>CM053789.1:499103940-499551440 GCA_028749045.1 Cupressus sempervirens
TAAACCATAGCCCCAATCTTCTTCCATCCCAATGAGAACTCAAAATTTCTCAGGCACACCAAATTGAATCATCCTTAAGAATCACTAAATGCCATAGGGAAACAATCTTTGATGGGGAATATCTCAGAGCTCGTGCAAGGTATGGATGTAATTGTGGGTGCTAGAGGAGTGTGTTGTGAAGAAATACAATAAAATATCTCTTTTTAGAGATCTTATTCTATTTAAATTTTGTGGCCCCATCTCTGGTGATGCTTAAAATTGTAGTGTTGGAAAGTAAAAAGTTTCCAACTACCAAATCTCTCTCACAATTCATCATGGGATTGAACTATATTTTCTTTTAGCAATAGGTGGCTAGGTAAACCCTATCCCCAAGCTTCTCTCATCCCATTGAGCACTTAAATATTCTCATGCATGCCTAATAGAATCATCCCTAAGAATCACTAAATGCCATAGGGCAACGATCTTTGACCAAGCATATCTTGGAGTCGTGTGATGTGTGGATGTGATTTTGGATGCTTAGGGACCATGTTGTCAAGACCTACAATAATCTCTCTCTCTTTTTGAAGATCTAATTCTATTTACATTTTGTGGCCCCATCTTGGGTGATGCTTAAACTTTTAGTGTTGGCTATTATAAAGTTCCCAATTGTCAAATCTCTCTCACTATTCATCATTGGATGAAACTATCTATTTTGTTAGCTTTGTGTGGCTAGGTAAACCTAAGACCCAAGATCTCCCATCATGTTGAGCACTCACATGTTCTTGGGCATGCCAAACTGAATAATCCTTAAGAGTCAATAAATTCCATAAGGCAACAATTTTTGATAGGGCATATCTTGGAGCTCGTGTGAGGTATGGATGTGATTCTAGGTACTACAAAACCTTGTTTTATAGAAATACAATAAAATCTCTCTCTTTTTGGAGATCTGATTCCATTTAGATTTTATAGCCCCATCTTAGCTAATGCTAAAACTTGTAGTGTTGGCTAGTACAAATTTGTTCTCACCATTCATCATGGGATCAAACTGTCTATTCTATTAGCACTAGGTGGTTGGGTAAACCCTATCCTTAAGCTCCTCCCATTCTATTGAGCACTCAAACATTCTTGGACATGCCAAACCAAAACATCCCTAAGAGTCTCTAAGTGTTATAGAGAAATGATCTTTGATAGGGCATATCTTGTAGCTTGTGTAGGGTATCCAGATGCAATTCTAGGTGTTATAGGACTATGTTACAGAGAACTATAATAACCTCTCTCACTTTTTGGAGATCGAATTCCATTTTGATTTTGTGGCCCCATCTCATGTGATGTTGAAACTTGTAGTGTTGGCTAGTACAAACTTGCCAATTGTCGAATTTCTCTTACTATTCATCATGAGATCAAATTGTTTATTCTATTAGCTCCAAGTGGCTAAGTAAATCCTAGCACCAAGATCATCTGGTCCCATTGAGCACTCAAACATTCTTGAGAAAGTCAAACTAAATCGTCCATAAGAGTCATTAAATGTCATAGAGCAATGATCTTTGATGGGGCATATCTTGGAGCTCGTGTAAGATATGGATACAATTCTAGGTGCTATAGGACCATGTTATGGAGATCTAAAATAACCTCTCTTACTTTTTGGATATCCAGTTCTATTTTGATTTTGTGGCCCCATCTCCCATGATGCTTAAACTTGTAGTGTTGTCCACTACAAAGTTGCCAACTATTGAATCTCTCTCACCATTTGTCGTATGATCAAACTATCTGTTATGTTAGCTTAATGTGGTTGGGTAGACCCTATCCCTAAGATTCTCCCATCCCATTGAGCACTTGAACATTCTCAGACATGCATAAGCGAGTCATCCCTAAGACTCACTAAATGCCATAGTGCAGCAATCTTTGACATGACATATCATAGAGCTTGTGTGAGGTATGGATGCAATTTTTGGTGCACAAGACCATGTTCTAGAGACTTAAAATAACTTCTCTCTCTTTTTGGAGATGTAATTCTATTTACATTTTTTTTCCCCATCTCAGGTGATGCTTAAACTTTTAGTGTTGGCCAGTACAAAGTTGCCAACTATCGAATCTCTCTCACTATTCATCATGGGATCAAATTGTCTATTTTGTTAGCTTTGAGTGGTAGTGTTAACCCTAGCCCCAATATCCTTCCATCCCATTGGACACTCGAACATTCTTAGGCATGCTGAATTGAATTGTCCCTAAGAGATCTTTGGCAGGGCATATCTTAAAACTCATGTGAGGTATGGATATTATTCTAGGTGCTACAAGACCATGTTGCAGAGACCTACAATAACCTCTCTTACTTATTGGAGATTTAATTCTATTTTGATTCTATAGCCCCATGTCATTGATACTAAAAATTGTAGTGTTGGCCAGTAGAAAGTTTCCAACTATTGAATCTCTCTCATTGTTCATCATGGGATCGAACTATATATTTTGTTAGCTCTTGGTGGCCAGGTAAACCCTAGACGTAAGAGTCACTAAATTCCCTAGGGTAGTGATCTTTGATGGGGTATATCTTGGAGCTTTTCAAAGGTATGAATGTGATTCTAGCTACTATAGAACCATGTTGTGGAGACCCACAATAATTTCTCTCTTTTTGGAGATTGGATTCTATTTTGATTTTGTGACCCCATCTTAGGTGATGCTGAAACTTGTGGTGCTAGGTACCTAAGTTGCAACTAGATATGTCATCTCATCCAATGATGGAGACTCGTGATATAAGGTAAAGGGGTGATCATACATCTCATTTTTAACATGTTATTTTTTATGGTAATAAGGTAATCCTTCTTTGTGGTCAAGGAACTTGAGGTAACCTATAAACCCAAGTTGTCTTAGTCCTAAGGATTTTTGTTTTTTTTTTGTTAATTAGTAGACTCAATAAATGTTTTGAGAGTCATTACACCTTTTATAGGTCCTATTTTACCAAAAATATCTTGGTTAAGTTCTAGGAAGAGTTAGTGAAAAAGTTGCATTTTGAAATAAAAGTTGCTGACAATTTTTTTGGCAATTTTAGCAATACTTTTGGAAAACATTGAAATTAACCTTGCAACAACTGGTAATTAGTTGGAATGGATATCAAATGATGAAAATTATCCTCTACATATTTAGATGAGGCATCATATGTTGGTTTTTATTAAGTTCTTTTTGTATAGCAAGGAATCACTATTGATGTTAAACTTGTATATAGGATCGTTGAGTTATTGTCAAATATCATTACTTCCTATTTAGAATAGAAAACCCTTAATTTGTCAGAATGAAACAACACTTCTTAATTTTTTAGAATGAAACACCACTTTAGCTACATGTTATCATTGAATGGAGTTAGTGGAAGATGTTAAGGATCTTCTTGGTTGTCTTAATAGCCATTTCATGGGTTTAAAACATAATCAATTCTCGTTGTGAAGAGTTGGCCAAAAATCAACAAATTACATGTTGTTCCAAAGAAAATATAATCATAGTATGTTGGAAGACTATTTTTACACATATGATGTTGAAGAATCTCTTGGAAGGATGGAATATATGACAGATTGAAGTTTGTGAGATAGCTATTAGTTGTTCCTTCAAGTGTCTAAGGTGTTAGTTTGAAGCAAAAAGTTGATTATGATCCATTTCTCAAATTTTCTCATTTTTCCCTTACTACTTCCAAAGTCTTGAATAGGGAAAGTGATCAAGTATTTTTGTGAAGTTGGGTACAAGTTTTTTCAATTTTGTAACCAAGTTGGAAAGAGTATTTGAAGACACTTAGCAAGGTAGGAAAGGTAGTTTTCCTTTAAAGTATTCTTGTTGGGAATCCATTAGCTTTTGGTGTGAGAGCTCTACATCATTTTTGATGAAAATTATATTAAAATGAAATGCATGAAATGTACTTAAAATGTAAACAATAAAAACATGATATGTATTATGATAATAGATAATGTAATACATGAAAAACATGATATATATTATGATAACCAATAATTTCATACATGAACAAACATATCATATATTAACCAATAATGTCATAAGTCTAATAATGCCATGCATCAAATATATGTCATACCTCAAATATAAAATTTCATATTTACATCAAATGTATATATCCACTAATGCCTATAAATGTGTTTCTATCCCTATATTTTCTCCTTGCCATGAGGGGAAGGAAAAAAATCCCTAGAAGTCTTTCATTGTTGTGTGGAGAGAGATGATATGGATGATGGGGTCTTCCTCACATGCTCACTTGTCCCTTTGTTTAGGCTATTCTCTAAATGGAGCTTATACAAACAAAGTATATATGAATCAATAATTATTTTACATTGAAATCAAATATATGTACACACAAAATTACTTATTTTCTTTCCGCCATCAAATAGTCACTCTATACGTCCACCTCAAAGGATCGTGAATGATCAGTTGTAATAAGGCCCTACAATAATTCAATCAATATAATCAATTATAAATAAATTTTTTAATTTCAATACTAACTATTATAAAAAACTAAAACTAAGAAAATTCTTTGATACCCCAATCATTGACTCTAAACTAGCCATCTCAGTAGCAACTCTATGATTGATGGACTAGAGAAGATGAGGAGTCTCAAATATTAACAATTGCATGTCATACAATACAATTTACATGTAACATGAAACATGAAACAAATATAATCAAATGAATTAAATTAAGATGAAAAAAATGTACCTCTATGAAGCTCATATCATGCCTAGGCTCAAAGTCCCTTGTGAATGTCAGTGGTCTAGTAGAGAACTGATGCACATGGATAATTTTTTTTTCAATCCATCATATGATTAATTAATAAATATATCTATTAATTTAAATTATTAAATTTATTCATACCTCTTGAGTCATTGATGGGATGCAAAATGGGTCAAAGGAATTTATACTAGGGCCATCAACACTGTTAGATTGATTTTTGAACAATGTCAATACATGAGAATTAATTATTCATTCACTATACATAAGAAATGTGATCAAATTAGTTTATTATAATTTTAATTTACCTATGTGTCAATGCAAAATGTGTCACTTAGGAACTCATTAGTGACTAGCCATTCATTCATACTATCTCGTACAGGACTACCAAACTTGCATAAGGATCCACATGATGTGCACATGTGATCGCGATGCATAGAAGGCACCTGCTCAACTAATGGACTAGTGTAATGAATGAGGATCTACATCAAAGCATTGATAGTCCCTAGAGTTTAGGTCTCTACATGTTCCTTCACAACTAAAGGAACAATCACATGCTCACCCCGTGGCTTAACAATAGGTGCCCTAACTACATTAAGGTCATCACATGCCCTTAGCCTCTCAAATGATGACCCCCCACCTCTACCCTAAGATTCTAACATATCAAAATAATTGGAGATCTCCCCATGGACAAATTCACAATGCAATTTCTTTAAGAAATATGTTGGAACCTTGTGATTATTGTAGGGGGGGGCATCAAAGGCCATCCACCATCTATCAAAAAAGTTATTTCTAATATCAATAAGTAGGAGATAGTTTCCATAGAAATTCAAATTGTGATATTGCTATTAGGATAGCAATATCACTATTTCTAATATCATCATGTATGCACCAAAGGATTGGAAACTTTGTTGGAATTACAAATGGGAAACATATACTTTTGAGAGGTGGTTGGGGTGAATCAGAAGTTTGAAATTCTAAATTCAAAATAATACATGCATTAACATAATGAGATAGCATGTAAAGTAAATGCATCCACATAAACACTTGGCACTAGATATAATTACCTAGAAATCCTCCAATGAGAAGGTAAAACTAGGGTGGGGATGACACCCATAACTTCCTTACTACAAAATAAAGTGTAACTTGTCAAGGTTACAAAGTTTTGACCATTTTCATAATCTTCCCTATGAGAGGCCTACCCTATTAAAGGATTATAAAGTATTTTTAGATCCTACCCTATTAAAGGATTTTTCACCCTACAAGAACTGTACCTATCTAAAAGATTTTTAGAACATTCACTTGGAATGTCACCATGTTAAAGGATTTAATAATAACTATTAAGTCAACCTTAGCCCAAAGGATTTCATCCTCCTTGATCCTTTCTTACCTGATATGTAAGTCTTGTATCCTCGATCCTTTGTTCTAAAAATTGATTCTACAATTCCTTTTCTCTGCTAAGTCACCTCAAATGGCTTTTGATCAATTCACTCCTTTCCTTCCTTAATCTCTTGTCTTGTATACACTTTATACACACACCAAATTATGGGGTTTCATCTTCCTTATAAAGATTTTGTGGCTTAGGGTTAGGTATAAATCTACATATGAGATTCATCCTTTTTGCCTCTTTACCATTCCAATTTTTTGATTGGTTACATGTTGATTGCATAGGAATAACAAATAGATTTGATCTTATCTTCTAAGCTTTGAGATCTATCCATATGATGGAAAAATAATGGTTTACATAGTTGTTTGTGACATCACAAACACCTATGTCCATTCTGTGTTACTCAACACTTGATAATATTGATGCTTGACACTTACTATAATTTTTTCTGACTCAACACATTAACTTTTCTCGGCATCAACTATTCTCTCAGCACTTGAAATTTCTCCACACTTGAATGACTTGGCACATGAGTTGCTCAACACTCATTGTAACTTAGTATCTATACATACTATACTCGACATATATTATTAACTTGACATGAACTTAGTAAATATCTTAAGTGTGTTAACACTCAATTATCAAAAGCAATCTGAGATCAACAATCTCCCCCTTTGACATGAGTGTCAAAAGCATTTAACTGTACATAATGAATCTAATCTTCCTCAGGTATAATACATTTACAACTTGGCATATATACAAAACTTCAAAATATTTCAATATTTTGTAATAGACCATATACCTCAAAATTTTGTATCATCCCTGAGTTAATGTGCCTTTTTTATATCCAAAATCTCTTCTCTAAGTAGATTTACCTCTTACTGATACTCTTTGTCTTCAAAAATTTTGATACTCTTTATCTGTTATATGCTTTGTTTCTACTATTTTTGCATCTCCCCTTTTAGAATGTCTCCCCCTTTATTCTTTGTTAACTCCCCCTTGCATATTTGTGTCCCCCTAGCTTGTATCTCCTCCTTACATTTATCTCCCCCTTTTTGAAACTTATGTCAAAGGGTCTATACACTAGTTGTGTATTTGACTAGAAAAGTCTTGTTGACTTCGATTACAACTTTAGAGTAGCATCCCAGTTGTCTATTGCAACATTTAAGGATTTGATTTGGATGGCGATCTCTTTTGCAAGGTGAACTAAGATATCCAAAGTTGAAAGATTAGGATCTTTCTTTAATACTATCTCTGCATAGGCTAGTTTCTTCTATAGTATTTCCATGTGAGGGGTCAAGGAAGCTTGAATGTGAACCAACTTGGCTTTTGCGTTAGCCTCTTTTTCTATTAATACAACTAGTTCCTTTTGTGTGTGGAGCCTATATGGAGGTGCTTCTCACTCTGAACTAGATTTTATGGCAATTTCATGCCTAATATTTTCAAATTTCTTTCTAGACTCTGAATTCTTCAGCTTTTTTCTTGTGTGAAGAGTGTGGGATCACACAATTTTGTGTACAATGAGAATATATTTTCAAGTACTTTCTTCACATTGTCAATCTTGATAGCCAATTAAACTTGTGATAATTCTATTTCACTTAATATCTTCTCATTAATTTTACCTTGAAATTTCTTTTCAAACCATTCCATGAGTTGAACATTTGTTTCTTAGTCTTCATCTGTCACCTATTCCACAATTTCTAACAATTGTTTTATTATGGGCTCGGATTCATTAGGTGTTTACAAGCTGAAGGTATCTAAGATGATGTCTTTGATCTCTTGTAGTGCTTGCCTCTATTTATACTCTTTCCTAAGTATTTCTTCTTTCTTCTTTCTCTCTAATGCCTCTTGCATTACATTTATCTATTCTAATGTTATTTTTTCATAGTCATATTTGTGTATCACTATATCTTCATCTAGAATTGGATCTTAATAGTGAAGTACCATTGCAACCTTTGATGAGCTCGAGCCTGGTGCTAAAATCTATAATGGTAATGCATCAATGCTCAGTCTGTGAAGGACTTTGGTAGGAGTGCTAGTTGTTGGTAAATTAACCAATGTTTGTATTTCTTCTTGCTCCTCCTTAGGGATGTCATTGTCTTCATCAAATTTGCCTTGATCAATCACAATTATTTATTCTACTCCTTGGGTTTGTATGTTAGGCATAGATACCTTTGTCTATCCCGCTTGATCATTTGTAGGCTCCTTTGTAGTCTGAATTGTATCAACTTGTGTCATGGTGTCAAACTTTTTAGATGTATCAACTGATTGTATTAATGGTTGCACACTAGTAGCTCTAGGGACAACTGAAGGTGGTTCTTGTGTGTTCACATTATCCCTAGTGATATCAAAAACTACTTTCTATAGATCATCCACACTGACCAAAACTGGGCTTTCACATTTAATCTATCTTGTAGTGTATTATGGTCTAGGATTTGCATTAGATCCTCTATAGTTAAGGGATTGATATTTTGAGCTAAGCTATCAGAAACATCTTTTATAGTTATTTTTTCTATAGGTGTGTGTGTGTGTCATGTTAAGGGCTTAATGCCAACAATTGTGTGTCTTCCACACTCTATTCTATTTGTTGCTCATCAACTATTTCCATCTCATATGTCTTTTATTGTATCTCCTCCATATTAATTTCTTTTTCTTTCTTAGTTTCTTCTTCCTTGTTATCATCCTCATCTTCTCTATTATTATTTCCCTCAAGGGGATCATCCACCCCTACTTTCATAGTAGTCAAGCCATATATCAACTTCCACATTAGAGTGGATTTCTTTACAACATCTTTAATGTTGTTTTGGAGGATGCTAAATACCTTGTACTTGGGTGCAATTTTTTTACCATTTTTCTTGTTTGCCTTAGTAATTTGACCTCTTGTCAACTCTGGCGTTACTTCAGATAGGGTTGTCTCTCTTATTTTTTCTCAACAATAGTATATAGTTCTTTGGGCAATGTGTTGTCTAATTCAAGAGGTGTGTTCTTGAATTTATCCATCATGGCATACATTGATTCTTCTAGCATGTTCTTGTCTCCTCTACCTAGTTTACTAGATTTAGTATTTTTCAATCATGACAAATCTACATTGTCTCTAATATTATCACAAATAATTTCAAGGCCAGACTTGGGAGTGTGACTTGCCACTCTGAATTGGTTTGTGTCCTCTGACTTGATCCTCTCGTCATCAATTTTTGGTTATGCAATATATTTTCTTCCCTGTCTCTTTTGGATAGGACCTTTCTATTTAGTATCCTTTTTCTTCTCCTTTGCCTGCTCTTTGGCTTTTTGAGTTTGACACTTGAGCTGGCTCTTGTTGTTGGAGTAGTAGGCTTTGTTGCATTTTGTTTTGTTGCTTTCTTTCCCCTTGGTTTTGTTGCACGCTTTGTCTTAGCCTTCCTCTTCTTTGTTTTAGGTTTGGCTATGCTTCCTCAGCTTCTTCACTTTTTTTCACTCTTGCTCTAGATTTGAAATGATGAAAAATGGACAAAAATTGACCTTATACCTTTCAAAGTATATCATTTATTGCATGGTGCTTATACAACTATAAACTTAACTTTAATTTGATTTCTATTTCACTTGGCCTCAATTGATTTTACCATCACTTGGTATCTACTAACATTACCTTTACTTGGTAGCTACTACTCACTCAGCTCCAATAGGCTTTGGCTAAAAACTTGACACTAGCTGATATTTCACTCAGCATCTGAAGAGAACTTTTCACACTCAGTAGTAATGTGAAAACTTTGAAGTTTTGACTTTGAATTTTCCTTGTCTTACATCTTTATTCATTCTAATCTATTCCTTTTTGTACTAGCTTATCTTAGAAGTAATGTATGATGAAGCATTTAAATATCAGTCCCACATACCTCTTTTCACTTAGTTTGTTGAGGTGTGACCACTTGACCTATTAGGTGAAGTGATCCCTTCTCCATTTGATGTGTTGCTTCCATCTCTTTTCTTTCATGTTTTATTCATCTCTTTTCTAGTTTGTTCAACATCTACTTTTCCTTTACATTTATTGAACTCAGAATTAGGTGCCTTTGACTTTGTTGGACAATGCTTGCTGATATGACTAGTCTTTATGCAGCTAAAACATGTTTTTTAACTCAACCATCTTCTATAGTTCCCAATAAGATGTGTTCTTATGCAGTTCTTAGGGATGTGTCCATACTCTTGAAAATAGTGACAATTTTTCCTAGTATTGTAATCCCAATTGTAGAAGTGTCGATGACTTCTTTCCTTTATTGATTTTTTTGGTGACCACATGGGCTTAGATCTACACTATGTCCATACTTTTGACAATTTTAGTAGTAACCATCGAATCTTGGTGCATGCATGGTTCTTGTCTTGTATTCATGTGCCTGATGTCCTTGGTTTTTACACTTATGAAAATGTTCTATATTTTTGGGTTTGTCATGTTATTTTGCAATTTTTCTCCTCTACACATTAGAAGTGTGTCATTTCTTATCACAAGAAATGACAAGTGGGTTTTGAGTTCTTACCTCTATCATTCCTTTGTTCAATAGTCTTGGATGATTCTCCTTCTTCAGTGCTAGTATATCCTAGTCTCGATGTGTCATTATTAGATCTAGGGGATTTCAGTGGTTGGTCAAAGTACTTGAGTGCTTCATTGGGCTTGTTGAAGCTTTTAGAAATCTCTCTTTCTCTTCTTAGATCATTTTGTAGTTGTTCATTTTGCAACTTTAGTATGGTGACCTCAATGTCTTTGACATTTAGCTCATGATAAGCATTCATTATTTGGCTTAGGGTATCCAGTTGCATGTTAATATTTTTTGCAAGTTTTTATTGACTTCTCTTTCAGTCTGTTAGCGAGGTTTCTCTTTTCTTCTTCAATCATGATCTTGTCCTCCATGGCTCTTTTCTTTTGTTCAGTTACTTCACAAAACATAATGGCTTGTGATTCTTGTTCTAGCTTAAGGTTTATGATCTCTTTAGCTTATGCTCTATTCCTTTCCATTAGATCTGCTATTGCTACACCATATTCATCTAAATCTCCATTAGCAAAGAATTTGGTGGAGTCAATCTCTTTGTGTTGCGTGTCATTTTCTTCAATGGTGTTGTCTTTCCTTCTCTTTAAGGATTTTCTCAATTCCTCCATAGCTTCTTCCAGTGAATGCAGAATCAACTAGATCTCAATTGCTTTGTTCTCTATAGTCTTTCCCAGTTTTTCGACCTCTACTTCAAGATCTTTTCTCTAAGTTACAAGGCTTCTCCTAATGAGAACTTAGCTCTGATACCAATTTTTGGAATTACAAATGGGAAAGATATATTTCTAAGAGGGCAAGTGGGAGAACCAGAAGTTCTAACTTTGAACCAATAAAACTTTTAGCTTCAAAATAATACATGCATTAACATAATGAGATAACATGTAAAGTAAATGCATCCACAAAACACTTGAAAACAGATATTATTACCCAAAAACCCTCCAATGAGAAGGTAAAATTGGTGTGGGGATGACACCCACAACTTCACTACTATAGCAATAAAGTGTAACTTGTCAAGGTTACAAAGTTTTGACCATTTCCATGATCTGCCATGTGAAAGGCCTCCCTTGTTAAAGGCTTACAAAGGATTGTTAGATCCTACCATGTTAAAGGATTTTACATCCTACTAGAAGTGTACCTATCTAAAGGATCTTCAGAACATTCACTTGGAATATCACCCTATTAAAGGATTTAACAATGACTATTAAGTCAACCTTAGTCCAAAGGATTTCATCCTGCTAATACAATTGTTAGAAAGTACAGTAGAATGTTTGATCTGATAATTTACAATCTTGTATTGCTAATTCCTAATCTCAATTTAGTCCTTCTTAATCCTTTCTAGCTTAATATGTAAACCTGTATGCTCTACAAATTGATTCTACAACTCTTTTGCTCTGCTAAGTCACCTTGAATGGCTTCTGATCAATTCACCCCTTTCTTTCCTTCAGTTCTTTGCTCACATACACTTCATAGACACACTAAATTATGATGTTTAATCTTCCTTATAAAGATTTTGTGACTTAGGGTTAGGTATGAATCTATGGTTGAGATTCATTCTTTTTTCCTCTTTACCATTCCAATGTTTTGATTGGTTGCATGTTGATTGCACAGGAATAACAAATAGATTTGATCTTATCTTCTAAGCTTCAAGATCTATCCATAAGATGACAAAAAAAGGTTTACATAGTTTTTTGTGCCATCAAAAAAATCTATGTCCATTCTATGTTACTCAGCACTTGACAGTACTAATGTTTGACACTTATTGTAATTCTGTATGGCTTAGCACTTGAACTTTTCTCGACATCAATTATTCTCTCAGAACTTAAACTTGCTCGACATTTGAATGAATCAACACATGAGTGGCTTGACACTCACTGCAACTCGGCATCTATACATACTATAATCAACATATAATATTAGCTTGGCATGAACTTAGTAAATATCCTAAGTATGTTGACACTCAATTGTCAAAACCAATCTGAGATCAACAACCTTTTAGTTATATGTTTACGAGTGTCTTGTTCTCTAGGATTTTTAAACAAAGAAAAATACTACCTTCCTCTATTTATTTTTTTCTTACATCTTTATAGGATAATTTGTTTACATAATATCTTCTTTATTCATCCCTCTTAACACACCAAATATCCAACTGAGCACTAACATAAGATACGTGGGTCATAATGGACTCAAGGGAGGATGTCAATTGTGCTCTCATAGGATTGGTTTTTCCACAAGCTTTCAACCTACCAATGAGTGCTTCTAATTCATGTTTCCCTCTTTCTATTTCATTCATTGTGTTGTCTTGGGTGCTAAGATGAGGTCTTTCAATTAGTGGAGGTTGTGGAATTTCTTGCTCTTCTTGCGGATGGTTTTGATTTTCATCTTGTGGAGGGTTTTGATTTGGATCTTGTGGAGGATTTTCAGTTTGATTTATTAGGGTATGGATTTGGTAGTTCATTATTCACAAATCTTGATAAGAAACTAATTGCTTTCTAAATAAATAAACAAATTTAAAGAAAAACTGAAAAAACCTACAAAATAATGTTAACACTTAAAAATAAATGAAAATACATATAAAACAATGCAAAAACAAGAGTAGAAAATATATTACATGATCCTAATCTTGATATTCATTGACAAGGAGGCATTTTGAGGAGGTGGGTGAGAAAATTCTTCAAGTTTTACAACCCATGCGTGCTCTATTGAGGAGAAAGAATACAGTAACAAAAACAAATGAAATGGGCTGTAGGTTTACAACCCATATAGAAAAAGTTGGGATTTTAAAAAATGTGCACATGCTATAGCGTGCACACACTTTTTCTCGGGTTCAACAAGCCTTAGGCTTGTGGACCCAAAGCGAAAGTGCATGCATGTTAAGGCTTGTGGAGTCCAAGCCAAAGCACGTGCACACTATAGCGCGTGCACACTTTAAAAAAAATTAAAAATTCATTTTGTGTGTCATTTTTTTGGCACCACAACTTGGTGCACTTACCCACCTACTTAAGATTACCTACACTCCTACCAAAGCTATTACAAAATTTCTATTAAGAGATACATGGGTAAGTGATTGGTAACTCCTTATGATTGTTTTTTCTAATCCTTTAATATTCACAACTTTGTTAACTAGGAAACATGTTGCGGGTTTGAGTTATCACTAAATTTTTTGTATTAGATATATTATCTTGTTATGAAGTCTCTTGGAATTTGTAACTTTTATATTCATTCATAGGGATTGCAATGGCTTTGTAGATTATTTGGTAAAACTGCTTCACTTAAAATGAATTATTTCAATATAGTGGATAAGAGGAAAATACCTCTTAATATGTCTCATATCCTAGATCATTTATTTGATAGTGGCAAGGTTCTATAGTGCTATATAAGCTGGACATTGTACTCTTTTTATAGCACCTAAAAATTTCCTTAATTAAGAAAAGTATGGTGAACTTAAATCTCACAAGAATAGTTATCTAGGGTTACCTATGTATCTACTATTAAAATTCTACCACATGGTAAGTTTATATTCTTACATTAGAGCACAATTCCATGCATAGAACCATAGAAAACTCTTTATGTTTTGTCATATAGTGGGTTTAAACACAGTTATTGATTTGATATTTTCCTATTATAAAATATCACTTTCTAGCATTTTAGGTTGTATCATGATGTGGATGATCTATAATAGTCATGTAGAAACATGTATATTTGAATATAGAAAGTAATATATTTTATTTTTTTATCTTGTTCATAGGTTTATTGATGTAGCAAATTTTCCTCTCAAGATTCCAAATATTATAACTCTTTTTATAATCTTCAAAAAAAAATTTACCAACAGAATTAAAAATAATATATAATAGTTTATCTTTTTATTTAAAGAAATATAAATATTGAAAAAAAAAAAGTTATATCTTAAAAGATTTTACACACACACACACACATACATACATACATACATACATACATACATACATACATACATACATACATACATACATATATATATATATATATATATATATATATATATATATATATATATATATATATATATATATATATATATATATATATATATATATATATATATATATATATAAGTATATATACATACATACATACATACATACATATACATATATATATATATATACACACATATATACATACACACACACACACACACACATATATATGTATGTATGTATGTATGTATATATATGTATGTATATATATATACATACATATATGTGTGTGTGTGTAGCTAATATATGAATGTGTTAACAAATGTATACATACACAAATACACACATATGCATGTATCTATGTACATATTTATGTATATATCTATGTTTCCCCGAATTTCTAGGATTGGGATGGCAAGAGACAATGGGATGGGTTTTAGGGACATCAATTTTTTATTTCCAATTTTAGGAAGTGGGATAGCTATATAACAACAGGGAAAAACAAAATATGTAGAGAAATTTAAAATATTTATATGAAAACATGGATAAAGAATGTACTTATATATAATAAAATCTTAAAATACAAACTTGTGTTACTTTCAGAGTCAAAGTATAATTTATTATAGAAGTTAAAGTCAAAGTCTACTAGTTGTCTCCGAGTCCCTGAGATGTTTCTAGGATGAGGATAGCTAGAATTGTCCCCAAGTAAGACTATATATATATATATATATATCTGTGTGTGTGTGTGTGTGTGTGTGTGTATGTAATGTATATGTATATGTATATGTATGTGTGTGTGTGTCTATATATATTTATATATATGTATATATGTATATATGTATATATATGTATGTATGTATATATATGTATATACATACATACATATAACATTAAAAATCTTCAAGAAGGAAGAGGAATAAAGGAATAAAGCTACCTAGCCACCCATGCATACAAAATAATGATGCGAGATGTTGTTATATATATTGTTGAAGTAGCTAAGAAATATTAATATGGTAGAAAATATTCATAATATGATATAAAGTAGTGAGATCATACATAGTATTAATGTAGGTTCTTTTAATACAATAGGAAAATATATTTACAGACATACAAAGCATATCACTTTTATGTATATTGATTGGATCATAAATAATGAGACAATACTAGGCACAAATCTTAGTGTACGTCAACTATGAATATCATATATTATAAAAGTAAGAAATTGAAGCAATAAATCTCCACCATAAGGCATTTTCAAAGAAGGACATTACACATTATGTCAAAATATTACATTTTCAACCATATCATCTTCAACATATATTTTGGATTGAATCTTGATTAACAACTTGTATTGAGGCTAATATCCAATCTTAAATTTGTGTCAAAGATATAGATATAGTAAGTAGAAGAAATTGATTGGTTGAAATTTGGAATTTCAATGCAATAGTATGAAAATTTAAGGAAAAAATAAGAAGTAGGTGTATGTTTGACCAACTTAATCACAATAAATTGATAATATTTTCCTTTAAAATTCTGGATATAAGAAGTAGACTCATAAATTCTGCTACAATAATATTTGCAATAACAAAATTCTCGTGTTTGACCACCTTAACTCATTCAAAATTAAACAATTTTTAATATTCATTTTTATTTTCTTGATAGCAAGAAAAGCTTAGAATGTACCATTTTAAATTTATAACTTTTTTTAAATCACTATATAACTAGCTTATATATACATACATATATATATATATATATATATATATATATATATATATATATATATATATTACACCGAGAGTAATCGTTCTCGAGGTGCCTATTTTTATTTAATCCCAAGGTTATTTTAATCACACTTGAGATTTATGAAAATGAAAATAGGCACCTCGAGAACGATTGCTCTCGATGTAATATATATATATATATATATATATAAGCTAGTGGTAGGCGCAACGCAAAAGGAAAAGTATTTTTTAGGTTTTCTATTTTTGATAAGGTTAGTATTGATGTTTTTATTTCTTTTTAACTATAGTTGTATAAACTTAGTATAAAATAGTAGTAGTATAAATTTAGTATAAAGTTATTCAACATTTTATTTTTTAATTCTTATCACTTTAATTCAATTTCATTTTAAGGATATTGTTAGGTAAATTGTTATATTGAAGAGTAGAGTTAGGGTTAGGGTTATTGTTAGGGTTAGGGTTAGGGTTACAATTAGAAGTAGAGTTAGGATTAGGATTAGATTTACAATTAGAGTTAGGGTTAGGGTTAGGGCTAGGGCAAGGGCTATTTTTAGGATTATGACTATTCTTAGGGTTAGAGTTAGGGTTAGGTATAGAATTAGAGTGTGTTAGTGTTAGTGTTAGGGTTAGGGTTAGGGTTAGGGTTAGGGTTAGGGTAAGGAAAATGGTAAAATTAGGGTTTAGGTTGCTATTATTGTTAGGGTTAGGGTTAGAATTAGAGTTAGGGTTGAGGTAGAGTTAGAAATAGAGTTAAAATAAGGGTTAGGGTTTTAGTGAAGATTAAAGTAAGGGTTAAGGTTTGAGTTAGAGTTTTGAATTGGGGTTAAGGTTAGAGTTAGGGTTAGGGTTTTAGTGAAGATTAAAGTAAGGGTTAAGGTTAGGGTTAGAGTTTTGAGTTGGGGTTAAGGATAGAGTTAGGGTTAGGGTTTTAGTCAAGATTAAACTAAGGGATACAGTTAGGATTAGAGTCTAATTATGGTAGAGTTAGATTTATAGATAGAGTTACAGTTAGGGTTAGAGTTATGGGTATGGTTGGGGTAAGGTTTAGGGTTAGTGTTAGGGTTAGAATTAGAGTTAGGGTCAGGGTTAGAGATAGGTGTATAGAAAGGGTTAGGGTTAGGGTTAGCTTTAGGGTTAAAATAATTGTTAGGGTTACAGTTAAAGTCCAATTATGGTAGAGTTAGATTTAGGCCTACAATTAGAGGTAGGGGTAGGGTTAGAGTCATGGTTAGGGTTAGCTTTGGACTTAAAATAATTGTTAGGGTTAAAGTCCAATTAGGGTAGAGTTAGATTTAGGGCTACAATTAGAGGTAAGGGTAGGGTTACAGTCCGGGTTAGGGTTAGGGTTAGAGATAGAGAAAGGGTTAGGCATAAGGTTATCGTTAGGGTTATGTTTATATAGAAATAGTGTTATATATAGAGGTAGCATCGGGGTCAAGGTTAGCATAAGGGTTTGAGTTAGGGTCAAGGTTAGAGTCAAGGTTAGGATTAGGGTTAAAGTCTAAATATGGTAGAGTTAGATTTACAGTTAGAGGTAGGGGTAGGAGTAGGGTTAAGGTTAGTGATAGGATTAGAGTTAGGGTTAAGGTTAGGATTAGAGTTAGGGTTAGTGTTAGGGATATAGATAGGGGTAGAGAAAGGGTTAGTATTAGGGTTAGGGTTATGGTCGAAGATAGGGTCAAGTTAAGGGTTAGAGCATGAGTTTGACTTAGGGTTAGAGTTAGGGTTATAGTTTGAGTTAGGGTTATAGTTAGAGACAAAGTTATAGTTAGAGTTTGGGTTAGAATTATAATTAGGGTTAGGGTTAGAGTTACAAATAGATTTAATATTACGAGTAGGGTTTGAATTAGGGTTAATGTTAGAGTTAGGGTTAAGGTTAGAGTTTTGAGTCAAGTTTAAGGATAGATTTAGGGTTAGAGGTAGGGTTAATATTAAAGTAAAATTATGGTAGAGTTAGATTCATAGTTAGAGTTAGGGGTACGATAGGGTTACGGTTATGATTATGGGTGGAGTTAGACAAAGGGGTAGAGAAAGGGTTAGATTATGGGTTATGGTTAGGGTTAGGTTTATATATTGAGTTAGTGATATATATATAGAGTTAAATCAAGGTTAAGGTTAATAAGGTTAAGGTATGGGTTTGAGTTAGGGTTAAGTTTAGAGTTAGGGTTACAATTTCAGTCAGCATAAAGTTAGGGTTAGGGTTAGGGTTAGAGATAAGGTTAAGTTTATGGTTAGAATATGAGTTAGTATTAGAGTCAAAATTAGATTTAGGATTAGGTTAGGAAAAAAGTAGGACAATGGTTAAAGGTACAATTAATGTTAGTGTTAGAGGTAGGGGTAGGGGTAGGGTTAGGGTTAGGGTTAGGGTTAGGGTTAGAGTTAAAGATATGGGTAGAGAAAGGGTTAGGGTTAGGGTAAGGGTAAGGGTTGGGTTAAAATATGAGTTACGGTTAAATTCTAAGTTACAATTAGGCTTATAGTTTGAGTTAGGGGTAGACAAAGCATTAGAATTATGGTTAGGATTAGGGTTAGGGGAAAAGTAGGACCACGGTTAGAATTACAATTATTGTTATGTTTAAAGTTACATTTAGGAGGGCAGCTTGTTCTCCTTACACATGCCTCATACCATAATAGAGCAATATAAGGATTAAAATGTTCCTTATGTAGTTTTATAACTTTATTATTTGCATTTATAAATAGACAATTGATTAATATCAATTATGCTTAGCATGAATAGTGTACAACGAAGGGCTAATAAGTGTTATTGAGGTAATGCCTGCACTTAAAATGAGTATAAAATGAATATTATGCTTTAGAGTGGATTAATAGTTAGAAATAAAACATCAATTTTATACATAATTTAATGATCAACATATCAATGATATATCTCATATTAAAGCTTTAATAATACAAACACAAAGGTCAAGGAAAAAGATTTGAAATATTTGCAAGTATAGTTGAGAAGAATTTTACCTAAGAAGTTAAATCGTTTATTCATTCTTTCCATACATAGATGAAAGGAGAAAAACATCTCCTAGTAAAATTCTCTAGATAAAGTAATAAATGAAATACTAAAAATTGTGAAATCATCATATGGACCATGTGTATAGTTCTCCATAATGATGTAAGTACATCACATATTCTTCAGAGATTAAAATTGTATTATGACCTTTGTTCGTAATATGATCATCATATACCTCTTTCATCATGGATGGAAATGCATATAATTTTACAGATGTGTTGCGTACATATTTGGCAACATCTTCCATCTCCATTATCTCTATCTCTTGTACATGATTAATAGATAAAGCTACATTCTCAAGAGCTTTTACCATAGTTGTAGAACATTGTTTAATTATTCGTGCACACTTCTTAAACTCTGACTCATAAAAATGAGTTGACTCTAATGAAGAAGTCAGGCTCATGTCGACAATGCTTGACTATCTATCAGAGGCTTCCATGCCTAAAAAAAATGGAAAACAAATTAGAAAGCATTATCACCAATTTAAAAAAATATAAAAAATGTATACTTAATGAGAGGGATAAATATTTTATATCAATAATGTTCTTGAAAAAATAAAATGGGTCACTTAGTACAATCAATTGTGAAGAAAATGAATATAAAACCAAATTGTATTACAATTTGTAATGAAACTTTGGGTATTGAAACATGGTAATATTATGACCATTCATGGATAGTGAAGAATAGACAAACATATATTTCAAATATTGAGTAGCAATGTATTCATTGAAAGTAATGAAGCAAAAAAATTATGATTTATTTGAATTGAAGAATGCCTTTATAATTTGAATTAATATTAGAACCTTAATTTGTGGACCCAATTGATGATCATAGTTACATTTACAAATTAGAGAATTAGTATAATGAAATTTCAGCCTAATGGTACTTGCAAGCATTAAAATGTGCAAATAATAAGGTTATCATGTTAGATTGAGCATATCGAATTATAGTTTTCATTAACTGTGAAATATGAACTATCAATGTGCATAATAAGAATAAAAACATAATAGTTGACGATGACAATCACATAATGCAGTAGAAAAAATAAATCTTTATTATTAAATAATATGTTTCAAAACATCAATGATTTTCAAGACTTCTTAGTCTACATTCTTCTACTTTTCTCTTTGAAAGTTGTTTCCCACTTTTCATTTTCTCATAACGGTCGTATGTAAAGGGTGGCATTATCCTCAAACCTTCAAGTGACTTAACACGAGATATGCCCACAAATGTCAATCTTGCTCTTTCTCTTGGACCTATGTCAATTGTGGCTTTTGAAAGAGTTAGCCCTTGAGATTTGTGAATAGTCAATGCCCATGCCAACCTTAATGGTAGTTGGAAGGTCCTACCCCTCTGCAATGGTGCTATTGGTATTATGTTTGGATGGTGATCATCAAATGGTACTCCAGAGTAATTGTCAAATTCAACTGTAACATATGATGGTGGCTCAGGTGGAGCAGTTCTTGGTTTGTAGACAATATTTTTGATATATCCCAATGATCCATTCACAAGACCAGCTTCTATCCATAGATTTTTAGTCAACATTACTCTGGCATTGTTACTAATCAATAACTCTATATCAAGTTCCTCGCCTGATAAATCTTCATTTCCATTACCATTCATTGACTTGGTTGCAAGGCTATGTGGAACTGGATATCTTAAAGAATACAATATCCTCATGTTATGGTTATGAAAATTGTCATTTGTAGAGAATAAATGCACTCTCTTATCAAACTCATCATTGGTTGCAACATCTAATCTAATATGTATTCTTGTCACGAGCAAGTTCCAGTTATCTATTTGTGGATTGGCATCTCTGACATTTGTGAGAAGCTGACCAAATCTTTGTTGCTGGATATTTTGTCCATCTTGCCTAAATACTTTATCTAGTGTAACCACTATCTTGAATTCCTTCCATAATAACTTTTCTTTATGCGGGAAGGCTTGTCTAAGTCGACTATCTATATTTTCTAGCATATCCTAGGCAATGAAGCTCATTTCATCAATAAAAATATATTTGATATTTTGCATCTCTTGTTGAAAGCTTGCAAGTCTTGTGCCTTGTAATTGGGAAAAATATGTAATTGGAATTAGCAACTTTGAATGAATGGTAGATGCTCCTATATTGAAAGCTGCAACTCTAGTTGGTGCAAGCAATTGAAGTGGAGAAGAATTTGTCATCGATGCCATCTGAAGAGATTGATTGATGGGACCAATTAGATAAGACTTTCCCATTCCATTTGTTCCTTGAGTTATCATAAATAAAGGATTCTCCACTTGATTTTTATGGTAGTGTATCAGAATAATGTCAACTGCCTTTTGTCGCTTGTGACTGAGAGTTGTAAAGTTGACGCACTATGGAATATCATCATACATAAGACATCCATGCTTTTTCATTTCAGGTATGAATTTTATTGCTAGGATTGTCTGCTCTTTAGTTTGATATTCACTACACCAATTTGTATTTCTATAAATATCTCTCCTTCCCAACATGGAAATTTCAAAAACTGGCATATGTTGACTGCGGTGTAACCCAGATATTATTTCCCACTCATGTTATGCAGTATTTTCTTGAATGGCTCTATTATCTTCCATCTCTGAATCACTTGAAGGTTCATCATTTTGTGCATGTTGTTGCCTTTGGACATGCTAAGGATTGTAGTTAAATGAGTCCCAATTTGCTACTATAGTATCATCATCATGACCAATGTCTCTCTCAACATTTTGAAAAAGTTTGTATAGTATCAACTCAGACAAACAAAAGTCCACCCATTTATCAGAATCTCGTCGAGGAAATGTAAAATACCTAGGAAAAACTCTAACAATAGCTACTTTGTTTCTTGGGCTCCATTTATTATCTCCTCTTCTTTTGGGATTATATATCTAGGACCTTGCTGCATCAATCAAACTGATACCTTCCATACAAAGTGGTCTTATTTTATAACCATCAAAAAAAGATTTTGTGAGTTCTTCCTCATTTCCATCATCATTGATTACCACGGGTTTGAAAACTTCAAGTGAGATGTTTAGATTAACAAACTCTCTACTACACTCCACCAACAGAAGTTGTAATAACATATGACATGTTTCTTGAGCTCCAATATCTCTTTCTGTAACTATCTTAGTTAAAAGCTTTCTATATGCCTACGATGCTAAATCATTAGGATTTTCAAGATTTGAAAGACGCATCAACATTTGTTGATATGTTTTAGAGCTTTTTTCTGCTTTTGCTACATACTTTGCAATATATTTGATAACTTCATGTCTTGAAAGGATATTTTACCAATCAACATTGGTCCTCCACAATTTTAGTATGTACCGATTGTGTGTATTAACTCTATCATAATTTCTTGCTGGTTAAAACTTTCTCTCACCCGAATCTGCATCTGTGTATAACTTCGACGCATCCAAATTTAATTTCCAAGGAGCATTATACTTGAAACATTGGTGAGTACATATCTTGTCAATCAAACTTGTTGAAAAAGTTGAAATAGATAATTTAGATATAAGTTTATTTGAATTTCACCAACCTGCAAACAATGCATTCTCTTTTTTTACAAAGGCATGCTCCCTCCTAATAGATCATGTGTCTTTCAACAAAATTGAGTATCTGTTCATAATCTTGATCTATATCCATGTCAGTGAGTTGTGTTGTATTCTTGAGGCATGGATGCTGACCAAAATTGTGGAAGACCTAAAAATGATAATTTAAATATTATTCTATTGGATTGAGGTGAGAAAAGTATATTAATATTTAAATCATATATAATATGGAACTAACATGTATATTTCTTTGATGTGGATCATGTCTAGGATTCCATGCATGAATAATGGAGTCAAAATATCTCTCTGTAGTCTTCCATTCATCCTCATTTGACCAATTAATAGTATCCATATTTGGTGCCCCTTCAAGCCATAAGAAACCATGAACATGAGGTGAACCACGATGTTACGACTCATATCTACACCAAAAGTCCTTTACTTTCATACCTTTTTCAAGTATTTCTTTCCTGAACATTGTATTCCTTAAGTGCATGTACTAAGTGACTATATGTGGATAGTCGATGATATTCTACCTTCTCCATTTTTTAGCCTCTCGTGGATCAGCAGGTGGTGTACCAGGCATTATGCATGTAAATGAGGCCATTGCATATCAGTTGCACTTCATGTGAAGAAAATTTTAGGTGTGCCAAGCTAGTCAAGCAAGTCAGTTAATTCTGCTTTATTTTTTGCCCAATATGACCTTGTTCCTCTTAAACTTGTTCTGAACTGCATTAGCCTATCTGTGACATTATTACGTGGCACATTCTCCATATGTTCACGCAATTCATTAATAGTAATTGGCATTTCATTAAAGCTCCTTTTTGCAAAAACAGATGCTGAACTTTGTGTGTGATGTCTCATTACCATGTTCTACACAAAATACCTAAACCGTGGATGTTTTCCAAAGCAGTGATCCCTATATTTGATCAAATGCTTTAAACATTCATGCAAGTATAGTCATTTCATTCTAGGCTCTAACCAATCATAACTTCCATCTGGAAATAATGTTGGGAAAGCCATATCCAACAACCCAAATGTGACATACTGATTGATAGGTGATGCACCTATAGATGGCCACTCAATTAAAGAAAATAGAGCTGCATTAGGATTATTAACCCAAGCATGAATTAATTCCATTTCCCTTTGAGAATTAGGTGGCCTTGAAGCCATAGAGTTTGTATGGTCAATTATATTACCTTCATCTGTCTCCATGAGAGGACCTAGGAATACAACTTCATTTGCATTAGAATCAACCTCCATGTAGACCATCTTTAATCTATGAAAAATATTGTCATCCATATTTTTAGGCAGGTCATTAAGAGCACTTTTATCTATCTTGACATCTGCATAGAATTTATCATTTTCAACTTTGTATTTCAATGCTCTATAAAAATGATCCCTATTCACAGTAAAGTTATATCATGTACCACGTTGATCCCGTCTTTGAACAATAATGATTGGTAAATGATCAATTGTCTGTGGAAACACTTTTGATAGTTGTTCAACATGTTGGGTAAAACTAATGGTATGTCCTTTATACTTATACTGACTGCCAGTTGCATGTGGAACTTGTAATATAGGGTTTACACGTGCAATCAACATCTCGTTAAATTTGCAAGCTCTAGTGGTTGACATCCTGGATCCATATTATTTGTAGATGAAAACCTTTGAATTCCTATGTCTTGATGACACCTATTGCATATTGGACCCTCAGTGGTGCAATATACTTTCATTCCTGCATATGACTCTTGACAAACATAACACATATTTGGTGTTTTCAAACTATCTATTTGATATCTGAACTACATTTGGAATCTTCTAAATTCGAATTGAAGTATACCATTTGGGTTGGGCATGTATTCTATATCATTTTGAAGCATATCATTTGGGCTGGGCATGTTTTCTCTATCATTTTACAATTCTAAATCAACATGTATGTCAGTTCCATCTTGTGGTGTTTCTAGTACACGTTCTATGGATGGTGGGCATACATTCTCAATATTTAGTTAATTATTAATATTTGGAGGATGGTCATAAATGTGGCTTGGTTCGACTTGAGGATGTTGAGCTTGGCAGCTTTGTGAATTTTTAGGAAGCACCCTCTCCGAAATACATCGACGATGGTTTGTCAGTGCATTTTGTAGATCTCAATTTTAAGTTTCTAGTTGTTCAACCATTATTTTGCACTTCTTCTGGCATATCTTCATCTATGCCCTTGATTTTCTGTTACTCTTTGTTGTTCTCTTTCAAGTTATCTTTGTTGTTGTTATTGACGTCTATGATATTCTCTACAATACTCTCTTTGATATTGTCTTTGGTATTCTCTCCTTTCCTCCTTGGTCTCAAAATTCAACCTAGGTCTCACCATAGCTAGTAGGAAAAAAAACCTTAATGAAGTAACATTTATTTATATATTAAATGTGAATTAAATTTTGCAAAGAATATACGCCTGAATGAAGATAAATAACCTTAGAAAAGTAACATATGTTTGTATATAAATGAGAAATACACAACCAATGAACCTTACTATTACAATGTAGAAAGAAATTGCAGAAAGTTATTGTGCAAGTAGATCGATGAGATGATATAAGCATCAAAATGTATGCATACAATATCCATAAATGGAGAGAAACATTGGAGATAGTTTATTATATTGTTAAAAATATATATTAATAAATGAAAAAAAAGAGCATGAAGAATTTTTTTTTCAAAATTAAATTAAAAGATTTGTGGAAGTGTATGCTTTTATTATGAAATATACAACATCAAGATAAATAGTTAGAAAAGATTATTACACCATGGAAATCAATAACCTTATTTATTACATCATTTTATTACAAAATAGATAAGCATGTGATGTTTTATTTTACAATACAAAATACCAATACAAAAAATAATAGGAAGTCCACTATAGAAGATAGTGAATGTTCACTTTCTAATAGAGTAGAATAGTTGCCAAAACATATGTGGGTCTCCACACCAAAAAGAACCAAGAACATATTCACCACCACTGCCTTAATATCCACCTTCTGTTAACCCAATCCTGAGATCGACACAAGCGAGCTTGAGAATAGGGTTCAAGAGTTTGGGTATGTGGAATGTAGATTTCAAAAAACTATTGTTGACTTAGCAGGGACTGAAACTTGTCGACAACCATGCTAGACCACCAAAAATCATTATCAAAGACATCTACAAGAAAATCTAAACGTATGTATCCTGGTAGTGGAATAATCGATGGTGTAGATCTAATATGATCAGCAAAAATCTCCTCAATCAAAGGTTCTCGAGTTAGTTCATCTATAATAAAGTGATCATATTCAATAACAAAGGTTGGCATTTGAGAATTTTGGACTTGACCAATTATAGTGCCAAGGAACCATGCTCCCTCGAAGCCATCATCGTCAGAAGACACTTTGACTTTCATTCAATATTTAAAATTCATGATGTGCACTTTTAACAGAAAAAGAGTAAATAAAATCTTTTCAATTACATGTATTTAGTTAAAAATAAGAGTATAAAGGAATAGTTAGTATTGAAATATGTGTGAGAAAAAAATACATTATAAAATTTATCTATGCATAAAAGTTACATTGTAATTTTGGAAAATGACAGCATTGCCTTCCACATTTGAAGCATTAAATCTATTTATATGGATAAAAATTACATTTTAATATTCTAGGAAAAAATTACAATCTAATATTCTAGGAAAAAATTACATTGTAATGTTTGAAAATGGCAGCATTGCCTTCTACATTTGAAACATTAAACTAATTTATGCATAAAATATATTTGAATAAAAGAGTTAGCAATTTAATAGGAAAAAATGACAGCATTGCCTTCCACTTTT
Source organism: Cupressus sempervirens (assembly GCA_028749045.1). Lineage (NCBI taxonomy): Eukaryota > Viridiplantae > Streptophyta > Pinopsida > Cupressales > Cupressaceae > Cupressus > Cupressus sempervirens. The sequence continues at coordinate 499,130,644 of CM053789.1, forward strand.
GAAACATTATTTATGGATTAAAATTACATTCTAATATTCTACCAAAAAATTACATTCTGATATTAAAAAAATAAATTACATTGTAATGTTTGAAAATGGCGGCATCGCCTTCCACATTTAAAACAGTAAACTAATTTATGCATAAAATATATTAAAATAAAAGAGTTAGCAATATAATATAAGAAAAATGGTGGCTTTGCCTTCCACTTTTGAAACATAATTGCCTAAGAGTTAAATAGAATTAATATTTAAATAGTAATCTAAATCAAAATAGTATTCATGTAAATCAAATATTATTGAAAATCTAAATAGCACTCCAAACTAAAAGACTATTATAAATGAATACAATTTTTATTATAACTAACTCACTCATTTGATTTTTTATTATAATTTTTTATTATAAACAACAATAAGATATATATTATTATAAAATAAGAATAACTATTAGAAAATAATGTATTTAATACTTATAATAAAATTACAATTGAATTTACATATAAAATTATAATTATATGTAATATGTAATTACAGTAGGTATTAAGCCACTATGTTATTTTAAAGACATCTTTTCTGTAAAAGGCAGATCATATTTAAAGTATTATAAAGAAATGTGTTGTTATCTAGGTCTATAAAAAGTTTTCAATTGGGATAGTTATTCAGTATTGAAATTCATGATTTAATTTTTTAATAAAATAAAGGTTAAAGGTTAATGTTGTAAATGTATTAATGAATATAGAAGCAAAGAATTATTTATCATTTGTACATATACTAACTATATCTAAGATTTATTATGTACATCAACTATTCTTAAAATTTATACAATGAATAAATTAATTTCAGATCTATACATAAAATCAAACAATAAACAACAATATATTAGTACCAGTAATGAAATTTCAAATAGCTTATGAAATATAATTTTTGAATAAAATAATGTGGTAAATGTACAAAGTAATAAAGAAGTAAAAATATATCTTTCATTTATACATATACTAACTAAATCTAAGATCAATTCATACTATAATGAAAACAATTTTTTTATTAATTCAAAATTTCTCCTTTTCTATCACGATGGTATGAGAAAATAGCCCAAAACATTATTCTTATCATGTTAATTATTTATGATTTGTCTAGCAAATCTAAACATATAAAAAAAGAAAAAGAAAAAGATTTTAATATACTAACTGGTGTATATCACTTGCTGTAACATAAATGGAAAAGATTTAGTAAAAGCCAACTCTAAAAGACTAGTATTTACAAATGAAATATGGATGAAGAAATTTAAATCGCAACCTTACTTGACTCATAGCTTCTACAATTGATAATCAATTTATCTTGCCTGAAATGCCTCCGTCGGATCTGCTCGGGAACAGTTGAGAAAGGTATTGCAAAAATGCAGATGCTAAAGGTACTGTAACTGAGCAAGGCAAAAGAGTTTTGTAGAATAGAGCAGAGATGGATATCAGTAGGATAGAATAGGAGAAGGGCAACATATATAAGGATTTTGAATTGTCCTTACGACTTCCTGTCGTTACATGATTTATATTCAAATTGATTAATTTGATCATCTTGAAAACAATGAAAACAAAAGATGTGTTTAAAAAATTGCATGTTTGGTGGCGAATAATAAAAAAACATGTTTGAAAATACAAAAACACATTAAAAAAATGCACGCATGTTTGCATGGCAATGGGAAAGAAGTGTGTTTGAAATTTGGTAAAAGAAACGCCACTCATGGGCGCATTGTCACGTCGGTGTGACTGTCGCTACTGACAGTGATAGTAACTGCCACCACATGTCAGTGGCAGCAGTTACTGTCGCTATCAGTAGCGACAGTATGCCGCTGACCGCCATGTGGAGGGTAAACCCCCGCCGGTTGGTTTTGTTATATTTTTAAAAAAATTTATATTGAATTTTGTTTATATCTTTTTTGTTTATTTATTCTTTTATTTTTTAAATATATTTTATAATTTTTTAAATTTTTTTAATTTTTTTTTTAATTTTTAATTTTGTTATTTATATATTTTTTATTTTTTAAATTAATTAATATATAAATGTTAAAGTGAAGTAATAATGTAGTTTAAATTTATTTATTTATAAAAGATTAAATGAATATAGGTTAATTTTATTTATTTTTCTTATAGATTTAGAAAATATTTTTTATTTTTTATTTTGGGGCCTATTATTTCGGGTCCTATTGTTTTATTATTTTATAAGGTGCCACATGGCCATAGTGAAATAAAATGCATTTAGAAAATCATTTTTAATTAAATTATTGTGTAACTACTCCGAAACCTTTTTTATTGGTGAAGAATCTTTTTTGGCATATTCTCATGTTGGGTATTTGTGCTATGATTATATAGAATGCTTATGTCTGCTTTACGCGAGAAGGCTTGTCTAAGTCAACTATCTATATTTTCTAGCATATTCTGGCCCATGAAGCTCATTTCATCAATCAAAATATATTTTATATTTTGCATCTCTTGTTGAAAGCTTGCAAGTCTTGTCCCTTGTAATTGGAAAAAAATTGTAATTAGAATCTACAACTTTGAATAAATGGTAGATGCTCCTATATTGAAAGTTGCAACTCCAGTTGGTGCAAGCAATAGAAGTGGAGAATAATTTTTCATTGATGCCATTTGAAGAGATTGATTGATGGCACCAATTAGATAAGACTTTCCCATTCCCGTTGTTCCTTGAATTATCATAAATAAAGGATTCTCCACTTGATTGCTATGGTAGTGTGTTAGAATAATGTCAACTGCCTTTTGTTGCTTGTGGCTGAGAGTTGTAACGTTGATGCACTATGGAATATCATCATACATAAGACATCCATGCTTTTTCATTTTAGGTATGAATTTTATTGCTCGGATTGTCTCCTCTTCAGTTTGATATTCACTACACCAATTTGTATTTTTATCAATGTCTCTGCTTCCCAACATGGCAATTTCAAAAACTGGCATATGTTGACCGCAGTGTAACCCAGATATTATTTCCCACTCATGTTCTATAGTATTTTCCTGAATGGCTCTATTATCTTCCATCTCTGAATCACTTGAAGGTTCATCATTTTGTGCATGTTGTTGCCTTTAGACATGCCAAGGATTGTAGTTAAATGAGTCCCAATTTGCTACTATAGTATCATCATCACGACCAATGTCTCTCTCAACATTTTGACAAGGTTTGTATAGTATCAACTTAGACAAACAAAAGTCCACACATTTATCAAAATCTCATGGAGGAATAGTAAAATACCTAGGAAAAACTCTAACAATAGCTACTTTGTTTCTTGGGCTCCATTTATTATCTCCTCTTCTTTTGGGATTATATATCTAGGACCTTGTTGCATCAATCAAATTGATACCTTCCATACAAAGTGGTCTTATTTTATAACCATCAACAAAAGATTTTTTGAGTTCTTCCTCGTTTCCATCATCATTGATTACCACGGGTTTGAAAACTTTACGTGAGATGTTTAGATTAACAAACTCTCTGCTACACTCCACCAATGGAAGTTGTAATAACATATGACATGTTTCTTGAGCTCCAATATCTCTTTCTATAACTATCTCAGTTAAAAGCTTTCTATATGCCCACAATGTTAAATCATTAGGATTTGAAAGATTTGAAAGACACATCAACATTTGTTGATATGTTTCAGAGCTTTTTTTTGCTTTTGCTACATACTTTGCAATATATTTGATAACTGCATGTCTTGAAAGGACAGGTTGCCAATCAACATTGGCCCTCCACAATTGTAGTATGTACCGATTGTGTGTATTAACTTTGTCATAATTTCTTGCTAGTTCAAACTTTCTCTCACCCGAATCTGCATCTGTGTATAACTTTCACCCATCCAAATTTAATTTCCATGGATCATTATACTTGAAACATTGGTGAATACATATCTTATCAATCAAACTTGTTGGAAAAGTTGAAATAGATAATTTTGATATAATTGTATTTGAATTTCACCAACTTGCAAACCATGCATCCTCTTTTTTTTATTAAGGCATGCTCCCTCCTTATAGACCATGTGTCTTTCAACACAGTTGAGTATTTGTTCATAATCTTGATCTATATCCATGTCAGTGAGTTGTGTTGTATTCTTGAGGCATGGATGCTGACAAAAATTTTGGAAGACCTAAAAATGATAATTTATATATTAATCTATTGGATTGAGGTGAGAAACATATATTAATATTTAACTCATTTACAATATGAAACTTACATGTATATTTCTTTGATGTAGATCATGTCTAGGATTCCATGCATGAATAATGGAGTCAAAATATCTCTCTGCACTTTTTCGTTCATCCTCATTTGACCAATTAATAGTATCCATATTTGGTGCCCCTTCAAGCCATGAACATGAGGTGAACCACGATGTTGCCACTCATATCTACACCAAAAGTCCTTTACTTTAATACCTTTTTCGAGTATTTCTTTCCTGAACATTGTGTTCCTTAAGTGCGTGTAATAAGTGACTATATGTGGATAGTCGATGATATTTTGCCTTCTCCATTTATGAGCCTCTCGTGGATCAACAGGTGGTGTACCAGGCATTAGTGCATGTAAATCAGACCATTGCATATCAGTTGCACTTAATGTGAAGAAAATTGTAGGTGTGCCAAGCTGGTCAAGCAAGTCAGTTAGTTCTGCTTTATTTTTTGCCCAATATGATCTTGTTCCTCTTAGACTTGTTTCAAACCACATTAGCCTATCTGCGAGATTATTATGTGGCACATTCTCCATATGTTCACACAATTCATTAATAGTAATTGGCATTTCATTAAAGCTCCTTTTTGCAAAAACAAATGTTGAACTTTGTGTGTGATGTCTCATTACCATGTTCTGCACAAAATACCTAAACCATGGATGTTTTCCAAAGCGGTGATCCCTGTATTTGATCAAATTCTTTACAAATTGATGCAAATATACTCATTTCATTCTAGGCTCTAACCAATAAAAACTTCCATCTGGAAATAATGTTGGGAAAGCCATATCCAACAACCCAAATGTGACATACTCATTGATAAGTGATGCACCTATAGATGACCACTCAATTAAAGTAGATAGAACTGCATTAGGATTATTAACCCAAGCATGAATTAATTCCATTTCCCTTCGAGCATTAGGTGGCCTTGAAGACATAGAGTTTGTATGGTCAATTATATTACCTTCATTTGTCTCCATGAGAGGACCTAGGAATACAAATTCATTTGCATCAGAATCAAACTCCATGTGCACCTTCTTTAATCGATGAAAAATATTGTCATCTATATTTGTAGGCAGGTCATTAAGAGCACTTTCATCTATCCTAACATCTGCATATAATTTATCATTTTTAACTTTGTATTTCAATGCTCTATAAACACGATCCCTATTCACAGTAAAGTTATATCGTGTACCACGTTGATCCCTTCTTTGAACAATAATGATTGGTAAATGATCAATTGTGTGTGGCAACACTTTTGATAGTTGTTAAACATGCTGGGGAAAACTAATGGTATGTCCTTTATACTTATACTGACTGCTAGTTGCATGTGTAACTTGTAATATAGGGTTTACATGTGCAATCAACATCTCTTCAACCTGAGTAAATTTGCAAGCTTTAATGGTTGACATCCGGGATCCTTATTATTTGTAGATGAAAACCTATGAATTCTTGTCTCTTGATGACACCTATTGCATATTGGACCCTCAGTGGTGCGATATACTTTCATTCCTGCATATGACTCCTGACAAACATAACACATATTTTGTATTTTCAAACTATCTATCTGATATCTAAACTGCATTTGGAATCTTCTAAATTTGGATTGAAGTATACCATTTGGGTTGGGCAAGTATTCTATATCATTTTGAAGCATATCATTTGGGTTGGGCACATTTTCTCTATCATTTTGCAATTCTAAATCAACATGTATGTCACTTCCATGTTGTGGTTTTTCTGGTACACATTCTATGGATGGTGAGCGTATATACTCAATATTTAGTTGATTATTTATATTTGGAGGATAGACATATATGTGGCTTAGTTCGGCTTGAGGATGTTGAACTTGGAAGCTTTGTGAATTTTTAGGAAGCACCTTCTCAGAAGTACATCGAGGATGGTTTGTCGGTGCATTTTGTAGATCTCGATTTTCAGTTTCTAGTTGTTTAACCGTTATTTCTGCACTTCTTCTGGCATATCTTCGCCTACACCCTTGATTTTCTGTTACTCTTTGTTGTTCTCTTTCAAGTTCTCTTTGTTGTTGTTGTTGACGTCTATGATATTCTCTATGATACTCTCTTTGATATTGTCTTTTCTATTCTCTCCTTTCCTCCTCGGTCTCAAAATTCAACCTAGGTCTCACCATAGCTAGTAGGAAAAAAAACATTAATGAAGTAACATTTATTTATATATTAAATGTGAATTAAATTTTGCAAATAATATACGCCTGAATGAAGATAAATAACCTCAGAAAAGTAACATATTTTTGTATATAAATGAGAAATACACAACCAATGAACCTTACTATTACAATGTAGAAAGAAATTGCAGAAAGTTATTGTGCAAGTAGATCGATGAGATGATATAAGCATCAAAATGTATGCATACAGTATCCATAAATGGAGTGAAACATTGGAAATACTTTATTATATTGTTAAAAAAAAATATTAATAAAAAAAGAAAGGAGCATGAAGAATTTTTTTTCAAAATTAAATTTAAAAGATTTGTGGAAGTGTATACTTTTATTATGAAATATACAACATCAACGTAAATAGTCAGAAAAGATTATTACATCATGGAAATCAATAACCTTATTTATTACATCATTTTATTACAAAATAGATAAGCACATGATGTTTTATTTTACAATACAAAATACCAATACAACAAATAATAGGAAGTCCACTGAAGAAGATAGTGAACGTTTGCTTTCTAATAGAGAAAAATAGTTGCCAAAACATATGTGGGTCTCCACACAAAAAAGAACCAAGAACATATTCACCACCACTGCCTTAATATCCACCTTCTGTTAACCCAATCTCAAGATCGATGCAAGCGAGCTCAAGAATAGGGTTCAAGAGTTTGGGTATGTGGAAAGTAGATTTCAAAAAAATGTTGTTGACTTAGCGGGGACTGAAACTTGTCGACAGCCATGCCAGACCACCAACAATTGTTCTCAAAGACATCTACAGGAAAATCTAAAGGAATGTATCCTAGTAGTGGAATAATTGGTGGTGTAGGTCTAATATGATCAGCAACAATCTCCTCGATAAGAGGTTCTCAAGTCAGTTCATCTATAATAAAGTGATCATATTCAATAACAAACGATGGCATTTGAGAATTTTTCACTCGACCAATTACAGTGCCAGCGAACCATGCTCCTTCGAAGCCATCATCGTTAGAAGACACTTTGACTTTCATTCCATATTTAAAATTCATGATGTGCACCTTTAACAAAAAAATAGTAAATAAAATCTTTTCAATTACATGTATTTAGTTCAAAATAAGAGTATAAAGGAATAGTTAGTATTGAAATATGTGTTAGAAAACAATACATTATAAAATTTATCCATGCATAAAAATTACATTGTAATTTTGGAAAATGGCAGCATTGCCTTCCACATTTGAAGCATTAAATCTATTTATATGGATAAAAATTACATTTTAATATTCTAGGAAAAAATTACATTCTAATATTCTAGGAAAAAATTACATTGTAATGTTTGAAAATGGCGGCATTGCCTTCCACATTTGAAACATTAAACTAATTTATGCATAAAATATATTTGAATAAAAGAGTTAGAAATTTAATAGGAAAAAATGGTAGCATTTCCTTCCACTTTTGAAACATTATTTATGGATTAAAATTACATTCTAATATTCTACCAAAAAATTACATTCTGATATTAAAAAAATAAATTACATTGTAATGTTTGAAAATGGCGGCATTGCCTTCTACATTTCAAATAGTAAACTAATTTATGCATAAAATATATTACAATAAAAGAGTTAGCAATATAAAGTTGGATGAAGCACACCACATTCTAAAAGTTGAGTGGGGCTCCTCTTTTTGGGACTATGTTTTGGCTATTGAAATTCATTCAAGAAGGGTTCTCTGGAAAGAACCTCCAACACATCTTCTTAGTCAGCCAATTCTCCTTTCCTTGAGGGACTCTCTTGCTGAAAGGATTGTTTTTATTTCTAATAGGGAAGATATAGTTATATGGGCCCTAGCCAAAGGTGGTGATTACTCAATCAAGGAAGGTTATTATGGTCTTTGACAAACATATAATTCAAGCAGGAAGTGTAGAGCTTTTTCCTTTTGTTGGAATTCAACTGTGTTGCCTAAGGGTGGATGTTTTTCTTGGCTAGCCCTTAGAAAAAGAATACTCACTAGTGAATGATTCTCTAGGCTAGGTATTGCTGAATCTTTTATTTGTAAATTATGCAACGAGGAGCTAGAATTTACAGATCATCTTTTTCTCTAGTGTCCCTTTGCTTATCAGTGTTGGGTTTTTTGTGTTGAACAAGCTTCAAATGTCTTTACCTCTACCAAATAGTCTTTGGGACCTATTTCAATCTTGGCCAGTTCTATTCTCAAGATCTCTATTTGCTAGTATCTAGAAGTGCATCCCAGCTACTGTGGTGTGGGCCATCTGGTGGGAACATAACAAGATCATTTTTCACAATGAAAAATCAAATCTAGAATCTATTCTAGATGGGATTGAGAATGCAATTTCAGAAAAATTAAATGCAAATATGTTCAATTGTATGAATAATATTTCAGTTTCTGCTTGGGATTATCTTCTTCTACAATTCTGGAAACAAATTAAGTTACCACCAAGTTTCTTTGCAAACTGGAATTCTAATCATCTATCTGATCGACTTCATGTAAAATGGTCTCCCCCCTCTAGAAATTTTCTAAAGTTAAATTTTGATGGGTGCTCTCGTGGGAACCCTGGTAAGTTAGGATTGTGTGCTTGTATTAGAAATTGGCAAGGTGAAGTAGTTGCAATCAAAGAAGATGTTTTACCAGTTGGTACTAGCAACCTTGCAGAAGCCCAAGCTCTATTGGCAGGTCTAATTTTGGGAAAGAGATGTAATATTTCCACCATCCATATTGAAGGTGATTCTCAGGTAATTATAAATTATTTCTTATCACAATCTTCACATACCTGGAAACTAGCCTATATCCTTCAACAATGCTAGAATTTAATTGATTCTTTTCAAGCTACTTGTTTCTCTCAAACTCTGAGGGAGGGCAATAAATTAGCTGATTGTCTAGCTAAATTTGGTTGTGAAAGCTCCATATTTGAATCTTTCCATTCAAAGGTTATTTTTTTGAAATTCCCTTGCTTAGCAGAGTGCCATATTTGGGAAAAAAAAGCAAATGAATGAAGCTTAATAGATTAGCTTGCACATTCTTTGTGCATGATTCACAAATGCTCCAATTAGATTGGAGGTTCAAAGTTCTCTTGATTTTAGTTAAATATTTCAGAAGGAGAGGTTTATTGGCATAATTGGACCCTGATCATTGTTGAGTATTGATATATATCATATTTTGGGTACTCTTGCTTAGTGCAAAGAAATTGTGTGTTGTTGTAGGTATGCTCGGTATGACATATCAGCTTTTAACACTTTTGTATTTTGGCAATGATTCAGAGTTTTCTTGCTATTTCTTTCTCTGATGAGCCCTTGAACTAGTTTATTAATAAATATATTATATAAGTGCTATGTCACTTTTTGATTATATATATATATATATATATATATATATATATATATATATATATATATATTATAGAAGAAAAATGGCGGCATTGCCTTCCACTTTTGAAACATAATTGCCTAAGAGTTAAATAGAATTAAGATGTAAATAGTATTCATGTAAATCTAAATATTGATGAAAATCTAAATAGCACTCCAAACTAAAAGACTATTATAAATGAATACAACTTTTATTATAACTAACTCACTCATTTAATTTTTTAATATAATTTTTTATTATAAACAATAATAAGATATATATAATTATAAAATAAGAATAACTATTAGAAAATAATGTATTTAATACTTATAATAAAATTAAAATTGAATTTACATATATAATTATAATTATATGTAATATGTAATTAGAGCAGGTATTAAGCCAGTATGTTATTTTAAAGATATATTTTTCATAAAAGGAAGATCATATTTAAAGTAGTATAAACAAATGTGTTGTTATCTGGGTCTATAAAAAAATTCCAATTGGGATAGTTATTCAGTATTGAAATTCATGATTTAATTTTTTAATAAAATAAAGGTTAAAGGTTAATGTTGTAAATGTATTAATGAATATAGAAGTAAAGAATTATTTATCATTTATACATATACTAACTATATCTAAGATTTATTATGTACATCATCTATTCTTAAAATTTATACAATGAATAAATAAATTAATTTCAGATCTATACATAAAATCAAACAATAAACAACAATATATTAGTACCAGTAATGAAATTTCAAATAGCTTATGAAATATAATTTTTGAATAAAAATAATGTGGTAAATGTACAAAGTAATAAAGAAGTAAACATATATATTTCATTTATAAATATACTAACTAAATCTAAGATCAATTCATACTATAATGAAAACAATTTTTTTATTAATTCAAAATTTCTCCTTTTCTATCACGATGGTATGAGAAAATAGCCCAAAACATTATTCTTATCATGTTAATTATTTATGATTTGTCTAGCAAATCTAAACATATAAAAAAAGAAAAAGAAAAAGATTTTAGTATACTAACTCATGTATATCACTTGCTATAACATAAATGGAAAAGATTTAGTAAAAGCCAACTCTAAAAGACTAGTATTTACAAATGAAATATGGATGAAGAAATTTAAATTGCAACCTTAGTTGACTCACAGCTTCTACAGTCGATAATCAATTTATCTTGGCTGGAATGCCTCCTTCGGATCTCCTCAGGAATAGTTGAGAAAGGTATTGCAAAAATGCAGATGCTAAAGGCACCGTAACTGAGCAAGGCAAAAGAGTTTTGCAGAATAGAGCAGAGATGGATATCAGTAGGATAGAATAGGAGAAGGGCAACATATATAAGGATTTCAAATTGTCCTTATGACTTCCTGCCGTTACATGATTTATATTCGAATTGTTCAATTCGATCATCTTGAAAATGATGAAAACAAAAAATGTGTTTAAAAAATTGCATGTTTGGTGGCGAATAACAAAAAGGTGCGTTTGAAAATGCAAAAACACATTTAAAAATGCATGCATGTTTGCATGGCGATGGGGAAAAAATGCGTTTGAAATTTGGTAAAAGAAACGCCACCCATAGGCACATTGTCACATCAGCATGACTGTCACTGTTGATAGTGACAATAACTGCCACCACTAACATATGTCAATGGCGGCAATTAGTGTCGCTATCAGTAGCGACAGTATGCCGCTGACCACCGCGTGGAGGGTAAACCCTCGCCAGTTGGTTTTGTTATATTTTTTAAATTTTTGATATTGAATTTTGTTTATATCGTTTTTGGTTATTTATTTTTTAATTTAAAAAAAAAAAAAAAAAAATTATTTCATATATTATTTATTTTTATTTTAAATTTTCTTAATTATATATTTTTTATATTTTATATTTTTTAAATTAATTAATATATAAATGTAAAAGTGAAGTAATAATGTAGTTTAAATTTGTTTATTTATAAAAGAGTAAATGAATATAGGTTAAATTTTTATTTGTTTTCTTATAGATTTAGAAAATATTTTTTATTTTTTATTTTGGGGTCTATTATTTCGGGTCCTATTGTTTTATTATTTTATAAGGTGCCACATGGCCATAGCGAAATAAAATGCATTTACAAAATCATTTTTAATTAAATTACTGTGTAACTACTCCCAAATCTTTTTTATTGACGAAGAATCTTTTTTGGCATATTCTCGTGCTGGGTATTTGTGATGTGATTGTATAGAATGCCTCTCGGCATAAATATACACTTTATAGGTGACTACTTTAGAAAATAAGTAATAGTTACTTATTAAACTCATAATTTGGCATCAATTATATTGATGCAAATAGGATGATGTCCATAAGAAATCATTTTCATTTTGAATGAAATTAATATGAAAAGTGATTTTTTTTTTCTTCATGTCACGACTTTTTGGCCCCTCGTGATGCTACATATAACCAATATATTAAGTGTACTCATAGATAGGTAAAGATATAAGGTATACACAAAGCATACACATAATACACTTTATTTTAGATTACCTTCTATTCCACTAGAATGTTTCGTTGTCTTATCATTTTACCCTACAAGATGAGACGATCATAGCTTTGATACCACTTGTAATGCCCCCTTATTTTTTAGTTGGGATTGATACTTATTTAATCAATCATAACATTCATAGTAGTTATTTTAGTTATCAAAAGATGTTTTTGTTTCTATTTACAACTAAAGTATATAGGTCTTATCCTTTTTGGTGAGACACTATCCATGGACACACTCAATGTTTACAAGTCCATGTCAATTTCATGATGATGTACAAAATTGTGACCCCTACATAAGATCCATTAAATAAGATTTATACAAGCTCCTCCGTAGTAACACTATGCTCTTCCATCCATAGCCGAAGTAGTAGTAGGACTGAAATGTAGATATATAGTTCTGATTTTGCAATTACATTTAATGTTAGAATATCATTATTGTAAATGTTATAAATACTATAATTAATACTAGAATCTCTATGTGAAAAGTTAGAACCCATCATACTTACAATCCTTTCAAAAGGTCTCAACCCTTCATAATCATAATCATTTCAAAAAGTCATTTTTCTTTATGATTACATATTTTTTTTGAAGATACACAACCATTAATAATTATAATACTTTTAAAAAGTTGCATCCTTTCAATATCAATGATACCTTTTTAGAATTTCACCTCCTTATTTCTTCACATTACTCTCCCTTCTTTGATACCTTATTTTGAACGAGTAGTATCTCTTTATTACACATCCCTTTACTTTTCATTAGATTTAGTTAAATTATTTATTTTTAAAGTATTATTTGGTGTGGTCAGTTTTAGTTTATTGATGAAAGTTATATATATATATATATGTGTGTGTGTGTGTGTGTACATATATATGTACACATATATATATACATATACATATATGTATATACATATATATATATATATATATATATATATATATATGTATGTATATACATATATATATGTATATATATATACATGTATATACATATATGTATATACATACATATATATATATATATATATATATATATATGTATGTATATACATATATGTATATACATGTATATATATATACATATATATATGTATATACATACATACATATATATATATATATATATATATATATATATATATATATATATATATATATATATATATATATATATATATATATATATATATATATATATATATATATATATATATATATATATATATGTATGTATACATATATCTATATAGATTAGATATGTATATACATATAATCTATATAGATATATGTATACATACATACATACATACATACATATATATATATATATATATGTATGTATGTATACATATATCTATATAGATTATATATGTATATACATATATACATATATATATATACATATATACATATATACATATATATATATACATATACATATATACATATATACATATATACATATATATATATACATATATACATATATACATATATATATATATACATATATACATATATATATATATACATATATACATATATATATATATGTATATACATGTATATACATATATACATATATGTATATATGTATATACATGTATATATATAGATATATATATGTATGTATATATGTATATACATATACGTATATACATATATACATACATATATATATCTATATATATATATGTATATACATATATATGTATGTATATATACATATATAGACATATATATATGTGTGTATACATATATACGTATATATGTATGTATGTATTTATATAGATACATACATATATGTACACATGTGTGTGTGTCTATACATACGTACATACATACATACATATATGTATGTATGTATGTAATAAATCTATCTAAAGAAATACAAATAAATATATTTTTTAAAGTGGTTAAAATTTAATTTACTACATCTAAAAATACTTATGTTTCCATGTATGTCCATTCTTTTTTGCACTTGAGGTTTAATTTTAATTTCAAACAAATTGATTATTTATATGTCTAAAATTTATAATTTTAGGAAATACATTTTTAGTATATATAATATTTTTTATCAACATATATTATGTTTATAATAAATATTAATTTTTAGACATATATGTACACTTGCAAAATTTAACCTAAAATGTAAATGTTAACATTAACATACTCACACCATCTGGCTTCACCCTTTTGCCATTGCAAATATTAAGTATTCACAAAGTATACACATAATACACTTTATTTTAGATTATCTTCTAGATTGCGCTAGAAAGCTTCCTTGTTTTATCATTTTAACATACAAGATCAGAGGATCATAGCTTTGATACCACTTGTAATGTCTCATTTTTTGTTAGTTGGGATTGAGACTTATTTAATCAATCATAAAAATCATTGTAGTTCTTTTCATTATCAAAAGATTATTTTATTTTTATTTACAACCAAAGGATATAAGACTTATCCTTTTTGGTGAGACACTATCTATGGACACACTTAATGTTTATAGGTCCATGTCTATTTCATGAAGATTTACAAAATTGTGATCCCTACATAAGATCAATTAAATAAGATTTATAGAAGATCCTCCTTAATAACACTATGCTCTTCTATCCATAGCAAACTAGTAGTAGGATTGAAATGTAGATATATAGTTCTGATTTTCCTAGGATAGTTGATAGTAGAATCTCATTATTGTAAATTTTATAAACACTATAATTAATACTAGAATCTCTATGTGAAAAGTTACAACCCATCATACTTACAATCCTTTCAAAAAAGTCACAACCCTTCATAATCATAATCATTTCAAAATGTCATTGTTCTTTATAATTACATACCTTTTCGAAGATCCAGAACCATTGATAATTATGAAATTTTTAAAGAGTCATATCCTTTTAGTATCATTAATACCTTTTTAGAATGTGACCTCCTTATTTTCTTCACTTTACTCTCGTCTTTAATTATTCCTCCTTTTACTTGTTTTCTTTTCTCTTCCTCTTGCTTTCCTTTTGAAATGAATTCTCCTTTCTTTCATACCTTATTTAGTTAACTATTTATTTTTAAAATATTATCTCATTAAGTCAATTTTAGTTAGGTATCTATATACATAAACAAATAGAGATGTATATCTATTTTTAAATGATAGAAATTTAGTTTACCACATCTAAAAATACTTATGATTCCATGTATGTCCATTCTATTTTGCACTTGAGTTTTAATTTTAATTTCCACCAAATTGATTATTTATATCTCCAATATTTATAATTATAGCAAATATTCTTAGTATATATAATAATTTTTATAAACATATACTAAGTTTATAATATATTAAGTTTTTGACATGTAATACTTGCAAAATTTAACCTAAAATGTAAATGTTAACATTGACATCCTCACACCATCTAGCTTCACCCTTTTCCCATTGTAGAATGCCTATCAACATTACTTATTCAATTTTATTTATTTTTCATTCTTGTTATATTGATAATGTACAATATTATTATTTATTGTAAAATATTATAGTAATATTCTATTAATATTTCTTGTTTATTTTTATACTAATACTTCTAATAATATATGAATTTATTATCAATATTTATATAATAATATTATCTTATTTAATAATTATTTAAATTTTATCTTAAAATATGGACATAATGACTCAATTAGAAGGGCTAGGACAATAAGCCTTTGGAGAGTTTGCAATTTTAAAAAAAAAAATTGTTGATGTTTCATGTTATGGGAATCCTACTCATGTTTGCATTAGTAGAGTTGGTGGAAAAGTTTTAGTGATGGTTGTGCTAACTAAGAAATAACTTGTAGTTGTTGTTTGGCACATAGATTTGTTTATCAAATGGATTATCTAATTGTGAAACTTATATTACTTGTATACACATTCTAAGGGATTACCATTGCATTGCAAATCATTTGGTAAAATATCTATTAAATTGTAATGATCATTTCAAAATGTTCTTTTTTCTTTTTGATTGGACCAAGTATTGTATTTTACATTTTAGCTCATTCATGATTTTAAATAACTAAATGAATAATACTTTCAAAACTCCAATCATTAACACTCTTTTTGTGATTTTCTTAAAATAGTTACTTAAATAGTAAAAAAATATACTTTCATATTTTGTAAAAATAACTAAAATAATAATAAATATTTAAAAAGTATCATAGTTGTATTTTTAAATAATTTTTTTATTAAAATAACATTAGAGAATGTTATATCAAATTTACAAACATATAAACTAATGTAACAAATTAAATTTATGAAGGCATTTTTAAATAAATACAAAGTTGAAAAAGTGACACATATAGAATTGACTATTTGTGTAGAATGTGGGTTTTTCAAGGTCTTCTCCTTGGGCATTGGCTCAAGAATATTGGGGTTCCAAATCCTTGGTGTCCATTTTGTGGGCAACCATAGTCTTTTTTGCATTTTTTTGGTTTTGTAGATGTGCTCAAAACTATTGGCACTAGTTTCATGGTTTCTTTAAGTTGTTTTGGCCTAAACTAGATTTTTGGTATATGGTTGTTTTTGGTGATTCTCCTAGGTTCCCTAGAAAATTTACTTAGATCTAACATAATTTTAGGATGGAGATTTTGTTCACTCTATGCATAGATAGAAATGTTTCTATATACACTAAAACATGCATTTGTAATAATGTAATGATGTAGATTCAAGTGTAAGCCAACAACGCGGCTTTGGAGGTGGCCCACCTTTATGAGATTCTCAATCATTGGATTAATGCCCCTTTTATGGTTTCCAAAGTGCCTCCTAATGCTTTGGTTGATACTACACAACCTAGGGGGTGCCATTGGGGGTGTAGCTCTTCTAGTCATTTCTTGCATATGCCACACTCGCAAGCTTCTCACCACTACTCTCCTAGTGGTGGCAATGGTGGTTGGCATTGCCACTTACTTTCCTCACCCCATGGTGGCATAGGCTATTCCCTAGGCTTAGTGGCTCCCCCTCTTGGTGCTTAGTGTTTTATTTCTGGAAAATGGCCCTTTCACCTGAAATTGGCCATCTAACCTCCATGGCTTGATACCAAAGATACTGACTAAGTCCCCAATGACACTTTTGATGGTTGGACTATTCACAACTTGCCTACCAATCCCAAGGATGACTGAAGATTTCATGATTAGGATGAGTGACTACCCTCAGTTGGCACCACTTTACTTGCCTGAGAATATATGATGATTTTGGCTTCAATAGTGTAAACTTTCACAAGGCGATCTTTTATCCCCTGACCCATTTTTGTGAATTGTAACTAAATATATTATTTATTAATTAAAAAGGACTATTCATAACAAAAATCATGGAATTATTGTGAGTTTGGTATCCATAGACATCACCTGATTTGCCACTCCATATAAAAAGCTTTTTCACCCATTTGGTATGATTACATAGTTGCCTAGGATTTCCTTTTAAATAAAAATAAAGTAATGATTAAGAAAATACATTTTTTAAAATCTTAAAAAAATAAAATTATTGAATACCAAAGGGAATAGAACATCAGAAGAAGCAAAGAGCACTAAAGAGCTTTACCCTGGTCAACAAGTTGAGCTAGCTTACGAGATAAATCAAGGGGAAACATCCTATGATCAACAATGTTCTGATTCAATGTATTTTTGGAGGCCCATTTAGCCAATCAATTAGCTACACCATTTCATTCCTGAGGGATGTACATAAAAGACACAAAATCTAGAGAATTACATAACTAAGTGATCTATTAAATAACTAGAGCCAAATGCTAGTCCAAATCCATAAGGTTCTATCTATTCAATAAATTCACAACCACCTACGAGTCAGTCTTAAAAGTAATTCTACTCCAGCCATGTTGACAACACTGTTCCACTACAACCAAGATAGCAAGGGCTTCCATAAGGTTATTTTTATGATAACACTCTTAGATAGGAAACAGTAACTGAACATCACTAGAGCTGTAACACCCAACTCCCCAAATGCTAGCTAGTCTAGGATTACCCTGAGAAGAGCCATTAGTGTTGATTTTAAGAACTCTAGCTTGGGGAGGAGTCCAATTCCCCTAATGATTAACACATTGAGAGTGCTTCCTAGCTCTACCTAGAGCATCTTTCAGGGAGAGATGGAGTGCCAACCTCAAGAGGAAAGGAAAGGAGTGAGAAAATACCAGCATCTCTA
The DNA here is from genome assembly GCA_028749045.1 of Cupressus sempervirens. Lineage (NCBI taxonomy): Eukaryota > Viridiplantae > Streptophyta > Pinopsida > Cupressales > Cupressaceae > Cupressus > Cupressus sempervirens. The sequence continues at coordinate 499,149,102 of CM053789.1, forward strand.
GGGTCCAAACCTCCACCAATATCATATTTAGCCAAGAGTATTTCATGAAGTGATTGAACAATTTTCTCCCACAGGTGTCTGATCCCCAACTGCACATAATGAAAGATCCTCTATTTCTCTCAAGCCAAACATGCCATAAAATAAGGGAAGTTCCAATAGTCTATGAAACCTAAAGAAAAGAGATCTTGGAAGGGGAATGGTCCAGATGGTCCAAAAACTTAGAGAAGGAAGAAACATGCCAACACGTGCATCCCCACACACTCCACTGGAAATGCCAAATTTGCTTGAACAAGGAGCACTAGAAAAAAAGGTTGGAAATAGTCTATTTACTATTGCAGAAAAAGACACAAAAGGAGGGCCCCTAGAAGCCTCTCTTGCTAAGATTCTACCAAGTAAGACAATGTTTATAAATTGAAATCTAGAAGAAAAAGTTACACTTAGGCCAAGAAAAGCTATTCCAAGCTTTCTTCCACCAAGAGACCTCCACCTCACCAAACAAGTGCTTAGTTAGTTTAAGATATCCTAAAGAAATAGAATACTTGCTAGAAGAATCACATCCCCAAGTGAAAAAATTAGGTTCCTATGGAGATTTGTACTCCCTAGAAGCCAAGTTCTAAGAAATGTCCAATTGATCCCCTAGAGAGACACTCGACAACCAATCAAAAGAATGCTTCCATCTGTAACCAATAGCAAAGCCTAGGTTATGAGCCTCCTTATATTGAGCCACTTTATTCCATCTAGTAGAAATGAAAAACTCAAAAGGAGGCTATAAGTGTGCATGAGAGGACAAGAGAGGAGGATGCCCATTCCAAGAATCATTCCAAAATAGAGCCTTAGTGCCTCTATTATAGATCCAAATAGACTTCTCTTCACTAGGTGAGCACCAATCTTGATGGTATTCCACACCATAAAGCCTCTTCCCTCAAGAATAAATCTAGAAACATCTAAAGGTTTGACGCCATGCAAATAGTTGTGTGGACAGGATACGAGCCCAAAGCTAAGACCAATTGAAACACTAGTGTCAATAGAACATGGTAGCAAGAGCTTGAATGCACACGATATTAGAACAAATGTCAAGGCCTCCTTCCTTTTTTGGCCTACATATGGTATCCTAATTGATGAGGCTCCATTTAGTATTTTGCAAACTGGCACTCCAAAGAAAATGGCAAAAAAGAGCATCAAACTCCTTAAGGAAATATGTTGGGTCAGCCTGAACCATGCTTCTACATATGGGAAGGGCTTGAATTAGATATTGTAGGAGAGCCACCCTACCAGTAGTAGAGAGCCACCTATGAGTCCAATGATTAACTTTTTTGCAAAGCTTGTCAAGCAAGCTCTGCCAAAAATAGCCTGGGTTATGTTCCCACCACAATAGGGACCCCAAAGTAAGTAAGAGGGAGAGACTCAATCTGAAATCATAGGATATTAGCAATCCTCTACTGGATAGGCTCAGGAGAGTTGAAAAAAAAAAAATAGAGGACTTGTGGTCATTGATTTTCTAACCAAAGGCAACCAAATAAGTATCCAAGGTAAGGCGAAAGGCTCTAGCTTCCTAAATCTGAGCTCTCCTAGCAAGCATTGTATCATCAACAAATTGGAGGTGGGAAAGAGTGGGCAAGCCATTTCTACATTGCCAACCCTAAATCAGATTTTGGGAAACATGAGACTTGATAAGTTTTTGAAGTTCCTCAACCATAATGATAAACAACTAAAGAGAAAGGGGATCTCCCGAGCAAAGACACTAGAGGCCTCAAAAAGCTTTGACAATTCACTATAAAGAAGGAAGAAGAAGGAGGGAGTAGTAACATAACTCAAAACCTAGCTAACCCATTCCTAACTGAAGCCAAAAGCCATAATAACTCTACGCACCAAATAGCAGTTGACTCCATCATAAGCCTTAGCCATATCAAGTTTGATTAACATGACGCACTCTTTAGAAGTGCACATAGAGTGAATGGCTTTAGAAGTAATAACCACGCCATCCAAAATTTGTTTTCTAGCCACAAAACTCCCTTATTCCTCAGAGATAACCATGGGAGTCCAAACTTCAAGCCTCTCGGCTAGGAGCTTAGTAATGATTTTATAGACCACATTATAAAAAGCAATGTGCCTAAAGAAGTCTAGCTGATTAGCCTCTTCCTTCTTCAGAATAAGGACTAGGAAAGTAGCATTCAAAGCCCAAAGCATATCTTTGTTGGAATAGGACTCCTAAACCACATCCAAAAGGTCATGGATTGATAATATCCCAAAACTCCTAGAAGAATTCAATGAGGAAGCCATCAGCCCCAAAGCTTTTCCCTTACACAAGCTAAAGACCACCTCCTCCAAGTCAGACATACAAATTAACTACATAAGAGAGTCATTCATCTCCTTAGTCACAACAAAGGAAATAGAGGACAAGATCATATTCTCCTCAATCTCCACTAGAGGTAAGTCATCTAAAAGGAGAGCAGAGTAAAACTAAATAGCTTCCTTGGACACAACTTGGGAGGAAGTCATCCATATCTAATAACAACTATTTTGTAACATTTCCTTCAAACCAAGAATATATGTCATTTTTTGTGGTGTTTGACTGCTTAATGTTCTCACGTGTTGTGTGTCTTTCTAATCCAGCACAAGGTAGATTCATATCATGTTTTTGAATAGACTCCCTTCAAAGTCTGATGAATAAACTATACATATTTAATGCCATTATTATTAAGTTACAATCTCCCTCAAGATGCTCTGCTCTTCACACTTTCACCCATCCCTCTTGGTTTTAAGCATCATGAAAGGTTGCTTCAATGATTTTGTAAGCAGGTTTTCAAGTTGTTCAATTTTATGTTATTTTATTCGGCATAGACAAGGCATAATATTATTTTTTTATTTATCGACTAATACTTTTATAGTTTTTTTAATAATTATAAAGTAAATTAACAATAAAATTATCAATAATAATTTTATATTATAATAACTAGAATTTAAATTCTTTAAACATAAATTAGTCTTATATCTAATTGAAATAATATTTTAAACATAAAATGTATATTTTACATTTTTCCTAAAACACAAGTATTATATTCCATCTAGACTTCCTTCATAGCTGAAACATTTGTGTGTGCAACATAATTAAAGAAATTATTGTCAAAGGAATTGTATGGATGCTACAATTATCTTTTAAAAAAAAAGGTGGTTTGGTTAAAAATAAAAGTTTGAAAGGTATTTTTTTGGGCCAATTTAGACTATGTAAAAGAGATCTTGACTTCCAACTCTATGCTTAGCTAATATATCAAAAATGAGTATCTACATATTGCATAATTTTTCTACTTATCTTATAATTGCAACATCTAGAAAATTTGAATAAATATATTAAAAAAAAAGTTGGTTATCTATCTAGATGATATATTTATGGTTTCTATTTTATTCTAACATCAATTGTGGATATAAGATGTTTTTATCATATATGGCTAAACTAACCCATACACTAATCACATTGTCCCTCTCAATCATGAATAGATAATCACTTGCATTTTTTCATATTCAATTTACATAATATTGAATTCACATATATTCTTCATTACTTTTATAGTTCATGCTTAAAAGCAAACCACAAAAATCGAAATGGTATTACAAAAAGGTATGTACCCTAAACAATTCAAAAGAAGATTATCCACTCACAAAGGAAGGAATGAAGGAATAGGATAGATCCTAAAGATTTCATTTCATTTTATGTTGGAAAACAAGATTTTAATTTAGAAATTATATGATTACCATTGAAAAAAGAATGCATCATCAACAAAATTAATTTGACATGCTTATCTTATTAAAACTATTATGATTTTAGAAATATCATTACTAATTAAAAATAATAATCTAGATTCTTGTGCCTCTCTAATTGAAATATCATGGGGTTTCATGTGACTCTTCCCATCAATCTACTCAGCCTCAAAATCAAAAGTTATTATAGTAAATAATAATATCACATCAGATATTTATGTTTATTAAAACAATTTCCCATCAATCTACTCAGCCTCAAAACCAGTTTCATGTGACTCTTCCCGTCAATCTATTCAGAATCAAAACTAAAAGTTATTATACCAAATAAGAATATCACATCGGATATTTATCTTTATTAAAACAACTTTTTTAAATACCTTAATACCCATCCAAGTTTCCGTACCAAGATACCTCCTCATTCATGAATCTCTTCTACATTTTAATCCACTTTGAATAATCTTAAGCCATAAAGTTAAACATATTTACTTATATTTATGACTGAACCTTGGAAAGCTATTATGGTCACAATGCACTGGGGCTTTTGATGTAGAAAGCCTGCTTCTTTTCCAAAAGATTAGATTCCACATATGGCTAGTATATATTTTCCAAAGTCTTCTTCAGATGACTGGTTTGGCTCATTTCTTGCAAGTGATGGAAACAACCAGTGACAATTACTTTGGCGTGGATATACAGAAAGACAATGGAGTCCCCTCTGTAAACATCTGCTCTCTCTATATCTAAACAATGAGCTTCAACCTCTTCATAGATCTTGCACAGAGAAAGAGGCATTCTTGAGGCTGTAATTCTTATTATAATTATTTCATTGTCGTAAACCTCAATAGTCACATCAAGGCTTATAGACTTTCTGTCAGTTGCTGATGAATTATGATCCAGTAATGAAACCCTTAACGCCAATAGCTGGGCTTTCTTCTTCTGCAACTCTTGGGCTCTCCTTCGAAGATTCTTTATACATCTTTCCGTTTCTTCTATTATGGAGTGTCTTGCTACCTGAAACATATTGAAAGTTCCTCAAATGAGAAGTCGAGAATATTTGATCATGGATCATGTAGTATGATTCAAAATGTTGACATAAAAAATTGCAAAATAAGCATTCATTATCATGAATTGTGAGAATCTGATACAACTTTACATTTTTGCATTAAGAAAGTTAATCATTTGTCATTAGATTACCTTTTTAGAGATGGAAAGAGGCAGCAGACAGTGCAAAGTGGATAGCAAATACCCCATCTTTTATCTCCTCATTTTTTCAGAAAAGGCTACCTTCTCGTTTCTTTTGCTTTCCTTTGATTCCTCTGAATGTGAGATGATCGGCTGCGTATTTTGTAGATCCCGATCACATTGAGGAGTTGAGTCACTTGAAAAGAAGAGAGCATAGAGATCTACCGCCATTCTTATTCAGCTACAATCTCCTTCAACACGGTCTGCTCTCCAAATTTTTATATACCCAACTGGGTTAGAAGTATGACGCGAAGGGCCTCTTTTGTTTCTGAGGGGGCGACATTAAAGAGTTTGATTCTCAAATACAACTGTTTGCATCCTAGTACGAATGAGGCGTGAATGTATTATTGAATGATTGACTGTAGAATAAAACGATGTTTGCATAGTAATTTTTTACACAAGCAGGTCTGTGCCGACATAAAAAAGAGGTAGATACCTAAGTAAGTTCTATAGATTATTACTAGATATGAAATAGTTTTGTTAAAAAAGGTTTCTTTTCGTTATTTTTAATTTTTCTCACTATATTGTATATAATCTAACACGATTCTATTTAAAATGAATGTGTATTTTGTTTATCAATTTATTTCAAATGTAGGTGACATTTGACTTCTTAAGTCTTTATATATCATGTTAAAAAATATTATTATGATATTTTTTACTAAAGCATTAATACATGTAAGCTAACAAAATTATATTCAAATGAATTTGTATCTTATTTTCCAACTTCAATTACAAATCTTTGAAAAAATAATTTACTTTTGTCAAATATAACTTTTCTATACATAGAACTCTTAATCAGTATAAGAAATTGGTATCATACAACCTTGAACTACATATTTTTAATATTTCTTTAAGTTCAATAAGAACTACAAATACATGATTTTCCCTTTAGTTTTCTTTACTTGTTTCTCATACATTAATTACTGCAATATACCCTATTTCTAATCGTGTACACTGTTTTATATACTAATTCAATGCATGGATTCTAAGAGCAACCAATGCCATGGAAAATTGATCCAAAGATTTAAAAGTCTAAATTAATGATCATTTTTCTATGTTTTACACGCTATTAGGTAGTTTGTTGTATGCTTTCATTATAATTTTTTATGTGTTAACTTTGTAAGTGGTGTGTCATGAATTATTACCAAACATACAAAGACTTATTAATAAAGGGCTAGATTATAATGGGATATAAAGTATTACAAGTTTGAATCCTTTTCAATGCAAGTGCATAATTAAGAAAGAAAATGAATAAGATACTCAAGAAAAAAATAGCATTCAATAATTTTTCCTTAATAAAATCAATAATATATAGTTCATATAGCACTACTTGATATAGATAACACCAATACATCACATGGGCATTAGAAAAAAAAGGATTAAAAATGACGAGACAAAAATTCAAAGATAAATATATTTTCAATCAAATTTTTGTAATAGATTTAAATTACAAAGTTAACAATTGTATAACTATGTTTGATGAGCCCATTAAGGGTCACCTATTATATTCAACCATAACTGATCAGGGTTACTACATTCAAGGGTCAATGAATATTTTATATAAAATAGGTTTGAAATTTAAGCTAGGGATCTCTACTATTATAAATAGATAAACAAGTCAATCTAGACACATCCCTTCCATATCCATATCCCGTAGCTACGTTCCTGGTTCTGGTTAGAGACCCCGGTGTTGGTCCATAACCAGTTCCGAGACGTGACCGATAGGAAGAGTCTGACCGATCGGGATGCGGTAGATCCAGCCACAGAGCTATCAGTTCCAGTTCCAGCCCCTACGGGGATCCGGTTGCCTATAGATAAGTAGGGGCCGTTAAGTAAGTTGATCAAGCTGCTGACTCTGTTGATTATGCAGTTGCCCTACAATTCTATGGGCTGCTGAATTCACTCACCCCCCCACCCTTAGACATTGAAATCTAAGTATTGAAGGTCAAGTAATTATTTCATGAACTAGTGGATTATATTTCTCTTTCATGTCACTTCAAAACATTAGGATTGGGGAAAAGTACTCAAGTGAATCAATTATCCCTTCCATTACAATATATGACATTATAGTTAAGAAAATTTATCAAGAAACAAATGATAAAATTAAGGCTCTAGGTATGAAAACTCATGTTTATCATACACATATAACTATGCTTTTATTACTAAGAGAAATCCTTTAAGTAAACTATTAGGTTGTTGTGAATAGAAGATAGACTTTACTACAAGATAAAATTCTATTATTTGAAGACTAATGGTGGGAGTGGTGGTGATGATAGGGGTATGGTTTTGGGCATTGGTAGTAAGGAGGAACATGTGGAAAATGATGAAGCAGATGATGAAGATGGGTGTCTAGAGAAAGAATTTAAATGGATAGCTATTGTTGTTGTTCATCCACTAGTTTTTAATGCACTAGTGTTCTTCTTCATTTGGGATGAGGAGTTATTGGGTGCCTTTCTTCTTGTGTTCCCTTCTAGGTTTTGGGGTCTTCTATCTAGCTTGTGGTTTCTCAATTTTGGGTTGTTTTTCCATGTCATTAAGTGGTTATTGAGTTGTTTTGGTGGTTGGAGCCTCTTCTTTCCCTTTTTATTCTCTCTATGGTGGGTGTCTCTTCTTGCTCAATTTTGTTTTTCTTCTCTTTCCACTGATGGTGTGTGGGTGTTTCTCTAGTCTTTCTCCCCCATTTTAGGTGGGGTTTTCTCTTCTTGCCTCAACTGGGGCTGAGGTCCATCTTTTTTTTTTTTCATCGTGTCTTCTTCTTATTGAGGTAGAATCCCTATTGAGGTGGAGATTCATCATTTAGTTTAGGATTTCTACTAGTGAGAAGTTTTTGTCTATTGTAGGACGTCCTCTCCTTCTAGTGTTTTGTTGGGTGGATGGATTGGGTTTTTCATCTCTTAGGTTTCATTGTTTTGGCTATATTTGGTGGCTCTATTTTGGATTTTTTTGTTCCATATTTCTTATTTTTGGTAGTTTTGGTACACATTGTTCATAGTTGTGGTGTTGGTGTTGTCTTGGTTTCTCCATCTTTGAGTCAATAATTCTACCATTCATGTATAGTAGATTAGGTTTTTCTCATCTAGCTTAATTCTAGCTTCTTTGTTCCTTCATCTTCTTGGCTTTGTGAGAGGCATTCATAGATTCTCCTTTTTTGTGCTATGCCTTTCTCTACATGGGGTTTTAGTGACTCTATGGCTATTCTTTTTGGTGGTTTCTTTCCATCTATCTTGGTGAAAGGGTGATGTTGTTACTATTTGTCTATATTTCTTAATACTTCTGGCATCTCATGTTTATCATATGTTGGTTATATGGTTGATCATGTTATTTTTTAGACATATAGGTGCTTTCTCTCCATTTAAATTTGTATTTTCATTTGAATTGGTTCTTTTCTCATCAAATGCACCTACATCTTATTTCTTGGTGATTTTTGGTTTCTTTTCTCCTTTATTTTTTGGCCCCTTTGGTTGTGGCTCCATTCAAAATCCTTTTGAATTCACCTCTCGCAATTTCCTTCATGCCTATGATTTTTACATGAAGTTTATTTTATGATATGACTTAATATTTATGGCTTTGGTTTGAGTTCTATCATGCTTTTTTCTAATAATAAAAAAGTAAACTATTGTATTCTATCATCATATTGAGTCATCAAGAAATAATTCCCTCCCCTCTGAATCATTAGATGGTTCATATTGTTGTCATTCAAATTTTCTATGTTTTCAATTTAAACAAGTTATAATCTTCTAAGAAGTGTGTTGAACATTGATCTTATAATAATAAAGGCGGTGTTTTCTAATCTTGGATAATTTTTATCACAAAGGAAGTAGCCTTGCTAGAAGACACTAAATAGTGATAATGTGTAATATAATAATACTAAGTTATTGAATACTTAACCTCATTATATGGTGCATGAGGCTAATATAGTTGAAAATGGCATATGTTCTTTGAAATATCAACAATTACTATATATACTTTGGTTAAGTTGTAAAACTAGAAATTGTTAGAAAGTAAGTTCCGCCAACACAACTAAGAAGGAGGGATGGGGGGAATTGGTTGAATTCTTAGACAACATAAATTAATATATCAAATCTGAAATATATAACCAATAGATGTAACAATGAAAAGATAAAAATAATCCATAATAACACAATATTCATTAACTTTGGAAACCCTTAATAGGAGTGAAAAAAACTAGTAGGAATGACGCCTACAAGATGATGTATTACTATAAATATTCCTTGTGAAAAGGTAGGACTATGATATGATCCAACTACATACAATTAATACATGTAGTCCTTTTTAGGAGAATTTGGATCACTACTAGAAGATTCCAACATGTTTAGTCCTTCTACAATCATATTAGGAGGTGATAGGAAGTCAACTTAACCCACTATCCAATGTTTCAAAGTTCTCTTCACAAAATAATTCTTAGGATAACATGTCCAAGGGTGAAATAAATTAGAAAATAACTTATTTTCCAATAAAGTTCCTTCAAACTTATCAACAAATCATCAATATCATTCACTACTCAAATCTCATTAAATTCACATCCAAATATCGCATAATACAATGATCATATCATTACAACACATATGACACTTATTCACATTTACAACCAAAGAACATAAGAAACTAATTGAGCTGGACTTGAGCCTTCCCCAATGTAAAGTTAATAATATAGGACCTCTTAATTATGTTACATTACACATTATACTACAATTTCAAATTCCCAAATAAATATAATTAAAATTTGCATTTCAGGGAATAACCCATATGTTATGCTTTGTCTATCTTCATAAACTCATCACTAGCATCTTCTACCTCAAAAATATCACCGTGAAGTTGTCTCTAACCATAATCAAGCCCTCTTAATTTGATATCACCTTGCCAAATAGATACAATCTAATTACCAATAAATTGTTCCCGACAAACTACATTCTAACAAGTTTTCAAATAATCTGCCATAAATCGCACAAACGTAAAAATTAATTTTTGTGAACAAAGATAACTCATCAAGACATATCCAAAAACATGATTCTAAGCACATAGAATATAACTCTGCAACCTCTAACCATGCTAACTAGAAATCTTTCTACAACTCTAACCGACATAACCAAAATGCATATATGTTAACACCAATAATAAAATAGTCATCAATGCAACACATAAGAACTCAATCATGTCTCCAACATACCAAAGTACTCCCCCAAAGAAATGTCATCACAATTAATACTAGAAATTCCCCCCCTTTGGCATTCATGGGATCATATGATGAAAAATCAGATGCCAAAAATACCAAAATATAAAATGCTCTACCATTGACATCAATAAGTTTATTTTTACATTTATTATACACAAAATAATCTCTTTCATACATTAATATATAAATTATACTCCCAAATTGATCTGGTGGATAATTTTAGTGAAAATTGAAGTGTCTTCAAATCTCCAGATTTTTGCACCATCAAAAATATCTTAGCATCCTGATTCCAATGCAACTTGAATAGAGCAAAAAGGAGTCTATTTGTGCAAATTACACTCGATCAAAGTTCTGGTCAATAGGTAGACCAAAGGGCTAGATAAGGGGTAAAATCAAACCATCTCAAAAGTGGTCAACAATGGATTTCAAAATGAAGAGCCTGATGAGAGCTTTCCACTGGCGTTCATTTCATCAAAAACTGACTTGATATGTGAAAGTTATGGCCGTTTCAATTTTGGAGGCAAAATGTAATGGTGATGATGTCATCATGATATCAGCAGCTTAGGTGATGACACATGTCAAAAATATAAGCAAATAAAATAGTGCCACATGGCACCTCAAGCTCAAATTTGGTCATTTAAAAAATTTATTGAGGAGGTTTGAACTTTGAACCTCCCTTTTCCCATTTTTTCTCCTTGCCTCTAAGCCACGTAGAGTTCTTAACAATCACCTAACAAACTTTCTATTTAAAGTGTTACAGCCACCGACTTTAGTTTAAATGGCCTGCTGATTTAAACGCCTGACCCTATGGCGGTTGTAAAAAATATGTGGCCATTGTGCCACGTGTTGGGTTTTGTTATATATAGGGCATAATTGTTATTTGAATGGAAACAAACAAACTACCCACTTTTTAAATATCATTTATTTGTTATTTTATTAATAACTAAACCCCATAATTGTATAAATGCCAAAATATAAAAATGGCAAAGGGCATTATTCGAAGGGGGCATTTTGTTTTATACCCTTAATTGGTTTTGAGCCAATTTAAGAAAATTTTATGTATAAAAAGGAAGGGGGTAGGTCATTTTGAAAACATGAAATGGAAAGCAAGGGACTTGGAGAGAAATTGGTCTTGGTGAAGTTTTTTCAAAGGAATAGAGAGGTCTTGTAAGGATATTTTTGAGCCATTGTTGTAGATCAGAGTTTTGTTGCTGCCGAAGTGCTCGAAGGAATGGACTTGGTGTATTTGTAATTGATTTCGGAGAATAAATGGATTGATCTCACTCTATTGGAGCAGACTCAGAGATGTAGTCACATTTGTGGTGAACTCCAAAATCAAACTTTGTTTGCACTTTATATCTTCTTTTCTCTCTCAATTTTGTTTATTTCTCCTCAAGTTTTTTGAGTTTTGATGCTTAATTTCATTTATGTATAAATGTATTAAGACTTCCGCTGAGTTGTGTTTTTAATTAAACATTCAATACTGCAATTAGTCTAGATCCATACATCAGATCACAAATAACTATATAAGTTTTTTCATCTCTTAATCTCCCCCATTGACATTGAGAATAAAGGTGGCATTATGACAATTATTGAGGTTCACTCATCTTGAAACACAATCTAATCAAAAGCCTAGTGCCAAAATAGAATGTTATACAATACATAACCAAATAGTTCTTAATAACTCTGCTAAAAAAGTGGCTACTCCCCCAAAGGAAGCATCACCAAATATGTAGTCTAGATGTAAAAATATGCTCCAAATATCCTAGAATGATAATTTATTGCCTCAACTACTCTAGAGAAGGTTGGGGAATAAACCCTAGCATACCTCAAGGCATTGAAAAATATCTTTAGCCAAAGGTTTAGTGAATATAATTTTTATTTGTTCCTTTGTGCTAATATACTCTAATCTGATTTACTTCTCTTCTATCATCTCTTTCAAGAAATGAATACTTTATTGCAAAGTGCTCAGTCTTTGAATGAAACACTAGATTATATGACATGCTAACTATGCTTATGTTATCAAAATCTATGATAATAGGCCATGGAAGCTAAATAAAAATATATTTCAATATTTGTTTCATCCAAATCATCTAATTAGAGTTATTTGTTATACTACATACTCTTCTTCAACTATAGATTGTGATATGAAATTTTATTTCTTTTTATCCATGAAAGTGACCCCCCTCCTTAGAAAAGTGTTCCTTCATTTGTACTCTTTCTATCATCTGCAGTCCCTTCCCAATCTACATCAATATATGTACATAAAGTAGAATCATGTTATCTATCATACTATAATTCATAATCTAATCTTCACTTGAAATATTTAAAAATTTCTTCTTAAGATTTCTAGGTATGTCTCTTTAGGATCTTCTTGGAATATTGCCATAGTTCCAACTACATTAGCTATATATAGTTTTCTATTTTTTAAATACTACAATCCTCCTATAACTAATCTATATTTCATTTTTATTGTACTCGAAGACTCGTCTTTTCTTGACAATTTTCCTCCTATAACCATAGGTTCTCTAGTTGGCTTACAATTTTTTAATCAACGCCTTGCAAATAAATTCTTCATATATTTAGTATGCGATATAAAAATTCCATCCTTTTTGTGAGTTATTTACAATCATAAGAAGTATTTTACCTCACCAATCAAACTCATCTCTTCTAAACATTTCTTACTTTCTTCATCATTTCCTCCAAATATAATGTCATCAAAAAATACTACAATAATCACTATTTTTTGTAAATTTTTCCTTAAATACATGTTATCCTATGCATTACCTTTCATAAATTTACCAAAATTTTGAAATAATTAACCAATCTTGCATACCAAGGTCTTGTTTCTTTCTTAAATTCATATGAAGATTTTCTCAATCTACAAACCATAGCTTTATCTTTAGCCAATTGAAAGCTATCAAGTTGTTCAATATAAACCTATTCCTTAATTTCTCCATTTAGAAATCTTAGTTGACATCCATATAATATACCTTGAAATTATTGTAAGATGCGTATGCCAAAAATATTCATACTACTTCAAGTCTGGAAATAGGAGAAAAAAATTCCTTAAAATCAACTCAATCTTTTTGTGCATAACATTTGCATACTAACCTCTCTTTGTTTTTTACCATTTCTTCTTGATCATTCAACTTTTTTTTGAATACCCATTTAGTGCCAATAATTTTCATATCTTTAGGAAAATCAATTACCATGTATTATTCTTTTCAATTTGTTCAAGATAGTCTTTCATAGTCCTTCTCTAAAATTCATTATTACATGCTTCATCTATTGTCTTACCTTCAACTTTTGATAGCAAATGAAGTTAATCTCTTACATGATTTCTTTTCAAAACCCCTTTGTTTGTAATTCCAATAATTCTTTTTTTAGGGTGTTTTCTTGCTACAAACCTTGGTGTCCTATTCTCTAGTTTCCTTCTTATATTTTGACTTCTTCTCTAGGTTCTTCCATTGTTTCTTTAGCTTGAAAATCAATATAAATTTCATTAAATGGTCTTACTTTTGAATTTTGATTTTTAGGCCTCTAATTTTTATTTATATCCACATATAAATTATAACATGTCCTTTGATTAATTCTAAAATTCTTGTCAACTTTTACATTAGTTCTTTAAATAGTAGTTCACTATCTCTAATTAAACAATCTATACGCCTTTCTTTTCAATGTTTATCCTAGGAAAATGCCATCATCACTTGTTAGATCAAACTTTCCTATATCATCCTTTCTTTTGACATTACATTTAATTCCAAGGATTCTGAAGTATTTCATAGTAGGTGTAAGCCTAAAAAAAAATTCATAGGGTATCTTCATGGTACCTTTTCTAATTTGTATTATGTGTATTATATATAATGTAGTGCTCACCCCTCTCATAAAGACATTTGATACATTACCTTCAAGTTCTTAAAAATTAATTCCACCAAGATAATTGAAATGGTGGGGATCATGTATCCAATTAAAACAACTTTTATTAACAACATTAAATATTAAACATGTAATCAATAATTTCAACAACCATAGCAAGATCAACATACACAATTACACTAGATTTCTAAACTAGGGAAATCCTTCATCAAAGGGAAAACCATGGTGTGGATGGTACCCACAAAATTATGCACTAATATATAGGTTTCTTATAAAAGGATGGACACTATTAGGATTCAATAAAATACATTTAGTATATATATGACCTTGTTAGGAGACTTTGAATCCCTTTCGAGGAGATTCCAATCCTATTAGGAGTTGCACCACACCTATTAGGAGTTTTGGAAGGTAGAAGGACTCACTATCCAAATAGAATCAAAGGAAATACAACCAAACTCATTGTCCAACTAGCTTTAGTAAAACCCTTCATAGAATAATACCAATAAAAAACCATCCAATGTTATCTCTTTTCCAAATATAGTCTCCCTGTTAGCTCATTGCTCCTAATCTGCAAAAAACACTTCTATGATCTCAATATATGCAATGTCAAGTTCACTTGATCTTACATCCATGTTTCCTCATTCACATTACACATACTTCACTTAAAAATAAATAATTCACACTTAGCCATAAGGATAATAACTTACCTTTATACCAAGTCCACAAAGTAATTAATTGTGTTTTCCTTTAGGATTTTTCAATTTACAAATAATATAGGACCACATTAAGAGAATACAATAAACATCACATTACATATTTCATAATTATATTACACTATCAACTAACCTTCTTTACAATCCTTCACACGTATAATATCAGACTTAGTATAATTGACCTAGCCATCAGGTCATTTCGTCTTACTTTATCCAACTTTGGTTAACCAGATTCTATCTCTATTAGGATATATAATCCAATTACCATAAATTACTTCTCAAGAACTCTATCAAAACTCTTTCTTCAATAAATCTTGAATAGTTGTCAACTATATTCATATTTCTACATGTGAACTTAGCCACATCATCAGGATACTCTATAAAATATGTCCTCAGTTGTGCTTATCCCAATCTTCAATCCTCAAAACTCATGATCTCAATCTCTATCTATTTCTCTATTAGTATTTATTGAATCATTAGTGTGTTGAATAAATGACAAACATAGTCATGAATTGTACATAAAATCATGCTAACTATCTCCTTAGTACTCCATAAATGCTAGGATACTCCCCCTTAGGAATATCATTAGCATTAATGCTAACTGTTTAGTGGTAGAATGGAAGCACTTTAATAAGATATAGGTTTCTACTTTACATGGTTATTAATCTATTCAAATACATGTGAGAGAGAAAGAGGGGAATTTCCATACATTATTCCACTTATGATACAAATTATATTATCTAGGACCAAAAGGGAGAAGGGTGCTAATACTAAATTGAATTATGAAGGGCAACAAAATACAAGGAAATATACTCTTTATCCCTTAATAGGATGATATGAATGTATATTGAACCAATTTCTTAAGTTATGTAAATGTAGATGCTATGTAGATATAAATCTAGGGTAAAGATATAAAGGGAGATAAAATATAAATGACTCACCTTGACATGTGTAGAAGAAGATGTATTTTTTCTCCAAAACAAAAAATAAATAAACTATATTTGAATATTTGTCCATGGACCTCATAATAAAATGATGAAAGTAAAAAAGCTATAAAAAAATCCCAACAATATGAGACTGGAGGACTAGGTTAACTTGGGAAGATGTCTTGTGACCAAGCCGACATAGTCTAACTATATGCAACTAATGAATCTAGAAAGTTTATGAACAATAGGTTCTAGGTTTGTAATCCTTTTCACTCCTAATGTGTTAATAAAAACATTAAAGAAAATTTTGGAGGTTAGGGTTAATTGATGAGGTCTTGCCTTGGTCAAACCCTAGGTTAAGGAAATAACTGTAATTTAAAATGTAAATAGTAAGAGAAATTCTTGCATGTAGTAGATCTTAATAATATAAAGTGAAAGATACAATTACCTTCAAATATGCAGTTGACTTTTATATGTGATCAAGTATGTAAGTATAATAGCCTTTACTCAAAGAAACCATAAGGAGATAAAAAAAGATAGAACCCTTATATATGAAAATGTATGTGACATATCATAGATGAATAATAGAAGAAATTTAATTAATTGTAATGATGAATCTTCTAACCTTGGAGCCAAACTACACTACCACCTTGAAGGAAGAAACTTGATGCAATAAGGAGATACTTGGACTTGAATGCTTGAATAATAATGCCTTGAATGCTTTCTTTCTTGTGGATTTCTTGAGAATGACATGATATGAAAATGAATCCCACAAGCCTCCTTTTATTCTAGTTTTTTAGTGGGAAAAAAAATAAGGATGATGAAATAATGGGCAAAAATTAATTAAACCATCGAGGCCTTTCAAGCCCTAAACTACATAACTACTCGGGACTAGGTCAACCTAGGTCTACTTGGTCTAGGACAAGGTCAACCTAGGAGGCCTCAGTGAACCTCACTTGACCTATTCTATAATAGGTTGAGTTGAGTCAACCTAATTCCTGAGGTCTAGTCTAAAGTGCCATAGAAAGTATTAGGAAACGGTGCAAGTGAAACTAGAAGATGCTGAACTAAACATGAGATATGATCAAAAGGGTATCAAAAAAACTCCTAAAAGACCATGTTGGAAAGAAAGAGTTTATGAAGAATAGTGAAATGAAAGAGGAGATGAGAAATGAAGATGAAAACCACTCTAAGGAGGGCTAAAAGTTCTTAAAATTAAGTCCAATTATTTAAGACAATACATTTATCCCACACTTTAGTAGAAGTATGAGGCAAGTCAAACTCTTGGTATAGGAAGGAGAGAAGGGAGAAAATCTCAATCAAGGTAGAAAATAAGAAAGATTATGGACATAAGCCACCAAATCTAGAATCCTAACTCTATTCCCATGCATAAGAGAAAAAAAGAAGAAAAAAAGAAATCCAACAAATTAAAAGGAAAACAAAGCCAAAATCAAATAGTGAAAGGGAACTTAGCTAAGGAAATGTCTGATTCACTAATATCATATTTGGAAGGCTATTACAACACATAAGAGACCATACAAGAAAGGATAGAGAACCAAAAAGTAATGCTTCCCTCATGACTCTTTCTCTCCAAAATGAAAGCGCGTGTGCACGCGCGCACGCACACACACACACACACACACACACACACACACACACACACACACACACACACACAAAGAGAGAGAGAGAGAGAGAGAGAGAGAGAGAGAGAGAGAGAGAGAGAGATATAATATCATGTTGAGTAAGGTTTATTTTCCTTAGCATAAATAAAAATGAGGGAGGATTGAATGGTCTATTAGGTTTGTGTTCCTAATAGCCAATCTTAATAAACTAAACAAAAACCATGATCAAATGGTTTAGAGGATTTGTGTGCCTGATAATCAATCTTGCATACTCGTTCGCAACTTATGCATGCCATGTCTATAGGTACGTGTCCACTCATTGATTAATTTAGAAGTATGACCAAAAAATGCAAATTCGTGTGTGTTACCCTAGTGTGTCACACATCTACATACTTGTGGATAGAATTTTCTCCCTCTCCTAAGTTGTTCTGTAAAACTAAGGGCTAATTGAGCCCATCCAAAATGTTCTTTGAAAAACATAAGAAAACATGTTTAATGTGTCATGTAAAAAACAAAAAAATGATTTCCATTTTTGTGTCAAAAGGAATGTTGATGGTATAAATCCTATGAGAATAGGCCTGGGGGTTTGACACATTTTTTGTAAAATTGGGGCAACACATCATACCACATATGTGGAAAATTTTGACCAAAACAATGTTGGTTGATGAGAAAAAATTTCCAATTGGTGAATATTCACCACTAAAGTGAACCATGTCTATCATAATTACAAATAAGAATGGAAAAATAGGGTTTCCTTGCGTAAGGCCTCTAGATACATCAAAAAAATCCCTTTTGGGTCTCATTAATGAGGATATACATTTTAGGAGAGGAGATACAATTGAAAATGAGATAGATCCACTGACTTTAAAAACAAAATACTTACATACATTTTCATAAACATCTCCAATCAACCTTGACATATACTTTTTGAATATCTAGTTTGACTAACATATGACGGGTTTTGGTAGAGTAAACTAAGTGAATAAATTCACGAATGATGATAATCGCATTCATGATAGATCTACCTAGGATGAAAACTCTTTCCTCCTTTGAAATGATGATTGGGAGTATGAGTTTCAACCTATTGGCATAATCTTTAGTAAGGATGTTATAGACTTTTTTACAAATAGCTACAGGTCTAAAATTGTCAAAGTGTGATGCTTCATTATTTTTTGGGATGAGGGGGAGAAAAGTATGATTTATTTATCTTAGGAGATTGCTAGAGTTTATGGTGCCTTCAATTGCTTGCTACAACTCATCACTGAAGAAATACCAACAGTTTTGGAGGAACTTGTCCTAGAAAAAATTTGGAATAGGGGCCTTATTTGGATACATCTAAAAAAAGAGTCATTTTAATTTCTTCTTTATTGAAATTAATTTTAGAAGTGCATTGTTCTCATTAGTTACTAGTTTTGCAATTTTGTTAAAACTTTCTTATTATGTAGTTAGATTAGAGAAATTTCAATTGTTAAGAACCTCCTTAAGTAATTTATGCCTTCCAAAGCTATATCCTTACATTCTTCCACCATTATACCTTGGGAGTTTATAGTTTTAGTGATTTTATTGGTAGAATACCTCATCTTAGAAATGTATGGAATAACTTGGTGTTTTGGTCCCTCTTTGTAACCCATATTTCTCTAGATTTTTGTTTCCAAAAAATGTATTATCTATTAAGGAGGTTAGCTTGCTTCTTTAAAAGTTCTTCCTCCTAGAAATATAGATCATTTTTCATACCCTTCACAAAAAAATCTTTATTCAATTCCATGATACCAAAATCCACATGTATTGAGTTCTTCAAAAAATTTGAGAAATGATATTTTATTCCATTCTTTAATTTTAAGTTGTAGGTGTTTCAATTTAGATAGAAAGAAAAAAATCTTGGTTCCCTAAAATATACCTCATTACATTAAATTTTGTAGGATGGAAAGGAAATTTTTATCTTGAAATGACATGATTTTACTTTTTTGGCTAGGTTTGGCTTCTTCAAACCTCAAGTATCCTAGAAAATGATATGAACCATAAATTTTGATAATGAAAAGGAAAGGGAGGGGAAGCTATTCACCCTATCACTTAACTAGTTTAGGTGACTTTCAATAGGGGTGAAATGAACCATTTTTTAATCTGAGACACACATTGTATGTCTAAAATTTGAGCACACTTCTATGAGTCAATATATCCAAGATTTCTCAAGAATGAGGTTTCGAATGGTAGCTCATAGCTCTCTATTCATGAAGTGCAAGGGTTTTTAGTGGAGGCCCTCAACTTGACCTATTTTATGCCCATGCAAGTACACCATAAAATGAGAGATTCAAAGATCCAATATGCATGAAAATGGAGATGAAAACCAATCTATATGATAACAATGCAAAACAATGCAAGAAAGGAAATCTAATCTATGAAAGTAAATAACAATGCAATATTAATCTATGAAAACAAATATGGATCTAAGCTAATATGAAAATGCAAGGATGGATCATGATGATGGAAGCCATGGATGCATGAGAGAAGAAAATAAGAAGATATAAGTTCTCCACAAAAAGCTTTAATGCTCACGCTCTTCCAAAAATTGCTCTCCAAACCTACGACATAACAATAGAATAAATGCGGATGTTCAAACCTACAACATAACAATAGAATAATTGTCGATGTATAATCATGCATGTGAAAAATGAGGAGAGGGCTCTCCCTTATAAAGAAGAAAAGAGAGGAGGAAAATTAAATGAGTGAAGAAGGAAAAATTAATTGATTTAATTTTAATTTATTTCATTTCCTTTTTCCGGTGGGATTTTATTTAATTAAAAGGGAGCAAGTTCTTTTAATTAAATAGGAAATATTTAATAGAATTAAAAGAGGAATCTTCTTTTAATTCAAAGGGGATTTTATTTAATTAAAAGGGAGCATGCTCTTTTAATTAAATAGGAAATATTTTATTAAATTAAAAGAGGGGTTTTTATCTTAATTAATTAAATGTCGACGAATTATTTAATTAAAAGAAAGGTTTTCTTTTAATTAAATGGGGACTTATTTTATTTAATTGAAAGGGAGATTTTCTTTTAATTAAATAAGACGTAGGATAAAATGATCAACCTTAGAAATGAAATAATCAAATTTGATCAAGAAAATTGATTTAATGAAATATTGCAAACCATTTGATTCAAAAAATTGATAAATTGATAAATTGAATAATGGGGGCCCATAATTTATGCAAACGGCATACATTTGCACCCCTTTGACCAATATGTGATCGATTTGGGAACACGTGTAGTGAAAGAAAGAAATTGAAGTGTGAGGTCAATTTGGGATCACAAAAAAACCTAGATGTGTGGTTGATTTGGGAACACATCAAGACAAAGAATACAAATAAATTTTGACTTAAAAAAGTCAAGGATAAAATTGAATCAAGGATTGAAGTTGATAGGTCCTACGCCTTTTTCAAGCTTTTCACCACTTGGAATTTTATTTATTTTTTATTTATTTATTTATTTATTTTTTTTTTTGGAAATATATAATATTATTGGAGTACATCAAAGTACTTATTACTAAGTTGTCACTAAGACAATCATTTTTTAGGACATTTTCAAATTTTTAGAATTTTCACAATATATCATTTTATTTTTTGGATTTTTGAAATATATCATCTTTTTGTATTATTTTAGGATCAATAAATATGTGCAAAGATGCCCCCAGACAAAATGGGCATCATGGATAGAACTTCTTTAGATGCAAGTCATTGATAGGATTAGGGAGCTGCTCTCTCTCTCTACTGTAGATAGTAAATAGGCACTAGACCCAAAAGTTGTTGTAATAATGTAAGGTCCAAGCCAATTAGGTTCAAACTTACCCTTGTGATCTCTATTATGTTGATTCTTAGGATTTACAAATAGGACAAGATCTCCCACCTAGAATTCTCTAGGGTGAACCTTTTTGTTGAATGTTTTTGACATGCACTTTTGATAGATCCTCATATGGTCAAATGATACTTGACACTTCTCATCTAGAAGTTTTAACTCTTGAAGTCTCATGGTGTGATAATCTTCGTCTATAACTAAACCTTTGAGAAAAACTCTAAGTGAAGGAATTTTAACCTCTAAAGGTAATATTACTCTAGCACCATATGTAAGGGCAAAAAGAGTAGCCCCAGTAGGAGTGCAAATACTTGTTGTATAGGCCCACAAAGTTGGATTTATCTATAAGCACCAATATCTACCATTCTTATGAACTATTCTATGCAAGATTTTAAGAATAGTTTTATTTGATGTTTTTGCTTGAGCATTTCCTTGTAGGAAATAAATAGAGGACCAATGTTATTTTATCTTGAATTCCTTATAGAGTTGCTTAAGGTCCTCATTTTTAAATTGGCCTTCACTATCAGTGATAATCTTGGAAGGAACTCCATATCTACAAATAATATGATTCAAAATAAGTAGAGAAACTATCTTGTCCAAAGCAATAGAAAGTGGGTCAACTTCTACCCATTTAGTGAAATAATCAGTGGCAATGATAATAAACTTGTGTCCAGATGATGAGTTGGGATGATTTTTTGCAACAAGATCAAAGGACCAGCACTAAAATGGCCACTAAGAAATAGAAGGAATGAGCTCCCTACATAGAGCATGTATTAGGTTACCATGTGTTTCACACTTTTCACATGAGTTTGCAAAAGCCAGTGCATTTGTCTACATCGTGGGTCAATAGTACCCTACCCTACAAAATCTTTGGGCCATGGAAAAACCATTAGAATGTCCCCCATAGATACCCTCATGGATTTCAACTAACGCTTGATAAGATTATTCCTTTTCTAAGCATCTAAAAAGTGTTCCATCTGGAATCCTCCTATACAAACCACCAGCAATAAGGGAACGACGAGAGGCATTTTGAATAAGGTTACTACATTCATAGCAGTTAAAGGTTTCAAGTATAAATCCATCATGAAGGTATGAGTAAATGGCACCACAATGGGATGAATCATGACCAACAAGGATACAAATAACATGACTTTCTTGGGAATCATAGATTGGGTGATGATGATCTTCCACTAGGAATTCAAATTTTGATTCGTACTACTCTAATTGAAGAAGTGAAGCAAGTGTAGCAATAACATTAGTCTCCCTATTTTCTACTTAAGAGATTTTTTGAAATGAGATGAATGTGAAGTAGAGGCTCAAGGAATCGACTATTTTCTTGTAAGGTACCAATTTCACATTTTTTGTTAGACAATCATCATTGACTTGGTTGATTATTAGCTATGAATCTCCATAGATGTGTAACTCTTTAATTCTCCATTCTATGGCCATCTTAAGTCTATTTGTTAAAGCTTCATATTTAGCAATGTTGTTTGTACATGGAAATAATAAGTTGTAAGATCTATAAATCATGTACCCATGAGGAGAAACAAACAACACACCAGATCCTAAACCATTTTGCATAAAGGACCCATCAAAGAAAATCTTCCATGTTCTTTCAGTCATATGCATGATGTGCTCATCTGAAAAATCAACTTGAATAGGTGCATCATCTTGTAGTGGGAAATCAACCAATTGATCTACTATGGCTTGTCCTTTGATTGCTTTATGCTCAATGTACTAATGTCAAACACTAAAAGGATCATCATCCATTTAGCAAGTCTAGCTATGAGGGAATCCTTACTTAGTAAATACTTGAGTGGATCTATTTTTTCTATGAGGTGTATAGTGTGTGCAAGCATATAATGACACAACTTTTGGGAAGAAAACACAACTATGAGGCAAGCTTTCTCAATACTGGTGTAATTAACCTCATATGAAACAAGAGTATGGCTAATGTAATATATTGCTCTTTCTTTCCCATGTTCATCAAGTTGAGCTTGCAATGCCCCCAAAGTAGATTCTATTGATGAAATGTATATGATAAGTAGTTTCCTTGGGATAGGAGACATTAAAATAGGAGGATTTGCCAAGTATTTCTTGATCTAATCCATGCTCCTTTGGCATTCATAATTCCATATATATTTGAATCCTTTATGTAAGTTCATGTTGAAAGGTTGAGCTCTATCTGCCAACTATAAAATAAACATCCTTATAAATTGAAGACATCCTTGAGGACTTCTCATTTGACTAATGTTTTTAGGAGATGGCATATCCATAATTTCTTCAACTTTTTTAGGGTCCACCTCTATCCCTTTTGCTGAAATAATGAATCCAAGTAATTTTCTAGAGGTGACTCCAAATGCATAGTTTTTGGGATTTAACCTTAGTTGAAATTGTTCCATATGATCTAGAATGACATCTAAATCATCTAAGTGTGTATTTATTTTGTTAGACTTGGCCAAAATGGTTGTCATAGCTCATTGATAGGTAGCTCATGCATTATTTTAATCCAAAAGGCATAATGTTCCAACAATAGGTACCCCATGCACAAGTAAATAGAGTCTTTTCTTGATCTTCAAGAGCTTTCTTAATATTATTATATATGGAAAAACCATCCATTAAGGAATAAATCTCATAACCTCCAATCATATCCACTATCATGTCTATATTAGGAAGTGGAAAATCGTCCTTTAGGCATGCTTTATTAACATCTCTAAAATATGTGCAAACTCGAATGGTTTTGTCATGTTTTGAAACTAGTATAATGTTTGATATCCACTTAGCATAGTCAATAGTTCTTATGAATTTTGCACCAAAGAGGTTATCTAATTATGCCTTGACTAAGAGAGCTATGTGAGGATGCATTTTTCTCATTTTCTTCTTAACTAGTTTAACACCTAGAGCTATGGATAAGTGATGCATAATAAGATTGGAGTAAAACCCTAGCATATCTGAATAATTCCATGCAAAATTAATCTTCTTTTCTTGTAAGAACTTAGTATAGGCTTCTTTTTCTTGTGATGACAAAGACTGAGCCAAATATTCATCCATACCCAAATTGACTACTTGTGTTGGTTCAATAAGCACTAAAGATCTATCTTGAAAATAACTAGGGAGAAAATCAAGTACGTCTTACTTAGGCACCTCAGAGAGGTTTTCACCATTGGATTCATCCTTTCTTTTTACTATTTTTAGTTCTGACAAAGCCACATAGTGGTTTTCACTATCATAACTTGTATTCTGACACCTCACAAATGGTGCTTTTCAACATCACCCCAATAGTATTTTTCAATACAACCCCTAACATTGAGTATTTTTCAACACTTATTGGTTTGGTCTTACCCAATTTTGTCATGTAATCTTACCTATTTGCAAGGATTTGATCCTTCTCCTTGAAACTCAATATAAATTAACACACTTACATTTGCAAACATGAATGCTTTATGTTTGAGCTATGTCATGATCTTTTCTTTGTGTGTTGACTGTTATTGATTTTTGTTGAGTGTCCTTGTCTAATAAGTCTCTTCAGGATGCATAGCTAGAGGATTTTGGTCATAGGGAAAGTTTTTATGCTTGTGGGTGTGGTCTTGAAACTCAAGAGTGTGTCTTGTTGTCCCCTTGAAACACTTAGGAGATTTGAGGCATCATCCTTGATTGTATTTGCATAACCATTATTATGGTCATCCTAGCATGTATGCCTCGATGAGGCATATATTTTATTTGCTACATTGAATTGGGTAAGCTAACTTCAAAGTCATCTTGACCTTTATGTCTTTGATGCTTATGTTAGAATCTTTCCACATTCCAATCCGATGCCAATCACATTCATATCTTCATAGTTTCACTTGTAACTAGTGATGATTGTGTGATTTTTTGATGTCCACTAATAATGGCCCAATGATGAAAATATGTTCTTTAACATTCTCTAATGGATGATGAACACAAAATCCTATGTTACAGTTGCTCTATTTCAAGTACACCTTTGCATTTTCATGTAGCTTGTATTATTAGACTTCGTGTTAGTTTGTATTTTTAGTTGCAATATGAGCTTGAGAGGGTTTTTCCTTCATCTTTCTTGTGGACTTTTAATCAACTGTGGTCATGTTTTGATCTTCATTTTCTTATCTTCTTTCATGTTCTCAATTGAAATTTATATCTTAAATAGTTGATTTATTTTGGGGCATTTTATTATTATTATATTTCTTTCTTTCCATATCTTCCAAACTTTTATATTCCATTTTCTTTTACCCAACTTCTTTTCTTCTAATTCACCTTTGGGGCATTATATTTCATGCTTGATGACGTACTTTTGTTTTGTGATTCTTATATTTTGCATCTTACATCAAGAAATTTATCTTTTGTTTGATTTGATCAAATTTATCAATTTGTTGTTTCTCATGTATCTCATTTTGATTTTGATCATGAGGGGGCAGTACCTATCAACTTGAATCCTTGATTCAGTGTTATCAATTTTATCCTCAAATTTTTAAAGTCAAAATTTATTTTTATTTTTGTCCTAATATGTTCCCAAATTGATCACACATCTAGGTTGTTTTGTGTTCCCAGATCAACCTCACACTTCAATTTCTTTCTTTGACTACATTTGTTACCAAATCAATCACACATTAGTCAAAGAGGGGCAAATATATGCACCCTAAAATGGTTGCCTAGACTATGGGCCCCCATTATTCAATTTATCAATTTCCTAAATCAAATGGTTTCCAATATTTTATTAGAATAAATTTCCTTGATCAAATTTGATTATTTCATTTCTAAGGTTGATCATTTTATCCTAAGTCTTATTATTTTTTCTGATTGGTAAATGACTGGAGCCTAGATTAATCATTATTATTTATTGGAATTAATTATTATTATATATTAATTGAAGGTAGATTCAAACCCAAGACCTCCCACATGAGAGTCTTGCACATTACCATTACATCGTAGGCTTTTGCCTTTATCCTAAGTCTTATTTAATTAAAAGAAGATCTAACTTTTAATTTAATAAAATAAGTCCCCATTTAATTGAAGGCAAACCTCTCTTTTAATTAAATAGTTCATCCACATTTAAATAATTAGGAGAAAAGTGCTTCTTTTAATTTAATTAAATATTTCCTATTTAATTAAAAGAACCTTCTTCCTTTTAATTAAATAAAATCCACTTTGAATTAAAAGAAGATTTCTCTTCTAATTTAATTAAATATTTCCTATTTAATTAAAAGAACTTGCTCCCTTTTAATTAAATAAAATCTCATGTGAAAAAGGAAATGAAATAAATGAAAATTAAATAAAGTGCTTTTTCCTTCCATCATTTAATTTTCCTCCTCTTCTCTCCCACGTGAAAATGGAAAAGAGATAAATGAAAATTAAATAAATTATTATAATAAGGGAGAGCCCTCTCCTCATTTTTCATATCCACGATTATACATCCACAATTAGTTTATTGTTATGTTTTAGGTTTGAACATCCATGATTATACAACCACAATTTTACTATTGTTATGCTACAAGTTTGGAGAGTGACTTTTGGAAGAGTTTGAGCATTAAAGCTTTTTGTGAAGAATTTTTATCTTCTTGTCTTCTTCTCTCATGCATCCATTGCTTCCATAATCATGATCCATCCTTTCATTTTCATATTAGCTTAGATCCATATTTTTTTTCATAAATTAATATTGCATTGTTATTTCCTTTCATAGATTAGATTTCTTTTCTAACATTCTTTTGCATTGTTATCATATAGATTAATTTTCATCTCCATTTACATGGATATTAGATATTTGAATATCTCATTTTATGGTGTATTTGCATGGGCACAAACTAGGTCAAACAAAGAGCCTCCACTAGAAACCCTTGCACTCCATGAATAGAGAGATATGAATTGCTATTCGAGACCTCATTCTTGAGCAATCTTGGATATGATGACTCATAGAAGTGTGCTTAGATTTTAGGCATACAGATGTGAGGCCCCTAGAAGCAATAATAACTAGATAACTCCAACTCTTTCAAATGTCCATTTTTCTGTCAAGCCTATCTAGTTCTTAGGAGTTTAAATTTTTTTGTTGGATAAGGATAATAATAGAATCTAGGGTTTTTGAGGAAGCATTTTAGTAAGTGTTTCTTACATGGGCCATAGAAACACCTAATGTTTTAGGATGTAATCTTCATTGAGATGGTAGGAGGCGTTTCCTCTTTGTGTTCTAAAAAATTAAGGTGATTTTAGCTTGGTTACTAGCCTTCCCATCTAGTTTCCAAAGGCCTGATTTTTATTTTGTTCCTCTTTTCCTAGCAATTTTGTCACATTTAGGAGATTTCTTCTTTGGTATGTTGTCATAAAAAACTAGGCATGGATAGGAAACAATGATACCTACTATATGTTCTCCATGCATAGATCCAAATTTGTGTGTTTATCTACCTCTAAATGATAGGAGTTAGAGATAGGTCACTCTAGACGAGAGCATAAAATATCAAGTAGATTAGCCTTATGGTTGATACCAATCATATATGATAGATTGATTATGAGTTCATTGTATTTTATTTTTTTGTATTAGTTTTCTCATGAAGGATTCAATTTCCCTCAAGATGGCTAGTAAGCATACAACATTCAAATTCCTACCAACTATTGAGCTATTGTTATGCACGATGCTAAATGGTAGGAATTCTTTCAAAATCCTCTCTTGAAAATTCAATCTTGTGAGTCAACTCCAAGGTTCCTGATGATCTTGCGACCTATTAGAATCTGCTCAGTCAACAATAATTTTTTTTTTCATAAGGATGCCTTTTCTAGTTTGTTTTCAATTTTAGATGGGATGTAGAATCTATTTGCTACTTCGAAATAAAACACACAAAGAAGAACTATGTTTTTGTATTTTTCTATTTTTTAATGAATGCAATTTAATAATACAACTATTATGAATTCCTAAATTTAGAAGGGGTTAGTAAAGAAAATAATAAGAAATTTTAAAACAAATAACATAAAAGTAAAATCCTAATGGACATAAGCTACATAAAACAACACATTTTCAAGTTAAGCTTTCGAAGAAATTGGTAGGTAACCAATGGAGATAGGAGTAGCGCTTCCTAGATTTCATTGATGCAATCGTCGATGGGAAATTTTAATAACTGTATGATGTTTCATCCTTCATCAAATCATTGTTAGTCTCAAAATGGTTTTTGGCACTTGAGTGCCAACACACTTAAACACTTTCTACATTGGAGCCAAGTACACCATGTATGCTGAGCCACAACATGAGTTGAGTTAGGGAAGCCTTCAGATGTCGAATGATCTTCAGGTACTAAGAAATCTCCAAGTGCTGAGTGAAGATTAGGTGTCAAGCATGATACAAGTGTCGAGTGACATTTGAGTGCTGAGTCATAGATGATGCCGAGAAATATAGAAATATAATAAGTGTCAAGTAAGCCAGTTTAATATAAGTGGTGAGCATTAGAGATCAGTAAGTGTCGAGCAACACAGAATGCACATATTAGTTTGTAACATTATAAAATCAGATGTAAATCATTTTTAAGGCTGACATATGATAAATCTCGAAGGATTAAAAGATAAGAATGAATATTTTGTTTTTCCCATGCAATCAGCATGCAGCTAATAAGAAAAATGGAGAAGGCATGCAACCAATTGTAAATGTGCAAGGAATAAGTAGGAAATAGAGATTCAATATGGATCATAGATCCATACCTAACCCTAAGTCTTCGAATGTGTTTAGAAGGAAGAAGAAATCACATTGAACCCTATGGTGGATGGATGAGGGTGTGCAAGGAAAACTAATTCTCAGAGTGAAGTGTATCAGATCATAGAGGATCAAGATCAGAAAAAGCAGATCAAGTGCCTATATTTAGTAATCGAAGGATTGTAAGCTATTAGGTTTATTATACCTAATACTCTCTAGCAATTGTATTAGAAATAAAATCCTATGGTAATAGGTTAGCTTAGCAGCTATTTTGTAAATCCTATAAATAGGTGACAAAATCCTTTAGCAAGGTAACACTTCTTGTAAAGCGTTTGAAATCCTTTAACTAGGTCACTATTGATACAGTATAAAGCTTTTAATAGGGTAAACCATCAGAAGTGGTTAAACCTTATTGTTGCAGTAATTTTTGTGGGTATCATCCCCACCTTAGTTTTAGCTTCTTATTCCTAGAGGGTTTCTTGGTTACCAAAATCTTAAGTGTTATGCTTATGTGTTTTTCATAATTGTGTGATATGTTTATATGCATGCAATTTACTTTTAGTTTAAAAAAAAAAGTTTTAATGGTCAAAGCATAGTACTTCTAATTCACCCCCCCCTCTCAGAAGCATTATTCCTATTTGAATATTCCAACAATTGGTATCAAAACTACAAGGTTCTCACAAGAAGAAGTCTAACAACTTGGAGAAAAAGATCTAAAGATGGAAGTCTTCAAAGTTGGGAAGATTATTGACAATCAAGTGATTGATGTGCAACTGGCTCTACACAAAGTAGAGGAAGCAAGGGAGAAAATCCTTGAAGAGAAGGAAGGATATAGCTATAGCTGAAAATGATATAAACTACAAGGAGATTGATACCACAAAATTGTGTACCAATGGAGACACTAAAGAGTATGATGCAGCAATAGCAGAACTGATGGAGAAAAATAAAGTTCAAGAAGATGAGATAAGATCTCTCAAGATGGAACATGAATCTCAGGCCATAATGTTATGTGAAATCAGTGAACAAAAAAAAAAAAATTGAGGATAAAGTCATGATGGAAGATGACAAAATAAATCTTGCAAATAGACTTGAAGAAAAATGTACTAAATTATCAAGGATCGCAAACATGTAGATAGATACACTTGCCCAAATAATGAATCTTCATCATGAACTCAACATAAAAGATATTGAGATCTCTACTTTGAAAACGCAAAATGAACAATTGTAGAATGAATTGAATAGAGAAAAAGAGGTAGTAGAGAATCTCAACAAATCAAGTGAAGCCATCAAGTACTTTGAACAATTGATGAAATTTCAAAGATCAGCCCATGATACATTAGGACTTGGATACAACAACACTAAAATTGGAGAATTATCAAAGAGCATTGAACAAAGAAGTGAAAAAGGTAAGGATTATAAACCTAATTTTCATTACTATAATAAAAGGGGGCATAATGGTAATGTTTGTAGGAGTAGAAGAATCAATCAAACAAACACACCCAAAAAAAAGAAGTTACTGTCACAAGTGAAACATGCAAGGACATATGACACAAGATTGTAGATCCAGAGTTACAAGGACACAAAGATTTGATGGAAATTGTAATAGTTGTAAGAAGTTTGGACACAGAGCATTTGAATGCAGATCAAAGCCTATGTGGACATCAAATCAACAAACAAAAACAAAAGGAAATGAAAATCAGTACCATTGGGATTAAAACACTAGGTATAGCTATCATTATTGTTAGGAATATGGACATATACCCCAAAATTGCATAAAAAAACATTTCAGAGGGAATTATAGTAGGTGGCTAAGCCAAACCACATGTTTCAGTTGCCTAAAAATTGGTCACATCAGCAAAAACTATCCTACAAGGTCAAAAGCACCAAAAATTGAATCAAACAAGGACAAAGAAAAGATTGATGAGGAATACATCAAAAAAAACATGAAGAAGACATGGCAGAAAAAGAATGAATCAAGTACATCCAATGAAAGTGTCACTTCACCCACAAGGTCAAGTGATCATTTCTCATCCAATTAATCTCAAGATGAGTCTATAGGGTTGATACATACAAGGAAGTATCATACATCAACCCTAAATCATGAAGAAGCAATGCAAAGAACAAATCTACATGAAACAAGATGCCAAGACAAAATTTTAAATGATGATGTCGAGCTATCTTTGGATGCCAAGTAAAATCCTAATGGAAGCTAAGTTCCTAATAGTGACTGAGTTGATGACTGATGCCGAGTTAAGAAACTCCTATGGAAGTCAAGTAAAATAGAAATGTAGTGCAAGCCGAGTAATGTTAAAAATTCTTCATAAGCTGAGTTTGAAGTTGAGCATTTAATGCAATGGAAATAGGGTATATTATCGTGATTTCAATCATTTTTTTTCATCGCGATCAAGAAGCAAAGGAGATAAAGAGCACAAAGCGACTTCACAACAGAGAATCCAGTATTCCAAGTAGATTGCAACCTCCTACAACACATTTTCATCGATCTTGAGGTATTTTCATTTGTGCTAAGCTATGCAGTTTCATATTTCTTTGAAACCCTAGTTTACATAAATGGCTTTGAGTTCCAAGAAAACCCTAGAAAAATAATTGTTTGAAGTCCAGCTAGTGTCTAATGAGGTTAGGCAGCCTGATTTTTGCCCTATTTCTAAAGTGGCATACAAAAATGACCCATTTGGAACCCTTTCTTGCATACCCCCAAATATTGTCATGGTTCAAGATGTAAGAAGATGTTACAATTGCAAGATAGGAGCCCTAGGAGACATGCAAATTAGAGAAGCCTTTGCAAAGTTGTGTGTCAATGGAGTATTAAAAGATGAATACAAAATTGTTGAAAGGAAGGGTTTGACACAAGTTTTAAGTTTTTCCACCGTATTCAAGATAGAGTGGATTAGACTTGTATTGAGTACAATTCATGATAGTAGTCTGTGGTTAGAAGATGTCCCTGTCAAATTAACAAAAATAATAATTGATAGGGTAACTAGATATACTACCCTAGACTGGCACAAGACCTTGAGAAGTGAATCCAAGGAGGTCATTGAAAAGAATACAGGTGCTTAGTGGAACAAGAGAGGAATGACTATTCATACCATTCAAGATCCTCTAGTTGGGTTTGCTATTAGAGTTATCGCCCACAAATTCTACCAATCCAGTAGACTCAAGAGTGTGCCATGTATAGCAGTAGATGTAGGTTAAAAACTAGTGAAAAAGGATCATACTTATGATCTTGCTGAACTGCAACTACAACATAAATGAAAACCTAATAGCCATAAGAAGGACAAAAGGTGCTCAATGTAAATTTGGAGCAATTTTGGTTTGTATATTCTTTTATGTTCAGAATGAATTTCCTTGTTTTGGAAAAGTTACATGGAGGAGTGATAGGACTATCATATCCCAAATAAACGAGTATATAGAACAAATGCGAGAAAATTTTGATACTCTGATGACAAGCTATTTTGAGGATTTCAAGAAATCCACGAACCAAAGGGTGAGAATACCAGCTACCTTAGTAGAAAAACATATTAATGATATATGTTTCTTAGTTGATATTGACTTCACCTACATTCAAGCTACAATTCCAAGGGTAAGATGGCTAAGCCCATTTGGTTGTGAAATAAATGTTGATGAAGCATCTATAGTAATAACTGCATTGTTGGCAAAAGAAAAAGATAAGAGTGCCCCACATTTTGGCACTTATGATGTTGTAAGATCAAAAATAAATATGGAATTAAAAACTACCTCCACATTGAAAAAGAAAGATAAATTGATGAAGAAAATTAAGAAGCAATTTGGTGAAGGGGTAGAGGCTGAACTTGAAGATGATGATGATGACAATGATGATGAAGAGGATGAAAAAGAGCAAGGCCCAATGGAACTAACTCAAGGCCTAGGTTAAGACAAGGAGAAAGGTGCTGAGGAAGAAGAAACCAAGGAAGCACCAACCCAGGGTGAGCCAAAGAAAAGAAAGGTAAAAGATCAGCCTCCAGCTCAGCCCAAACCAAAGAAAGCTGCAATGCCATCACCCCAAAAGACAACAACCAAAGCTGCAACAAGGACCTCTACTCAAAAAGCTAAAGAGAAAGCAACAAAGAAGAAACCAATCAAGAAGACATAGGATGAGCCTAGGAAAAGAAGAAGATATGTAGCTCAACCTGATACTGATGAAGAAGATCAATCTGAAAAGGTAAGTCATTCTTCAATTGATATATTATGTAAAAAGATTGAGAATGGAGATTTAAGAAATATAAATAAAGTTGATTTCAATAAGTTCACTAAAGAAGAACATAATAGAATAGAGGAATCAATTTATGTAATGATGGCATAGTTCAAGTACACCCCTCTTGAACTAGATGGATAATTGCCAAATGAACTGTCAAAAATTGTAGAAGACAGATGGCATTTTTGTTTAAGAATGGAAAAGGAGACGAGAGAAACAACCCTAGCAAGCATACCACCTGATTTGACTAAGGAGAAAATAGAAAAAGTAGTCAAAAGGAACAATGCCAGGTTTACACCTAAATACAGGGCATTCTTCATTCTCCAAAAAAAAATGGAAGATATTGTACAAAGAACAACCAAATCATGGAAGAACTTGTACAAAAAGATTGAAGATTTTCTTGAAGAAGAATAGAAGGAAGAAGCTTCTGCTCCACCAGAAGAAAGAAGAAAAAGGAAAGAAGAGAAGATAGACGTAGAGCAAGGTAGAGAAGAAAAGAAGGAAGAAGAAAAGAAACAAGAAGATGAGAAGAAGGAAGAAGAAAAGAAAGAAACAGAGGAGACACATAAGCAAACTGAAATGAGAACAGCTGAGGAAAAGCAACAACAAGATCAGAGTGTGCAAGACACACAAATGCCACCTTCTAGCCCTCCTCATGTACCTATCACACCTACAAAAAAAATAACTGTACAAGATGTTCCTAACACTTCTGCTTAGAACATCAATCCATTAACTACAGAGGATCTCAAAAGAGTCCTTGACCAATCTATGCAACAAGCAAGATTATGTACAGATCTAGTATTGGTCAGTATGGATGAACTACAAAAACTAGTAGAAAACATAATTAGAGATAAGGTGAATCCACAAGAACCACCTTCCATCATTGATACAACTACTAGTGGTCAACTTTAAATGCCAACAGTTGTTTCAACAGGCATAGTTGATACCAAAGTTTAGAAGCCAAGTGCAACAATAGACAAAGAAATAGAACAAATAGGACAAACTATTACATCTGATCTTACAGCACAAACACAAGGTGCACTTCCTACAATTACAATAACTGATCAAGGTAGATAGTAGGAGGAGAAAATAGAAGAAACCGCTAAAGAGCAGGAGGCAATACAAATATTGATAAATTTGCCTACCTTAGGGACTCCTTCACAAAAGCCTTTACAAATATCAGTCCTAGGCTCAAGCTCTACAAATATTGCAAGGGTACTTCACTATGGAGACCCTAAACTAGATGAGGAGATAGTCATACCGAGTTATGACTCAAAAACAATAAACATTGATCAAATCAATAAGGTGTAAGAAGCACTAAATAGAAAAAAGAGAAAAGAGATACTCAGAAAGGAGTATCAACAAAAGCAAACAATGCATGAAATTAAAGATATATTTATGGAAGCTTTCAGTATTCAGTTACTAGACGAGTCAAAGCATATCATGGAAAAATTATCAGATATTATTGAATAGGTGACAAATGCAGACCTAGAAACAAATGCAAAACTCATGGAATGATCTGAAAGAAAATTTCAAGGAAAAGTTAATGAGAAAATATCTAGTGAAATAGCACTTTCTCACATTGAATTGGAAAAGGTCATAGACAAAGTCAAAAAGGTACTTGAGAATATATTCTCATTATACAAAAAGTTGTGTGACTTTTCATATTTCACAGAAGAGACCAGCCAAAAGATAATGAGCTCAAAGAGAAATTTGAATATTTCTAGCATGTAGCTACCTAAAGATCTAGCTCAAAGTGTGAAGCATTTTACTCAGATGCTTCACACTTAGAAAGAGATAGCTATATTAATAGTAGAAGAGGCCACCATCAAGACCAAACTATTACAACTCCAATCTTCTATAACCCCACATTTGGAAATCCTCCATAAAGAACAAGTCTATGTTGAAACTGTTCTCAAGAAAGACCCTAATCTTTCAACTTTAGAAGGACTTATTCATCTTGCTGCAGAGATTGCCCTCCAGCATAAATCATTGGAAATTGCTTTACATAATTGGCATGCAGCTCTTAGGATGATTATGGAAGTAAACAACACATTTTTGGAAAAATATGGTCTTAACCCTTAAAACCCTCTAACATAAGTGTCAAAAATGGGGAGATAATAAAAAAGGGGGAGACAAGATAACAAAGGCGGAGAGTAATATAGAACATCAAATTTTGTTTACCAAGATAGCACTGATAATGGCACAATCAACTTAGGGGGAGTTATAATACTTTTGAGGTATATATATTGTACATTAACAAAATTTGATTAAGGTTTTTGTACTCATAAGGTTAGTTAAGTGTTTTTGTCACTCATGTCAAAAGGGGAGATTGTTAGTCTCAAAATGGTTTTTGACACTTGAGTGCCAACACACTTAAAAACTTTCTACATTGGAGCCGAGTACACCATGTATGTTGAGCCACAACATGAGCCGAGTTAGGGAAGCCTTCAAATGCTGAGTGATCTTAAAGTGCTAAGAAGCCTTTAGGTTCGAGCATGATACAAGTATCGAGTGACATTTGAGTGCCGAGTAATAGACGATGCCGAGCAATATAGAAATACAACAAGTGTCAAGTAAGCCAGTTTAATATAAGTGTCGAGCATCAAAGATTAGTAAGTGCCGAGCAACACAGAATGCACATATGAGTTTGTAACATTATAAATTCAAATATAAATCATTTTTATGGCCAACATATGATAAATCTCGAAGGATTAAAAGATAAGATCGAATCTTTTGTTTTTCCCATGCAAAAGATTCGATCTAACTAACAATCTAACTGGTACTTAGTAGGACTTCATCCATTTTATATTCATTAATTAGATGCATGACCATTTACATGTCATAGAATAAGGAATTTATGAGAGAAAAAGAATAAGAAAGCCTTCAGTCAAAGTAGAAGAGTCTACAAGTGTCAAAAATGGAAGTTGATCCTTCACTGGACATTTGTCAAAGTTACACTACTGTCAAAATGTGTTTCTGATGCATGGAAAGCTCTATGTTTAGAATTAGCAGTTAACTATAGATACACCTCTAGAAAAAGTGCACCTGCGCACCTACATACCTATGCACCTCAAAAGGTCCAAAATCTAAAAATTTTATCAAGTGCCAAAACTAAAATTCTAGCTTATGGGTTTTGTCACCCTTCATCCCAGAGCTATGTCTAGATGTTTTCCCTTGAAACTCTCAATAATCCCAATAATTTTTACCACATCTAAAAAATGTAGAGAATCATATTTGTCTTTAACCTTTTGTCTATAGTTATCTACTTCAATTTGAGTCTCAACAAAATCCTTGAGTTTAGTATCCAACTCTAACAAGGCTTCTTCTATTTTGAATGCCTATCTAATCTCCTCCTCATTAGAAGCTACTTCAAAAATATTCTAGAATTTCTCTACTACTTCTATGGGTATTAATTTCTCCCATTCATCATCCTAAAAAATATCAAGACATGCATCACAAGTGCTTGTCTGCTTCCAAAATTTTCTGTCAGGCTTGGTCCTTGAGCCAATGGATCTCTGCATGTAATGTTTCTATTACTTTATTACTATATGATTTCTTCTCAATCCAATCATCAATCTAATCCAACTCCTCCACCATATACACATCTACCAAATTCCTATATCTCTACCCTCTAATAGCCTATAATACCTATAAAACCTTACTCCTTGCCTGCACTTTATCCATTATACTAAAATCTGACTTCAAAATTGCTACCATCTTGTCTAGGTTTTCTTGTGTAGCATGACATAACTTCAAATTCCCTTGAATGATTAAGACACCCTTTTCTTCAAAACTTTATTTCCATTGCTGACAGGCTTTCAAAAATGGATCTAGATGTACACCTCCCCCTTCTCTAAGTACAAAATTTAGAATCTCCTTAGGGTGATCAAGATCTAGGGGTCCAAAAACTTTTGCTAAATATCCTCTTAGAATTTTTTTTTGCCTATGAAGTATTCTAAGTTCAGCCCCTTCTTCCTCTAAGCTCTTGAAAACCTCATTTATACCAATTGTAACCATTAACCTAGCTATATCCAATGTGGGCTTCCCAAGCATGACCTCTTTGATCTGATAATCCTATGGGCCTAAGCTCTCTACATTTTCTTTAGGAGGACAGATAGCCACTTGAGAAAATAACTCTTGGTTCCAAGTACTGTTGATGAAGGCCAAAGCTCTTGCTTCCTTTGATGGGGACTTGAGTTTATTTAGAAACTCAACCAACTCGATCATATCTTCTTCATTAGCATATAATTGTGGCTTCCTATTTCTAATCATTTCTTTCCTCAACCACCTCGAAACTCATTCCATCGAAGGCCTACCTCTTAAAGATGAAGGAGTGTGTTCTGCCATTGCTTTCCCCTTATCACCCTTTTCTGGCATTATTTCCCTCTGTGAGGGCTCTCTTTCTATAGTTTCCATCTCAGTGTAGCCAACAATTTGTTCCTCGATGTCTTCGGAGGTTTTCTATTGATATTCAACCATTTTCCCCTCTTTAGACACTTCATCAATTTCAATTTACTGTGGCTCTTCCTCTTGTGTTGGCTCTTTTTCTTCCTGATATTCTTAAGCATCTAGAGGTACAGGAGTAGCAGAGCCTTTGAATACAATTGTGAATAGGAAAAGGGGTGGAGGAGTAAGATCGAGGCCCTATGATTCTCATGGCATTTGCACCTAGTCCTCCTATTGAGACTTATTTTTTGGGGTATCTTGGATCTTATCCCCAATCAACACTATTCCCATGGGCATGAAATCAAAATCTAACATTTTGAAAACATCATCATCCCCTTCATGTTGCTTGTCAACCCATTGTTGTACTTCATCCTCTGAAGAAGTTATTTGTAAAGGTTCTTTTGGGGCTAATGGTGGTGTTACAGTGGAGCTTCTCCTCCTTTCCTTCTCAATGGTTGTTGCTAGCTTGGCTCTCCTTTGCAATGGTACCTCTTCCTCCTCATCTTCCTCTTTTTCTCCTTCTTCTTGAATGGGCTCTAGGACAGATGGGAAATGAACCACCCTTTTGATTACCCTTTGCCTCTTCTTCATGGGAGTCTTGATCATTTTTTACTTCTTAGAGGTGGAAGGGGATGTTTGTTCAGCCTACAAAGGAGGAGAGACTTCTTGGGTTTCACCCTCTATTTAGTTGGGCACAACTAGTGGAAAAAATGGAGATATCTATTGTGCCCCAATATCCTTTGACCCTTGCACATTTTCTTCCTACTACTGAGGAGGTGCTAGAATTTCACCCTCTTCATGTTTGACTCTTTGAGGAGAATTCCTCTTTCCTTTTCCCTTTCCTTTCCTCTCTAGAGGGTGATAGTATCCAACTAGGTGGTCAAGTTGGTATACTATTTTTGGCCTTATCGATGACTAGGCTACAAATGTAGGAATAGTAACCTTCTTTCCTCTACCTTTGTCTCAATGGGCTTGTGCATGAAAATCCACTGTGGCATGTATTGGATCAAGTTGAAATGGTTTTTTAATCCAATCCTGCATCATCTTAATAACATGCCTCACCCTATGATTTATATCATCACTCTCCTTCCTATCCACCTTAGTGTTCATTATGGGCCTTTCCCCAATTTTATCAATGTTGAACAGAGGGTCCAACAGCTCCCTGAAGTCTTGCTTCAATATCTCTGGAGGAATCTGAACCTTTAAAGCCTTTTTAGCCAAATATAAAGCCATCCTTTAATAGTCCCTACTACAAACATCATAGTCATTTGTTGCATTCATCCAATGATCCTTGATAGCCTCTTTGTGTTGAAATTCTCTGCCTACTAGACTTTGGACCTTCTTGATATTATCGAAGCATGGTCTTGGAGAATTGTATTCCTCTAGTAGATACTGATCCCATTCCCACTAAAAGATGGAATATCTTGCTTCTTTTTAACTTGGTATGGTCCTATGACCAGGGGCCATGTCCAACATGATCGGTGCTATTTCCTTACTCTGTCATATGCAGATTCAATCTATCGTGCAATCTCCAATAGGACAAGTTTATCACTAGGATATCTTATGTGGGTTGACAGTGCCACCAACTACCCTTAGATATGTGAATGTTTTGAACTAAAAGTAATAGACCCTACGAGCTATTATTTATGCTACTCCATCATCAGATAATCTTTTGGCATTGTCTCCCTCTATGAATCAAATCATAGAAAATATGAATGCATCATTCATGATTTTGTATTCTTTGCTCTGTCCTGAGAGCTTCTTCTTCACCAATTGAGGGTAGACGATATAAATCCAAGCATTGGGATCCTACATGTTGCCCCTCTTGTATAATTTGGGATAGTTTTTTGTGCTTGTAGCTAATAGATATACCAAATATGAAGTCATGTAGAACTTCTTGTCCTTGACTGCCTCTAATTATTCACACAAGTTTTTGCTCAATGTGGTGGCCTAATCAAGTGGCATCCTTTCCATCTTGATAGCCTCAATAAAATTTACCATGAAAACATTCAAGTGCCCAACTACTAGTAGACCCATCACTCTATGTAGAAGTATGGTTGAGTATCTAATATCATCCTTCATATATCCTCTAGAAATATCTACCTTCCTTGTTACCCTCCCTAAAGGAGTCTTCTCAATGATATAAGAGGATTGAATGATATCTATAGCCTCTTTTAGGAGTTCTCTATACCACCTTTTAGCTGCCTCATAACTGAGTTTGATGAATTGATCGACACTAGGGAGATGAAATACCCTTTCAATGTTGTCAAGTCAAAGGTCAAGAACAACTTCTCCAATCACACTCTTCACTGCCCTTTCCTCAAGAACAAAATGCTGTGCAAGTGTCATTATGAGTTCTGAGGATTGTACTGATGTTGGGTGCAAGGTTGAATTCACCAACCTTGATTAGATCAAAGTAGAAATCATAGCTGATCTCTTAGTAGGCATGTTACATATCCTAAAGAGCTCTTCTAGATCAGTGTGTCCCAAATCTATATTCTTAATTTCCAAATAATCATCTTTGAATCTTGACTTTGACGACACACCTCGAAACTTGAATACAATGGGCCTTGGTGTCATTTTCTTATTGAATGAAGATACCATTATATCTGTACGACCAGAAAAAAGTATCCATTAGTTCAAAAATAAAAATTATGATAATGTTACAATATTTCTTAGTATTATCCAAACAAGGAAATGCATGAAAAATATCTAATTAACTTCTTTTTCCTCAAACAAACTTAAAATATAGGGTGTGCACCTATACACTAGATCAGGTGTGCAAGTGAACACCTTACCTTCTTTGGTGTTTTAAATTATTAATGGGTGTACACTTCTACATAGATTAGGTGTGCAAATGGACACCCTCTTTTTTTCTTTTTTTTCCGCATAGGTTTTGTTTTTGTTTGTTTTTTAACATTTCTTTTAGTTTTCTTTTGTATAGAGATGTGCACTAGTGCACCTATCTAGGTCTACAAGTGTGCACCTCATCTTTAAGGTTTTACATGTTATTTAGGGTTTAGTATGCACTTGCACACCAAGTAAGGTGCACTAGTGTGGACTAGCCCTTTGTCTCTTTTCATTTTATGCAAGTTTTGTATAGTGCACATCATTGGGTGTCAGAGTGTGGAGTCCAACTGGGGCATAGGAGTTCAGAAGTGTAGGAGTTGTGAAGTTTGGAACGTGGAAGATAATGAAAAAGTGACGAGGATAAAGGGGTTGGGGGTGTTATATAACCCCACCCACTTTGGGTGGTGTGTTAGTGTGCATTTGCACAACTGTGCAACTACACATTAGCGCATCACCAAAATGTGATGCACACTTGCACAGTAGAGCAGGTGCATGTTCTCTTTTTTTGACATTTTTCTGATATGAATTCTCGACTAGGAGCTTTAGACCTAAGCTAAGGGTTAGGTAAGAATACAAAAGTTT
Organism: Cupressus sempervirens; assembly: GCA_028749045.1. NCBI lineage: Eukaryota > Viridiplantae > Streptophyta > Pinopsida > Cupressales > Cupressaceae > Cupressus > Cupressus sempervirens. The sequence continues at coordinate 499,190,075 of CM053789.1, forward strand.
TTGAATCCTAGATTAGGAGCCTAACATCCAAAAGTTCTTGTTAAACCTCACTATGGGTGTAAGTAAATTCCCTTGTTAAATTAGTAAGCTACATAAGTCTTATCTACAATGTATTAATGATTTCTCTTCTCAGACCCCTCCTTGCATATACTTATTTTAAATATGAATTTATCTATTAAAACCTATATAGGAGATTTGAATGGATATATGAGTATGACGTGGTGATGGTATTGGGAAATTGTTATGGTTCTTACTAGAAACCATGTTAAGGACATTATAATAAATTATAAATATCTTATGTATAATGATTTGATGGTTTTTATGATAATATAATGTAATACTAACCCTCTTAAGAATCATTAAAAATTCAAAGCTAGAGATTATCAACTAACTAGAAATGTTTTTTGGGTAGCCTAATTTTAAATATTAAAAATAAATTATGATTTGTCAAGGTTGGTAGGGTATCATGTAAAACAGGTTATACTTCCATATTGGGATGATTTATTTGGTTGTTCAAAATTATGGTTTAAGTCATAAACATTGCATGTGTTCCCCAAGATACATCCACATACCTAGGTAATATTAAATTAATGGACTTATATGATTATAATGATGGAAATGAATTATTATTTTATGATTTAGGAATTTTAATAGAAATTGATATCATTTGATACATTCATGTTTTGATACCCTATGATCCAAGAATTCCTACATTATTTGACTATTTAAATACCAATTTATACTAATGATGCTATGTGATGTTTGATTTTATGATGATGTTATTTACAATACCTTGATTATTACTTTGTATAGATTTTAGATAGTTCATTCTAGTAATAGTAAATTTATCAAAATTAGATTTAGAATGACTTGGTGAGCTATATTTAAACATTTTTAAGACTTAAATTTAGGGATTTATATCATAGTGTTTAATTACGCTTGTTTTATATGAATATTGCTTAGAAAGAATAAATTCATTGAAATGATATTATGGATGTTAAATGGTTAGCCCAATCATGTATATTTGTTATATTTAATTAGAGCTAGAAATATAAAAGATCATTGAAATTAGATTTAAAAGGTTTTTTTCAATTTTGATTATGAAAATCAAATTGTATGTGTGTGTGTGTTATTTTAAAGAAATAATATAAAACTAATGTTGAATCTAAGGAAGAGATTTAAACCTCATTTTCAAGTTATTTAATTTGTAATCATAATTTGAATGTATGTATTAGGTTATTTTATTTGTGTTTAGTGATGTGTCAAATGTTTATGTAATATGATTTTTATAGTGTCATTCGACACTTGTCATGTGTATGTGAAAAATGTCATGTCAACTAGGGTTTGGCAATGTGATCATTAACCTTAATCTTACTTAATTAGGAGTCTAATTAAATGCCCCTTGGTTAGAGATAACATGTGAAGTTCCATCAATAAGGATTTTTGAACTCAATTTTTGAGTCAGTTTTAGAGGTTAAAAAGAGGTCCTAGGAGCCAATTTTAGTGGAATCTAAGTGCTCAAGTGGTATGGGTATGGGTTGGTGACCTATTCAGTACCACTAGAAGGCCCAGGTCACTTTAGTGACCCTTGAAACTTTACATTTCCATATTTTGCAAAAATGGAGTGACCTTATGACATTTACCAAATGCACATTCTTGCTAGAAACTAACATTAATTATAGGTGACATGGATGATGACACTGTTAAAAATTTATCCAGTGCTCCCATAGGAATTTGTGACAAGGGCTTAACCATGTCATGTGTACTATAAGTTGAGCGGTTTTATGAAGCATTAACAAACTGGTCTTTTGGTGCAACAAAAACCAATTCTAATAAGTGGTATTAGAGCTTGGTCACAATTTTTGATCATTAGACCCTAAAGTAATCATGAGGTGGAGATTGCTAGAAATTTGTTTAGCGCCCCCCCAAGATTTGTGACAAGGGCTTAACTACCTCCTATGTACTATAAGTTGAGTGGTTCTATTGGGCATTAACAGATTGGTGTTTTTATACAATGACAACCATATTCTAATAGGTACAAGGACTTAGAGTTAATTTAGGATTTAATGCTTTTAGGTGGTTAGAATTTGGGGGCCTTTGGATAAGTTTGTGTGTGTTCACCCACACTCTATCTTTAGAGACATTATATTTTGTAATTGGGGCAACAAAGGGATAGGGCTCTTCTCAAACTTCCTTTTCCTTAACACATTCTGAAGGTTGGTGTTCTTCCTTTCCATGGATGCTTTGTTCATTCTTACAATAGAGTAGTTTTATTTTGATGTTTCTTGTGTTTGCACTCTTTCATTTCATGTACTATTATATTGTGTTGTGAGAGATAGGGATATGGTATTGTTTTCAATATTGTTCTTGCTTTTTCTTTTTTTACATTTTCTTGAGATATTTGTTAATGGGAGTGATGGCATTACTCACCCTTGTATAGGGAAGAAGTGGACATGTGAGGGTGAAGGGGTTAATTGCCACTCCATGGAAATTTAGAGTCTCTTCTTCTCATGGATAAGAGGGAAGGAAAGGTGTATGGGCTCTTGTTCACCAATGAATTTGATCTTGTTTTGAGGGAGATAAGGAGAGTATGAATATGGAAGATATGTGTGAAATTTGAGCATTGGAGAGGTGTTGGTGTTCAAAACCACCAAGAAACAAAATACTTGATACCAAGATTATAAAAGTACAAGTTGGTCTAACAATTAGAAATGTCCTATGATAAACTAAGAAAATTTTAGATCTGGACCAAACTTCAACATAATCATAGGGATTCTCTACTCTTAAAGTTCTACAAAACCAAGGTGGGTGCACCTGAGGGATATATGGGCATATAAATAGTTTATGGTTCTTGAATTTTACATATTCTTATTAATATGATGATTTCTACTTCATTTCTATCCCTTACAGTAGAAAATGGTGACAATTCTTCTAAAGTTTGCAAATAATCCTTCATAGTAGTAGTTAACAATGACACATAAGGAATTATTACAAACAATTATTGACCAAAAGTTTAACTCTTCATTTAAGAAAGTAAAGATAGATTGGGTTTATAGTTTTACTCTATGCAACTTTATGAACTCAAAAATTTTCATTCTTAGTAGTGATTAGTGCCTTATCCATTGGTACAAAGAAAATCACATGAGTACAACTTGATCTATTTGGTTCCCTTACTATTGAAACAATTAGCAATTAACTCTAAATATTCTTATTATAAATATCCTCCCACGTACCTATAAAACCTATTAGTTCTATGAAAGCATTTATTTAATTATTTGAACTAAGAGCAATCAATGAACATACATACAACCCATTAGAGCTGCATTAAAATGAAAGAACATTATTCATTCATTCTAAAATATTTAGACATACGAAATAGAAGAAATTTTTTTAGAGGTGTAGATATTTGTAGAACCTTCCATTATATTTATTTCCGTTCAAAACAATACATTACTAGCATTATGTACAGAATAAATCAAGACTTAAACACTTAATCCTTCCATTTTCTAATATTCTCAAATATGCAAAGAAAATACATAACAAAATTAACAAAGAGACTACTAGACTGACTACAAAAATATCCTAAGACTCAAAATTATATAAAATTCAGATCTTTTCTTTGGCCTTGGGATCTCATTTATATAACATGTGATGCAACAAGCTTTAGGCTAAGAGAATAATGGTAGCTATCCTTAAGAAAAAAAGATATTACATACATGAGGTTATTGTCATAATAAGAGAAAATTTTGTGCAATAAAATGTTTACATCATGGAACTTCTTTTTGTGGGGCCATATGCTACTAAGAAGCTTCATGCAATGATTGTCCCGAAAACACTTGTTGTTCATATAACTATAGGACCTGTTGATTTGCATAGGGTTCTATTACTTGAAAAATGATTGTAACTCATGGCTGTCCTTCAATACCATCAAGCTAAACAACCAAATCAATAGTTACAAATGATTTCTTTTTTTAAGTCATTAGTTTGAACTTCCATATTATCTACTTTAGTTGATTGTTTATCTTTTTCTTCCTTTGCTTTAACTAATGCATCAATTATTTTCTATTCATCTTGGTCAACCTCATCTTCATTATTCTCTTTAGATGCTAATTGATTAAATGATTGTACAAAATCTTCCATCCACTGGTTGAAAAGTGTTTCATCCATCCAATTAAAATTCAATGTTTATCGCTGCTTCTTCAAAACATCTTCTCCTAGTTTATTAAGTTCATCAAACTCCCTTTTGAAAGAATCAAAGAATATCTGAATTTTAACAACTTTCTCAATTGTTTTGGAAAACCATGCATGGGCCTTTTCATTTATGACCTTATTGAATCCAATACATATCAAATCATCAAATTCTTTGGCCCATTCTTCCTTGTCTTTTAATTTATCTATAGTATTGAGCACATGAGGGAAAAGCTCAAAAATTTACCAAGAGATTTTGAGAAATAATTTATTATTCTTGTTTGTAATGAAATTCCCTTATCATCAAAATCAAAGAGGTCATTAGTCATGTCAAAAGTTTTCTCTATTTTTTCACAAGATAGACTAATGACTGAGAAAAATAAAATAGCAACATCCATGTCTCTATTATTCTATTTATTCACAATTGGCTTCAAAGTGGCCTCATTATTTTTAAACTCATTCCATATATTAATTAACTTTGACAATTAGTCATAAAATGTAGACCAACCAATGTTATCTACCAGATACATAATTGTAATTCTTATTTTATCCTCATACTCAATATCTCTCATCTATATTTGATGTTGTAAATGTAATATCCCTCTCTCCTCCCATTTCTCTCAGCTATTATATCAAGGATACTTCATCATCTATTCAAAGTGGGGTTTGGGTAGGGCAGTATTCTTCAACCTTAGAAGAGGATCCTTTTTCCAATTTTTGTTTCTTAGGAGTAGGTGTAGTAGGAGGGCTTTCAAAAAGTTGTCTTTTGTAAAGAGGCATAGGTTGTACACTATTTTCCACTACATAACTAGCTTTCCTTTTTAAGTTATATTGGCTTGGGTTTATAATAATTTGTTAGTGAATCTATTGTCTACCTATATGGCTTTATCTGGACATGTTTGGGTTAAAATTTCCTTCTTCTCATTTAAATTTTGCATGAACCCAACAAAGTCATCTACCAACATATCTATCTTTGCACCCCAGTATTTTCTATCAGCAAGGGGATCATAATCCATTTCAAATGAATTTATAAAATCAAGATCCTTGCTATATACCTCCCACTTTTATTTTCTAACTTCCTTTTCTTGTAGTGAAAGCTTATTCCTAATCATATCTTTAGCAAAATATAAAAGGTGCTTTTGGGCTTTGGCTTTTGTTCATTCTCTGAATAATTCATTAAATCCCTTTGGGCCTATAGAGAAAGAATGAGATTGAGCCATTTGATATTTTTCTACAAAATTTTCTAAGTGCCTCCATCCTTTTTTGACAGAAACAAAATTATGTACTAGGGTAATTTGGGGAAAGAAAGAACCTTTGGATTTTTCCAACAATTCCCTTTCTTCCATTGATCCTATCTCCCATAGGAGCTCAACAATTCTCACTTTCAAAGGATCTTGATAGGGTAACACATGTGGTTTTCCAAGAAAACCATAAACTCTAAATATAGTGGACACTGGATATGGGATGGCATCTTCCCAATTATGATTAACCTTCAATCCTTTTACATGATCTTTTGGTCTAGTTAGTTCTAATAGTGATTGAGGTATCCTGGGGACATCTCCAACTAGTAACATCTTGGTCCTAGAGGCAAAGTACCTATAAAATTTGAAAAAGATTGCATTAGTAACCTCCCGTGTCATGTCTGCACTCCACAACTAGAAAGGGAGATTTTCTCCATCTCTTTCAAATTGCAATTTCATTTCTTTGGAGAAATAGATAACCCCCTTTTATAAATAGATGTACATTAACATGGAGTGCCAGCAAAAAAGCTTATCAACTTTAGCTTTATTTATACACATTAATCCAATATAAATCTCCTTTTCCTAGACAATAGAAATATAAAAAATAGAACTCATACCATATGGAAGGGTTTGAGCAATGACAAAAACAATAGAATCTTGGATGTGATCATGTTCATCCATTCCAAATATTTTTTAGAGAGAGAAATATAGAGCTTGTTCTCTGGGGTTGAAATATTTTCTCAACAATGGCTCTGGAGTATTTAATGTAACCAATGGTAATTATTCTATCTTGAAAAAATATTCTTGTAGTTGTCCTCCCCTCAAATATACCATCTATATATCATACCTAGCCTGGAAATCATCCATATCTATCTTCTCATGAACTACATGGTTTAACTTGAAAATCTCTTTGATCGATTCTGGTGAAACCATAAAAAGATTATCACTAGCATGATTCTTCACTATTCTAGTTATTGGATCATATTTCTTTGACATTTCTAGAAGTAAGTCACTATCAAAGAAAACTCCTAGGATAATTAACTTGCCAATGTCAAATTTCCACACATTATTTAGAGGATTATCAAGTCTTCTTTTTGCAAACCATTTATGAAATAGCTCTGAACCTCTGAAAGACACCTCAACATCTCTCGACCAGTTTTTTTAATGATAAAAACCCTTGCTGATCAATAACCTAGGGTTCTTTTGTATGAATTATTTTCCCCTAGAAAGTTTAGCATTTACTCTAAAAAAAAATTATGCACAACCCTTTTTAGGTGATCTACTTTCCCTAAAAAATCCCTTCATTGAGAAATATTGAAAGTTTATCTTACTATGAATGTATTTTCTCAATTTAGTCAAAAATTTAGACACTTACACAATTTTCCTATTTATTTCTCTGAAAATTGTTAGTAGAAAATTGAAAACCTTAGAAAATGTACCCTTAGCTTTGGATACTTTTCTCTGTAGAAAGTTCTGCAACTTTAGTATTCAATAATAAAAATTTGAAATGTTTATTGCAAATTTATCCTCATATAAAACAACATTGATTAGAATTAATGCCCCAACAATCATATTTAATGTAGCATTGTTGAGTTTAAAATTCAACAGTTGATCTTTATAAATGAGACAACTTATCTTTAAAATCAAATGAATATGTTATCCTTCTGTGAAACTAGCCACACATTATCAAGGGGCTTTCTTGCATTCCCTAAAGCTTGAGTAGTTTCAAATTGTGGGAAAGCACTGACTATTGATCTTTGCAAGATTGAAAATCCCAAAATATCTTTGGTATTACTGCACTTGCCTTTAGTATTTTGGGCCCACTACACATTCACCCTCCAACTCATCAGACATGTAGACTACTTAGGAAATCATCATAAAACATTTGGCATGTGTTCCACCTTAGTCTTACTAGGCAACTTTTTGACTAACTAATCCCACCTAACCACATGTCATCAAGGCACTTCCCTACTTCCTTTAAAACTTAATCATCTTCATAAAGTAGGAAAGTTCCCACCATTGATCTTCAAATGATTAATAGTTCCACACGATTCAACTTAGTTCAAAACTAGTCATCAACATTATCCAATGAAACTGAGCTAACCTACCAAATGTTTTAACACCATTCCAACTTGGTGGCCTACAACAGAAATGACCTCATCAATTAGACATGTCATCAAGACACTTCCCTGCATTCTTCAAAATCCATTCATTTTCATATTATAGGAAATCACCCACTATCAATATTTAGATGATGAATGGTGCAAAAAATCATTTAAAAATAATCCCAATTAACAAATTCATCCAATCAAATAGCTCAAACTTTCTACCGTGTCCTAACAACAATCTAACAAATCTGATTTGTTATGATAGGTCTATATTTTGTGGCTCATAAAGGAAATGATATCATATGTGCTATGTGTCATTTTTTTGCTTTCTCATATTCTCTAAAGGTTGAGCACTTTCATAATGTAGAAAAACACCTACCGTTGATCTTATTTTGATCAATGGTTTGACAAGGTAGACCGTACCATGGTTAAAAAAATTTCAAAAGAACACTGGAAAGTCACATTTTAGGTTAAAACCATGGTTAAAGAAAAATTTAACAGTCAAATAATTTTTACTAAAGTATTTTTAAAATAAACATGGAAAATTTGGGGAAAAAAATCTAAAGTGAAAAGCTTCCTGCATATTTTTAAAATGAACAAATACAACCTTATTTTTTGAAATGTAGGGCAGAAATAATTAAGGGTTTCAAGAAAATTAATATTTTTATCTAGGGAAAACAAGTTTTAAGAAAAAATAACCCCTAGATTTTAAAGAACCAACTGGGTTTTCATTGTAAAATGAAACAAATTCTTTGGATGTCAAAAACTAGGTCAACAGTGGCTTTTTCTGGGGATGATGAATATGAAAATTCATGCAAGGGCTTAAAATCCTTGGAAGAAGCATACCACATACTTGGCAAAAAAATATTTTTTTGACAACTTATTTAGAGAGAAATAAAATAGAGAAGAGCATTAGACAAGGTCTTTACAAAGACTCACAAAAAAATACAATATATACAGAAAACTTGCACTACTATTCATGGAAAACAAGTACTTTAAGGAAAATACCTCTTCAAGAACTATCCATGAACTGGCAGTTCCAGAATATTACCTAATAATTCTTTTAAAATGTATGAATCCTCTTCCCATGTAGCTTTAACTAAATAAGGACCTAGCAATATAAGATCAAATTTTCCATTTTTACCTTTGTCTTTAGTCCTAGTATTCCACAACAAAACTACATCTTCAAGTCCAAAGTTTTTAATTGTTGTCTTTCTTTAATAAAATATTTTGACCTACAATTGTAACTTTGCATTCTTGGTAGAGGCTTCTTTCCTAGTCTCTATTAGTCCTACCAACTCATCCATTCTTTCTTGTAAATCATGAATGACATCCTCATTATACATTTGAAGATAGTTGTATAGGCCTTTTAAATTGTTTTGAGGAATTCTAGCCTAGATTCCATATACAAGATCAAAAGGTGCAACACCTATTTCTTTCTTCACTATTGCCCTAGTAGGCCAAACTGCTAGTTGTAACTTGGAATCCCATTCTTTTTTGTTTTCATTGAAAGTCATTTTTATGAATTATAACAAGCTCTTATTTGTGGATTTAGCTTGTTAATTCATTGTGGATGATAAGGTGAGGATGTTGACCTAGTTATGCCATATTTGTCACAAAATTTCATAAATTATTTAGATCTAAAGCACATTGCATTATCATTCATGCAATCATTTGAGGGCATCTGAAGCTTCTTGTAATGTTATTCAAAAGGAAATTGTTTACTACTTTGCTAGTAGCATTTCTTGTAGGGGTGACTTAACCCATTTTGTAAAATAATCTATAGCTACCTAGATCCAAGAATAACCAATTCTTGAATTGGGGGAGATATCACCTATAAAATCCATATCCCATTGCTGAAAAGGTTCTTGAACTTTTACTAGTTTCATAGGGGTATTTCTAGAAAACTTTAGCTTACCTGCAAACCTTTAACATGCATCACATTTTCTAATAAGAAGTTGTATAACTGTGAAAAGATTAGGCCACCAAAATCAATCTCTCATTATCTCATGAACAATAGTCCTAGCCATATAGTGCCCCCCACATACTCCTAAATGCATATCATTTAGTATCTCTTTAGATTTTTCCTAATCAATGCATTTTAGTAATACTCCTTCAAAAATTCTCCACCATAGATTATTGTTAACAATGATGTATCTAATTGCATGCAATTTAGTAATTCTCTTTTCATTATCTATCAGGTGGGGTAGGGCTTGGACATGTGTTGCAAGCAGTATATGACATTAGTGTACCACACACAATGATCCATGTCACATAGGCCTGACCTTAGATCTTCTATTACCATGTTTCTTTGGTTGGAATCCAAGTGTGATTGATCCAATAGTTTTTCTAATCCTTGACCCCTTCATTATTTAGTAATTTGGATGTCAATATTGAACTCTTGAATTTTGTTAATCCACTCACACCTCCTACTAGATACTTCCCACTGAGATAAAATATCCTTAATGGCTATAGTTGGTACAAATGCAATAAGAGTAACACTTACAAGATAACATCTAAAGGCTTTGATATCTTTTACTAATGCATAATCCTTCTTTTCATTTATCTCATATTGAATTTTTTAGGTTGAAGAGACTAACTAAAAAATGTGATGGGTTTTTCATTTCCTTCTTCATTTTTCTGCAATAGGACTACTGCCACAGTATGGAAATATGCAAAGGAAAAAATATGCATGGGCCTTGCATAATCAGGAGTCCTAAGGACTAGTTCATTTGTATGATAGTTTTAATTTCTTGAAAATAATTTGGAGGCTCACCATCCCAACTAATAATAACTCCTTTCTTGAGCATTTTAGATATTGGCCTACTAATTTCAGCAAAATTTGTAACAAATCTTCTTATAAAATTTACTTGGCTAAAAAATTATTGTATTCCTTCTATATTTTTTGGCTTGGGAACTTTACCAATGGTAGCCAATCTATCAGGGTCAATCTTTACCATATCCTTTGATACTATGTGGCCAAGAAACCTTCTTTGTGTCATTCCAAATGTGCACTTTTTTGGGTTCAAAGAGACTCCATATTCTAGGGCTTTACTAAAAATATTCTCTAAGTATCTACAATGGTCCTCAACTTTTTTGAATAATTTGTAAGGTCATCTTGGTATATTACCATAAATTTATCAATATAATCTTTGAAAGCTACATCCATGACCCTTTGAAAAGTTGCTCCTACATTGATTAAACTAAAGGCATTCTTCCATAAACATATGTGCCCCATAGAGTAGTAAAGGTTATTTTAAACTACTCTTTTTTAATTCACAAGAATATGGTTGTGACTTGAAAATCCATCCATCATGGACATTAATTTTAAACCAATCACTTGTTGTAGCATGGCCTCCATGTTAGGAAAACCATAATTATCTTTTAAAGAAGCAATGTTTAGGTTTCTAAAATCTACATAGAGCCTTATATCTCCATTCTTCTTCCTAACGGGCACTAAGTTTGATACCCATGTAAAGTGTCTAATTGGCTTAATTATTGCCCCATCCCTTAGCATCATTAATTCTTCTTACATTTTGGGAGCTAAGGTTAGGTTTACTAACCTTTTATTTTTTCTGAAAGATTTGACATTCTCCTTAGTTTGTACATGACATGCTAAAACAAGTCTTCTCTATAGACATTGAGGTCATCATATGACAATTCGAAAACATGTATATACTTTCTAGGAAAATCAATTAGAGGCTTTCTAATTTCAATAGATAAATTTTGACCAATATATACCTTTCTTGGAGCTCCAAAGGTGCCAAGATATATTTCTTCAATTTCTTATAGTTTGTGATACTCGACCTTTGACTTCACTTTATCTTGCTTGTCAAACATACTTTCTAAGACTACCAATCCCTTGGGTACCTTATTGGATTTTAACTACAAAATTTCTTGTCCAAAGATTGTCTCTTTCCCATATGTTGTCTCAACAAAAGCACTGCAATCAAGTTCTTGACCATGATATTTGTCCTTATTTGACAAGAGATTTCAAATATCTTTATTTTCATCAAAAACTTACTAGTGTTCTATATTACTAGGATTGATGACCCATTTTGTACTTTATTCTATGAAATACTAGCAATGATACATCTTTAGGCTCAATGGCTAAATTTTCTAATAGAATGGTCATCTTGTTGTTATTTCTTCCCATCCAAGAGATGTCAAAGGCATCAAACATTTCAATTTAGTACCGCACAAATTTCTTGTACTACATCAACCTTTCATTCTTTGATGCATATGTCTCTCTTACTTGAGAGACTACCAACTCAGAGTCACCAATAACTTGCAATTTTTTTACCCCATGATTAGTTGCAACTCTTAATCCCAGTAAGAGTGCTTCATATTCATCTATGTTATTGGTACATCAAAAATTTAGGGTGAATGAATATATGAAAGTATTCTTCTTTGGGGATATGAAAACTATCCCAGCTCCTAAACCTTCCCTAGAACTTTCCCCATCAAATTACATGGTCTAAAATATTTGTGAATCCATGCAAAAAGTCTACTTCATGTGCAATTATAGGTGGAAGTTTCTCAACTTCTTGAATAATCAACTCAGCTTGGAATGCATTGATATCAATATCTAAGAAAGAAGTAGAAACCTTATCAATACTATCCCCAAAAATATGGTTAAACCTTGGTTCCCTATTGACCATGACTACCTTGTCACCTATATGAAATATTGCATATGACAAATCACATTCTAAACCTCCTCCCATTGTTGCACTCCATTTTTAGTGGGGAGGAATGTCAACCACAGGAACTAACATGGTTAGCTCTACATCAAGGTAAGTAGCTAGTTTAAATGGTAAGGCATTAATGGTACCTATAATAGGAACTTATCTAGAATCCATGGTCCTACAACTACCTTGTTTGGTGTCTCCCTCTAAACCTAGAGCCTTCATAAATTTAAAAGGCATTATAGTATTGGAGGCTCCTAAATCTATAATGCAATCTTTTAGAGTTCTACCTTTTATAATTAGACTAAGGAAGAAATGATCTATATCCTCCAAATATACTACAAATGAATTATCTAAAAACATTTGAGGAATTTAAGATATAATACTAGTATCTTCTATTATAACATGGGTTTGATGTGTGGCGCTTTTTTCAGTAGTATTGTTGTTACCTATCCCACCCAAACATGATAAAACTTTACTCTTAAACTCCTCTATTCTAAATAAATCAGACAAAGGAAATTTTATAGTTATTTGATATAGCATAGGTATCATATCAATTGGATCACATAGTAGGTTTCACAAGAATACCTGGAGTTGAGATTGTTTGGAAAGTAGGCATTCCCTTTCTTTAGTAGGACCAAGCTCTAACTTCTTATCTAGTACATTGGTTTTGACTATTTCAACATTCTAAAACTACACTTTCTTCTTGGGCTCCCATTTCTTGCCCTTACCATCCTTAACCTTTGTTATCATTGTACTATCCTTCTTATTTCCATAAATCATATTGTGAGAAACATGTTTTATGAAGATGTTAGATGGCTTACTAGTATCACCGTTGACAATCCTATTTATCAAATTATAGTTACTATGTACTTGTGAGACCATTTTGGTGATAATTCTATCAATCTCTTGTTTAGAAGATTTTCTTGGATTTATATGACCAACATTAGAAAATGTAGTGTAGACCTTATCGTCCTCATAATCTTCATTGTTTAAGAATATTTGTTGATGTATTTGTTAAACATTCCTTTGATTATCAACATCATTTTTAGGCTCTTCTAAATCATAATCTTCCTATTCATCACAAAGATTCACCATGTTACAACCTACATCATCATAATCCTTCTCCTCTCCTTCCTCATTTTGCATATTTTGATTTATAGAAAATGATCAGTCTATTGTACAATGATGAGAAGAATGAGGTGACTAGCATATGATGCACCTTTGTACATCATCTAACATATTAATAGAATTCCTTTGTAGAGGGTCAAGAGTACCCTTAACTTTGGTATTTTGGGCAGTATTGGGGATAGGCTTGCCATCTTTCCACTTAGTAGTGTACGAATAGTTTTTCATTTTAGTCTTCCTATTGAAATGATTATTGTTCACTGGGGCTCTCCCACCAGCATTAGGCTTGTTTGAATTGAAAATTGGTGGATTCATCTTTTTAAGAAGATTTAATACTTGATCCATTGTGTCCTACTCGAGCTTCTTACCTAAAGTAAGCTTATCACTTTCCTTCTTATTGTTCCTTGGGTTGAACAACTTGGGGTCATCTCTTCTTCCTAGCTTACTTGAGACTTTTCTATTGTTTTCAATATTAACTAACACTTTTAAAGTGTCCCTTAAGGTTTTAGGATCCTTATCCCTTAAATCATAAGCCATATTACTATCAAAGGAAATGAATTAAATAGTAAGACATACATATTCACTAATTCTCATTACTTGGAAAAGCTTACACATTCCCTTTTGAAATCTCACACTGAAATACAAAGTGGACTCATTGGGCTCTTTTTGATGTGCTTGAAATCATTCAACATTAAACTTGCATTAGTTTTATCTCCATCTTTTTCTTCAAATAAATTTTCCAAGTCATTCCATGAACTAATGTTGTCATCTGGAAATTTGTTAAATCAGTCTCTTGCATCTTCAATCAATGAGTGCACAAATAACATCATAACCACATCTTCATGCTCTACCTCAATATCATTAATCATGTCTATAAATATCCTCAAATGTTCCTCACTCATAACAACATTATTTCCTGAGAACTTCACAACCTTATCTCTAAGGTCAAAGGACATAGGGTGTGGGAAACTAGGGATACCTAAGAATGACATTTTTCTATACTTTTCCAGGTATGTGGGTTTCCTTTCAAAACAAATAGCATTTTAAGTGCTTCTTACATTCATTTGGTTTTGGACAATGCTTTGAGGCTAATGTGTTTGAACAACAAGGATCTGAGTATTAGTAGTGGATCATGATGTAGGTGTTGAATAAGATACATTTTGGGTACAAGATATTATTCCACAAGTCAGCATAGAGGTTATGGCTTGAGTAAACAAAATAGGCTACAAAGCTAAAGCATAATTGGATTTAATAAAGTGGATCTTCCTTTTAGTTTATGATGCCTATGCTTCATTTTCAAGTTTCTCAAGCTCCATTGCTAAATCCTTCCTCTCCTTTTAGGCTTTTCCTAGATCCAAATCTAAATTAGACATAGGAGGGCTTGTAGATTCATTTGGGATAGCTTGAGGTTTATTTATCTGAATCCCTATAGCCTTTGTCTTTCCTTTATCAGTAGATTTTATAGTCAAATCTACAAGGTTTGGTTGAACAAGTTTGTAAGGTTCAACTTGATATATAGTAGGTCCTTGTCTCCCACTTAGGATTTTTTCTTGTTCCAAAACCTTGGACCTTAAACTATCTCTATGTCAAAAAATATTAGTATGCAGAATAGAAGTTCTATCTTCTAATTTGTTTTTTTTCTCTTTTAAAGTAGCCATCCTTCTAAGCAATTTATCTCTCTCAATGAGAGAATTCATGATGGATTTCTCTATTTCCTTCTCCAAACAAATATGTTTTGCATCCTTTTCTATAAAATATTTTTTAAGGACCACAAAATCTGAGTATACCTATTTTGGATCAATAGAAGTTTCTTCTAAATCTATAGGATCATCAAGATCTATGAGGTTTGTTTCCATATACAGAACCTACCTAGAATTGAAAGAGTTTTCTATAGCATTCATGTTTGCTAGCCTATGATTCATTTCCTTTATCACATCTAGTCTACACAACATATCCCCCACCAAAGACACATTCTTATCATGATATTCTCCATCTTTCTATAATGGGGTACTAAAAATCCCTCCTAAGAGTTATGTGATTTCTAATTTAGAACTCAATGAAGAAGATCCTCTCCCTACCACGGGATGGTATTGAGAACTCATTGATACACTACCTCTAGGTTTCCATGTAGGTTCTGGATTTGCTTTCTTTTTACTTTGGTTCTTCCTACCCCCTAGAGGTAAATTAGTGTATAATGATGAGGGTAATCTTTATGAAACCCCCCTCTTGAAAAGATTTAAATTATTGGTGAATCTTTCTTTATTTTGAAAACCCAAATTATTTTTTTCAACGATTCTCTCAATTTTTTTAAATTTTAAATATTATTTACATTGCCGATTATTTTGGAATC
Source organism: Cupressus sempervirens (assembly GCA_028749045.1). Taxonomy (NCBI): domain Eukaryota; kingdom Viridiplantae; phylum Streptophyta; class Pinopsida; order Cupressales; family Cupressaceae; genus Cupressus; species Cupressus sempervirens. The sequence continues at coordinate 499,205,775 of CM053789.1, forward strand.
ATAATTTTTTGAGTAGAAAATATTGGCAAATCTCAATATTAATAGGCAATTTGCTAATTGTCATGGAATATTATAAATCAAAATTGAACATCTTTTTATGTCATGGAAATTCTAATGATAAATACATTATATTTTAAATGAATAGTGAAAACTAAATATTGGTAATATATCCCTAAAGTAACCAATAATTATGATAATTATTGGTGCATTAATTTTAATTTTTTTGATAATATATAATATTTAGATGAATCAAATCTAATCATGTATCGAATATTGGGGTGAATCTTTCAGTTTAAATTTTTTAATAAGATAAATTATTGAACAATTTTAAATATTTTCTAACTAAATTTAATAAAATTATGGCAATTTATTGCATTAAATCTTAAATTATTAGCCGAATTACTAGCAAAAATTTCTAAAGTTAGCAAAATTATGAATATTAACCACTAAAATACACCTTAAATTAATGACACTTTTGGACTGGCTTTTTTATATGATCATTTTTTTTTTCTCTTATTAGTCATTTTTAAAAATACTTGTAAATAAGCACTAGCTTCAAAACCATGACCAAGTTGCCACCCTATTCTAGGGAAAATATAACATGAAATAGCTTTGGACTTAGAGAAAAATATCATGGGATAATATAAAATAGATCTAACACACAAACAGGCCAATAAGAAGGACTTTTGGGACTCCAACTCTTGCTTGATAGATAAGACACTTTGTAAGGATGACATACATTAGTTTGCTTCTGTGGTATTGGATAATTTATAAATTCTAAAGTTTTATCACTAGAAAAGTCCAATACAAACATGAGAAATATTTCCAAGAAATTGAAAAGAGAAATATACAAATAACACTAGAGACTATAGTAATTTTTATACATTAGCATGTGTTGACCAACTCCTCAGTAGACTTGCCATTTTGTTGGTGTTCAAAACTACCAAGAAACAAAATCATTGATACCAGGATTGTGAAAGTAAAACTTGATCTAAGGTTTAGGAACCTCCTATAATCAACTAAGAAAACTTCAGATTTGGATCCAACTTCAATAGAATCATAGGGATTATCTACTCTTTAGGTTCTACAAAACCAAGGCAAGTGCACTTGAGGGATATATGGCCAGATAAATGGTTATGGTTCTTGAATTTCACATATTCTTATTAACATCATGATTTCTACTTCATTTCTATCCCTTGTAGCAGAAAATGGTTACAATTCTTCTAAACTTTGCAAACAATCCTTGATAGCAGTAGCTAAAAATGACACACAAGGAATTATTACAAACAAGTGTGTTTAGAAGGGATTTATATTTGTACTCTATGTAACCTAATGAACTCAGCAATTTTCATTCTAAGTAATGATTAGTGCCTTATCCATTAGTATAGAGAAAATTACACAAGTACAACTTCATCTATTCAATTGCCTTAAAATTAAAACTATTAGTAGTTAACTCTAAATCTTCTTCTTATGAATATCCTCCCACAAACCTAGAAAACCTATCAGTTCTATGAAAGAATTCATTTAATTCTTTGAATTAAGAGCAATCAATGAATAGACATACAACCCATCCAAGCTGCATTAAAATAAAAGAACATTATTCATTCATTCGCAAGTCTTTAGACATATGAAATAGGAGACAAAATTTTAGAGACACAAATATTTGTAGAACCTTCCTTTGCATTTATTTTCCTTGAAGACAATACATTTGTGGCATTAAGTTCATAATAACTCAAGACTTAAACACTTAATCCTTCCATGTTCTAATTGTCTCAGATATATAAAGAAGAATACATCAAAAATTTAACATAGAGACTACTAGACTAACTGCAAAAATATCCTAAGACTCAAAATTATATAGAATTTAAACCTTTTCTATAGCCTTATGCAAGAACCTTCAACATAAGATAAGAATGATAGCTATCCTTAAGATAGAAAGATATTATATACAAGAGGTTATTGTCATAATAAGACAAAAAAACTGTGCAATAGAATGTTTACATCATGAAACTTCATTCTGTGGGACCATCTGCTGCTAAGAAGCTTCATGCAATTATTAGCCTAGATGCACTTTTTGTTCTTCTGACTATAAGACCCATTGATTTGCATCAGGTTGTTTTACTTGGAAAATGATTGTACACTAGTAGAATTTTGGAAAATAAATGACCACATGTGACTAAAAGTGATCAAACACTAGTAATGTTTTACAATTTATAAGTTTAAGTGATTATATAAATGAATAATTTGGTCATAAACTAAAATCACAAGCTTGGACAAAAATACATGACTAAATAAATGATTAACTAATTTACTAAACAATTTTTCACTAATAATTAGTCACTCAAACAAATGACTAAATGAATGACTATCATATTTTTATTTAATTAATTAATTAATTAATTATTTTTTAATAACTTTTATAACTCACAAATAGAGTTTATCTCATATTAATATATCATTCCTTTATATGTTTTCCAAAAACTCTCTCCACATTTTAGATAAGTATAATTTCACTAGATTCTTTTCATATTTGTAGGAGTGACATCAACATTGGCATTAACACAAGCCCAAGTTGAATCTATGTATATATGACCAATACTCATTTAATTTTTCTAGTTAGTAACTCATTTTTTTGGTGTAAAAAAAAAAGGTTTTAAAGGGATACCAAATAAAAGGATGGTTTTGAAGGACTCCAATTTTTTTAAAAATACATACACTCTAGAAGATGAGATTTGAATTTTTTGAGGAAAAACTAAGATAACTCCAATATGAAGGTTGATTTTGTGTCTTCTCATTTAAAATAAGTTTATACATAATTGATAACATTCTATAATATTTTTAATGCAAACTTTACACACACTAATACATAAGAAAGGACTTTTACAAAATCTTTTAACAATTTTTTTTGAAATCTTAAATAATCATATTGTTATTTTAATTATTCTAAATTTAAATGTAAAACTATTTTAATCTCCTTAAATTAAATATTAACACAAAAGAAAAGCATTTTTTTTACAATAGAATAGCCAATGACATACGAAAAGTGTGCATCCCGTTCAATTTACATCTAATTAAGAGTATAGGGATTTCCTCTATGCATCAAAGGATCCATCCCTCAGTTGGCAATGAATGGCCTAGAGGAGAAAAGTGTACTAGAGAAGGATTATTGGTTGAGATCAATGGGAGAAGTAGATCTCATGGGAATCCCATTTCTAGTCATGATAATTATCATTCTCTAGGAAGATGTTATGTAAGTTCCTCTAGTCTTTGTATTTGAGTGTATTAGAAGTTCATAAATATCATTCCTAGCGATGGTGATTAGGGTTTTACATAAATTAGTAAGATACTTTCAAATGTTTGTGGTTTATAAATTAGGTCTTATCTAAGTTTATGGAGATTGCTTGATTTTTTTCTTTGTTATTGTATGCCAAGTATTTTAATGGTTTGGTAGGCCAAGTGATTTTCAATAAACTCAAAATGTTCATCAAATATAGCAATACCAATTAGTGGATCTTGACAAGGTCATCTAATGTCTAGATACACTATTTTTCTTCTTTAATAAATAATAACCCCTATTTTATTAAAAAATATATATTTCTATCATATTTGTATTTTATTACAACTATTTTAATATAATTGACTCTTTTCACTTTTGGCATTTTCGAAAATGTACATTTAAAAAATATTTATTACTTTTTTACTTGATATAAAAATAACTTTTGTTTATGAATACTAAGAAATAAGTTTGTACTCTATCACCTTTAATCCCATTTCTAGTCATGATAATTATCATTCTCTAGGAAGATGTTATGTAAGTTCCTCTAGTCTTTGTATTTGAGTGTATTAGAAGTTCATAAATATCATTCTTGGCGATGGTGATTAGGGTTTTATATAAATTAGTAAGATACTTTCAAATGTTTGTGGTTTATAAATTGGGTCTTATCTAAGTTTATGGAGATTGCTTGATTTTTTTCTTTTTTATTGTATGCCAAGTATTTTAATGGTTTGGTAGGCCAAGTGATTTTCAATACACTCAAAATGTCCATCAAATATAGCAATACCAATTACTGGATCTTGACAAGGTCATCTAATGTCTAGATACACTATTTTTCTTCTTTAATAAATAATAACCCCTATTTTATTAAAAAAAATATATTGCTATCATATTTGTATTTTATTACAACTATTTTAATATAATTGACTCTTTTCACTTTTGGCATTTTCGAAAATTTACATTTAAAAAATATTTATTACTTTTTTACTTGATATAAAAATATCTTTTGTTTATGAATACTAAGAAATGAGTTTGTACTCTATCACCTCTAAATTATTAAAAATCTATTTAATTTATATTGAAAAAATAAGTTTAATTTAAAAATAAAAAATAGAAACGTATTTCTTAATATTATACATGATCAAAAACTCACTAAGTGAAAAAAATTAATCATATCAACAACTATAACAAGTGCCAAATAGTGACTAGTACTTGCCATTTAAATTTAGTAATTAATTATAATTATAGTAATCATAATAATATAATAATATAATACATATACAATTCAATAGTGAGAAAATATAATATGAAATATCACAATATTTTTTTTTACAATCAATAGTAATAATTCAAATTTGAATAAAATCTTCAAAAATATAAAAATATCTTTAATTATAAATATGAAGAAATGATAAGAATAATTTCATTCTGATAAAAATTGAAAATAATGAGGAAAATAATCACTCTTTTTATTGTTTTAATATAGTTATAATTAAATAACAATATGAATATATTACACATGCATTGTAAATTAATTTAGTTTTTATCTTAAATATGTCAATTGTTTCATGAAATATAAAAAATATTTAGTTTTTGCAAAAAAAAGGCAAAAGAATGTATATCAAAGTAAAGAACAATCAATTGAAATTAATATAAATAAACAAATATTGACACACATTATTTTTCATAATTGAAAATATTTTTTAAATATGTAAATAACATCATGCTCGTGAAAAAAGGTGAAAAAATTGGAATAGTGAGGAAGCCCTAAAAAAAGGGGTCGTATAACACAAAATTTTTTCAACCAATGAGCTTTCAAATAAATGACATTTTTATTGAAAAAAATTAAAATTATAATTATAAACTTTACAAAAACTATTATTATTTTTAAAACTTTAAAAATAAAGTGACTTGATTGGTGAGAATTAATTGGGTAATTGGTGCAACTGATTGCAATAGTATTGCCTACGACAAGTACAATCAGATCATTTTCTAAAACTAACTAGAATCAAATTTAAATATGATTAATTACACTATGGAATAGAAGTACAATTAAAATATTCAAGTGTGGTGCCCAAAAATATCGATACGACCATGGAGATGACTTTGATGGTGTTCGAAGCAATGCCAAGGAGGTCAGTTGGAGATGGTGATGGTGCTCACGATGTGGGTGTTGAAATCTGTATGCTTTTATATGTTGTTGAGTGAGAAAGAATGTGGCAAAATAGTGATTATCGCCCTGTGCCTCCAGACATGCGTACAATTTAGAGCTTTTGTGTAGATCTTTTTCTAATCTTCTCTGAATTCTTTTAGATAATGAATGATCTTGTTGCCCAAAAAAGCAATAATTCATTATATGCCATGTTTTGTCACAATAGGTGCATGCCAAAAAAGTCAAATTGGAGATGGATACTAACCTATGAGGAGGAGGATCTATACAGCGCCATGCACAATGGAGGAAGGGGAGGAATAGAGGTTCAGTTTAGGCTCACATCGCGATTGGAGCAACTCAATCATGCATTTCATCATGAGGTAGTCACACTCTTTCACTCTATGAAACAAAGAGGGTTTCAACTTGATATGTTTATATTTTTCAGCGAACTCATAGTCTATGCTAAAATGGGATCTTTGAAATAAGCTATACGCATCCATCAAAGAGTAATGGAAGGGAATTTTCTTGGGATGTCATAGTTGCAAGTTCCCTAGTAGACATGTACATAAAATCTTGAAGGATAGGAAAGGCAAGTGATATATTTGACAAAATGCCTCAAAGAAATGTGATGTCATGGACAAAAATAATAATAGGATATGGAGAAAATAATTTTTTTGAAAAGACACTAGAAAATTTTAAGCACATGGAACTAGTTGGTGTTAAGCATGCTGCTCAAAATTCTCTTGCATTATCACTGTATGTTCTTAGATTGGAGTTCTAGAATAGGGCACAAACTATGAGAAATAGAAACCAAAATCAATCACAACCCTAAACCTAAAAATTTTCTCTGCACTCACAATTGTCAAGTGATAGTTTTGTTCAGTAAACACTAAGAAACTGAGTGGTAGGAGAGTTTAAAGAGTGAGCTTGATAAATGAATAAAAAACAACTTGGTAGCCAAAGGATGTCGAGTGATCTCGGTAGTGTGATTACTGAGTGAACTCGGTAGCCACATGAGGGTGGAGCTTGGTAGAAGAAGGCACCGAGTGAACTAGGTAGCCACTATAGAGTGGAGCTCGGTAGAAGATGTTACCGAATGAAATTGTCTTGAACTACATATGACTTCTAGAAAAGACAATACCAAGTGATAGAACTATAATGTGTATTCCTTTTGACCATTAAAAATAGAGAGCCAGAACTTAAAATTTTCAAATAAACTTTCCAAATGCAAGGAATAGAAAAAGAAGAATAATGGATTCAAGTATGCCTACTTGCTTTCTATTCAACCTATATTAAATCATTACGAAATCTGGGAGCATTCAGCTTCAACCAAAAAACCCTAAAGTAAAACTAAAACTTCAAACTGGAAAAATTCAAACTTACAGCTCTAATGATTGCATACTACAATGCCTGGAGAAATCACTACTTCAACAAGGTGAACTCAACCAACAATAAAGTTACAAAATGACCAAAGAAGAAACACGTGCATCTGCAGGTACGAAATGAACTTCCTTCTGTCTTCTACACAACTAAGGATTGGATCTGCTAATCACTTCTCTTCTATTTGCAACTTCTCTCTGATCTTCTAAACTTCTTCTGCTTCTTCCTCTAACTGGTTGAATGAATGTGTGACATTACTTTTTGTCTTCTACCACAAAAAAAATCTCCCTCTTTTCCAAATTTGAAAACTCACCTACCAAGAAATAAATTCTTTTGATCATTTTGCAAGACGTCATGGAGGTAGGTGGGCATTTGGATCAAGAGGCAAACGAACTCTTGCAATAAATATTCCAACACAAACATCCATCAAATCTTATTTAAGAGCAGATTTTATGGGATGCCTAAAAGTGATTTAAAAACATAAACATTGAACAACATGCAAAATTTGAAATCATATACAACATACAAAATGTGGAAGTATAGACAACATGTTGGAGCTATATTATAGAATGCCCTAAAGAGATTTGATGTCATGAACTGCATTGACTATGGGATATGCACAAAAAGGGTTTATTAAAAAGGCTGTTGAAGATTTCAAAGAAATACAGTTGATAGGTGTAAAGAAAAACTCTACAACCTTCACCATTATCATGACAAGTGTCTTGGATTATTAGTCTAGTTAGTCTTTTGAGTTCTTCATGATTCTACCTTACCTGTGGTCTTACTGATCTTTTTGTTGTTGTCAGTTTTGTTTTATCCTAGATTAAATGTCTTTTATTTTCATGATTCTACAAATAATTGAGGATTATTTGTGTAAGCACTCTTATATGTGTAAGCTATGTTTTCATCCAATCACATGGTCTTGTGATTTATTGATTAGATATAGTTGGAAAAGTTACATTATGTTGGAGTGAAAATACCTATGATTCATTATGGATGCAGCTTAAGATTTTAGATTTTGGTTGGTATTTTGGGGTATGATTTTTGTTTCTATTGTTTAGCATCCAACTTATTATTTGACATCTATCCTTTGTGAAATTTTATCCTAATGACTGTTTTGTTATTTAGGCTTCTTCACTAAAATGATCTATGGTTTTTTCTTGCATTGGGTTTAACTGTTCGCTGATTTATTTTTGTTTTCTCCATGTTTGGCACAGTTCATTGATTGATTTTTGATTTCTCCATGTTTGGTACAATTCATTGATTCATTTTTTATATTTCTTGAAATTAGCCATTTTCCTTTTTTAGATTCTTATATTCCCATCACAAAGTTTTCAGCCCTTTTATCTCAATCTCCTTGTACAAACCATTGAATGATTCTCCAATTAAGCTTATACATGGCAGGAAGAAAATACTAATGATGAAGGATTTTTTCATACTCACGAAGATAAGGGTTTTAGAGGCATTTCTATTAGACAAAGTAGACTGGTGCATGCACTATACCATATTACACTAGAATCAAGAGCATTGGACTACTTCATACTTCATTGAATTACCTCTCACCTCTAATGCTAAGGTGGAGATTTTTTAAAGTGATATTCTTCTTACTAAGGCTAACCAAGTTGATACCAAGACTATTTATCTTTTCTATACTATCTTAGCTTAGCTAAAATTTTATCATTACTTTTTTGGAATGTGTTCATTGTTTGATGAGAGTTGGGTTGGATGACTTTCAAAATTTAACTAATTATTTCTCCATCCGGCAGTCCGTCATTGACAAGGGCAGTATTGAAAACAATGAAAATGCAAACAAGTAATTATTTTAATGTCTATAACTTCTCTTCATCCTTAAACAACTTATCCCAGTAAATGACATTAAAATTGTGTAAGCATTGTAAAATTGAATGCCTTAAACATATTTTGTCATAATGGATACTGTTAAGGATTTTAACAATATTATTGGTATGAATCATGTAATGTCCCCTGTCATATTTCATTATAATAATAGAGCAATGTTATTATTTTAAATGCAAGAAACCTCTTCCTATCCCTTCTTATAATTTTCAGATGATTTGCAAATCAGTATGATAAAAATCTCTTGAGAGAGAGATATGTGTGAAGAGTTGGCTAACTCAAAATCTATGCAAGAGTCATTTGACAACAAAATGATTCTTATTTAAACCTTTAGCCAAATGTTTTAATGATTTGCATATTATAATATGCCTAATGTCAGTAACCCCAATTACTTGTAGCTCATCAAAGGAGAAAATAGTTCCATAAACCATAATTCAACAAGATAGTGCATTCTTTCTGCTACTAATCTGAGAATGGATTCACCTCCAGAATCTGATATCATTCATAATATGTCTGAATTGTATTAATATAACCTTGTATGTCTTAGTAGGAAAAACAATTAATGATCAAGACTATCTCAAAAAGGTTATGGCATGGTGGTACGACACTACTATACAATGTCACCTATAATTTCTTATTTATATTCGAGCATTCAAGTTAATCTGTCATTCTCACTATATAGTTGTAATAACTCCTCCTATGTGGACTGCACATTTGTAAAGCCCTTTCACTTTCATATCATCACCTTCATTTTCTTTAACCCTTATCTAAATGGCGATGTACATCTGCTCCCTTATTGCTAGAAATGGTTGAGTGTTGCAGACTAATTACTAAATAAAATCTTATGATAGCTTATCCATATGATTAGCTATGAAATGTGTCTTGGTTATTTGTGAGATTAAATATGATTTTTAATGGTGCCTTGGTGTGTTCGCTGGATGTCCCTATATGTTAATTTTTATTTTGAATTCTTCCTGTTGTTTATTTTTTCCTCTCTGTTTGTGCTGGTATCTTTGGATTCTAAGTTGTTACAAAAATAATTAAACTTCTAAATGAAAGTGATTGCTGACACCACTTTTTATTAATCTAATTCATATGATATTCCTTAGCATTGGAACTTAGATTTTATCCATAGCATCGAGGGAATTCCATCTTCTCATTCTAATGCTTATCGTTGTATATTAATCACCTGCTCCCTAACTCTGCATTATCACTGCTTCACTTGTTCGCTACTTGGTCAGCGAATGTTAAACTCCTTGTCTCTTATCATTCTTGTAAATCCATCTATGGGTTTAATCTTCCAATATATATTTGATAATTCTTGTTCATGCACTAACTATCCTCTAAATATTAGCATTCTTCTATAGTATCTTCATTCATAATGTCATTTTGTCTATCCCACTATTAAGTATGAAGAATAAAAATATTTTTCCTTCTAGCTCTTTTCAATGAGCCTTTTCTAGCATGGGAGACTTCAAAGGATCATATTTTCTTGGCTGAAAAGTGATGGTGTATTTTTGGTTCATTCGTATTTTGCAATCACTACTGTATTCAGTGCTCTCTAAACTATCCTTGACATAGTTTGAGGTCAAGCTAAGCACTAATTGCTAGGACATGATTTTGAAAACTAATGGAAATTATTTTGTCAGGAAAAGACAAAAAATGTCTCAATAATTGAAGCTATGATTTGCCCATTAGTAAGGAATAGCCAAACACATAACAGTTTCAAAGGTATGTAATATCACTTCTTTCTATCCCTTAGTTTCTTTGGCATCACAAATTAGAAGTGACATGATTCTTATTTTGATTTAAATTAAATTTGATATGTGCACTTGACTAACATATAGAGCTATATATTTATGCCAAAGCACTCAAGGTAACATGTTTTTAGGGGACATCTTGTATACAACATAGAATTAAATATTCATTCTAGAATACAATCTTATGAGAGCATCAGTATAGGAGAAAGTTATGCACAAATATGTCCATTTAGATTTTCAAACAATATATGAACTCCTTTACACTAGCAATCCCCTGATTTTATCATCAAAGCAACCAAGGTATCTTGTAGAAAATCTTAGGTTTTTCCAGATTGGTCTTGTTGTGAAAAAATTAACTCATTTGATTTTTATCAACCTATAATAAAAAATTGTCACTAGGAAATGGTTTGATTAGTGTAGATCAAAAGTACTTGATTCCATGCAGCAGATCAAATACTCAGCACCTCATTTTCAATGACAACTGATGATGAAGTACTTTTGTTTTCTAGTGATAGGTGCTTTGATTATCATTTTTCTAAACCTATGAGGCATTAAAATATTATAAAAGTGAAGGAGTTGGGAAACTCTGCAAGAAGAAAATTATATTTTTTAGATAACATTAGTGTTTTCCAAGTAAGAAACTCAAATAACTCTATTATTGTTAGGCACTGAAAAAAGATCTTTAATTTGAGAAGGCTATCTATATCCTTTGCACTTCAAATGAGATCAATAAGTGTGAAAGAGTTGTCTTTACAATAAAATATTTATGGGTAGATTTAGAAAATAAAACAAAAGTTGAATCTTCTCTACTAAGAGCAATCATTGTGGATTAGCTCACATAAATTCTTCTAACATCTAGGGTAGAGGACATTTTAAGGGATACTATTTTTGTATTTTCCTTACTAGTAATAAAAGACAAGTTTATTATGCACAACATTCTAAAAAATGATCCAGAACTCTATTTTGTCTTAGCTATTCTCAAAAGAAGGAAGATATATGAGGCTTCTATTATTATCTATCGGTTAGAACCCTCATCTATATAGTTGAAAATACTTCACATGTTGGAAATTCTTGTAGAAGTAATATGCGATGGGAGCTACTAAGTTAAGGGGCCAATTCATCTTCCATGGACACTAAGTTTTTTAGCAGTGATGATGATTAAACTATTAGTGAATTTGTCTGATTATTTGAGAAATGACTCACATCTCTTAGCTATAGCATATCTGAGTATACTTGTAGGCCTTTTGGATATCCGATAATCTCAAACATGAATGCTAACATTTTCAACAGTTTAGGTTCTTGTTGCTTCCTTAAACTAAAGATCATATGCACCAACAAACAAAATTTGATACTAACCTAAAACCTTCTCATTCATTCTGCTAGAAACTAGTGCTCTACATGTTGTGAATTTTGAAATCATTACCCAATCTGAGAATCATTATGATGATACTAAGATAGTCCTTAATAGAGGTCATTGCATCATCAGGGATAGCATACTGGAGCCTAAGGATAAGATTTCCACCTTCAATAGTTACCAAGCATGTTCTTTGTAATGAAGCTATGTCATACTATGTATTTATATTTTCATGCTATTAGTCAATCATAAAATAATCTTTATACTCATTGTCGCAGTCGATTTAGAAAGCTTAGCAATAAACTATAGCTATATTGTTTAACTATTACATGTTTTCTTGCCAATAGATTCGATTGATCATGAGAATGATCCATCTACTCATTTTTCATATTGATATATAGAGTTTAGATGTAAACCATATTTTCTTTGTGAGTTTATGACATGTTTTCTATCTCTACGATCCTTGGGATGTTGATAGATGTGTATAATATTTGAATTGCTATTATGATTAATTGATTGAAACATAATTAATATGCATCCATCCAATTTGCATTTTTAATCAATAAATTTTAATTATACCCATTGCCTATTTATGTTTTACCCTATTGGGCAATCTACATATGGGAAAGAGAGTTGTCTTCGTGAATCATATCTTTATCAAAAGAGAAATTACATCCTATATTAAGTATTACATTGATCTACACCTATCTCTTTATTGAATGAATATTTTCTTCCAAGATAAAAATGAAAGAAATTATCTCTTATTTGAAGTAAGAAGAAGAATAACTTCAATAAGGAATCATAATTGCTTACCTCATCATCCTTGAGCTAACATATTTTGACAAAAATGACAATTGTTATATGCATTTCGATAGGTAATATTTTCTAGGCTATTCTAACTTGAATACAATAGTAAATCAAATATGTTAAGGTTTTCTTCTTTGGACAATATATATGGATTTGTTCACTCAATGCCCTTTGGGCCACTCCATTGAAATGAAAATGTCATTTATGCTAACTAGCATGAATCTCAAAATTTGATCTATTAATGGCCTAAAAGAGACAAATATTTCCTCCTTTTCCTACATTTTATATGTTGCAGACTTCTTCACACATTTCTTGTCCATCAGATAATGAAAATGTCTATTGGATTGCTAACCTTTTTGCATTTGACATCTTTAGCACTTGACTAAACATTTCTTTGTTTCCTCTACGTTGAATCACTTCATTTTCTATTAGTTTAAGAAAATTTTCCATTCATTCTATGCTATCAACTATTTGGAATTGTTGTATGTCTCTTATAATTTCTTCTTATGGATTTGAATCTCTTTACTTTGGAATATTTTCCAAAATTGTGGGTCCCAATTTTTTATTTCTAGGTGAATGATTTGTTTCTTGTTGTCATTTTTTATTTTAGCACTTCACAATGTAGCTTATGAGATTATTTCTTCAAGTACCAGAAGAAACCATAGAAGAAGGGTCATTTAGAAGGATCTCTTGTAGACAACCTTTAAGAATTAGTTTCTAAGCATTTCTTCACAAACTGCCTCACTTTGGTATCTTGAATTTTGTAGAGGGCCTCTAGCTTTATCCTATAAATATTAAAATAAATATCAATTTCATTTGGATGTGCTTCAACTATATTATATTTGCAAGTGAGTAGCACAAATTGTGGCACCAATCTTTTCAACATGATTTCCTGACAAAACTAAGTTGCATCACAAATACAATCCCTTGGCCCATCTACATAGTGCACCCATTCTATGACTTTCATAAATTCATTTAGTATACCGTCTGATCCTGAGCCACACGCCATGTAAAAATGTACATGCACAATGTATATATACTAATATCATTATATATATACCCTAACCTATAGCCCTCTTCACATTCTCTTCACTCCCTTCAATTGTAGCTATTGATTCCCATCCATTCTATTAGTATCTTATACAACATTTTTCCAAAAAGTAGAATATAAATCATTTTGATCTACAAGTTGATATTTGGTAGCATAGGAATATAATTGCACCATAAACAAGTTGGGGTTGGGAAGGGCATCAGATTGGTTAGAGGTTGTTGCTCCTACTACATCCACATTATTTGAAGACCCAATGGCCACTCTAATATTAGATATTTTCCTTTGGGTTTATGGAAAAAAAAATGAAATAAGGGAAAAATGGCCACAAATTTGTGCAATAAACAAATGGAAAATGAAAAACATACTTGGAAAGAAGAAGATTTTATGGAGAAACCTCAACATTTAGCCAAGTGGGCAGGAAGAGATGTTACAATAGTCTAGAGATATATATGAAAGTCTTGCAATATAAGAAATAGTAGCTTTGTTATTGAGGTTTATGATAAGCTGAAGAAGCTTGAGAAAAATAACAACTAGTTAAGATAGCAACCATGTATATATGAATTTTATACATCTGGGAACTAGTAACTTGAATTTTTGAAGAATATTTTCTAGGCCCAAAATGACTAAGGTAAGTCACTACCTACATTGAAGTTGCAACTATAGTAGTCTAGTAGATGCTTATTGCTTGAGCTCAGTGTGCTTAATTGATTCTATTAGATAGAGAATGCTTGCAGACACAATAATAGACTGGAAGTTATGAGAAAAAAGAGAAACATTGGTATCTGCACCATTTTTTCAATGGGTACACTAGATACTGATTGATTTGTCAACATTATGGTTTGCTTGACTACTGAAAACTTGTGACAAATAATTCACAAGTAGGAAGTTTGTTATAGAAAATTTATATTAGCTAGAGTTAAGCCCAATACTACTACATACCATAGAAATATTTGTGATCTTTGAGATGACTATAAATAGTTTTTTTCACAACAAAAATGTTGTCTAATATTTACATCCTACTTAAATATACCTTAATATTGTGTCATGCTCTTGTGAATTCTGCCAACTTATCTATGTTTTGTTTTCAAATGACATCCAAATTTAAATGACATACAAACTCCTTACATGCAATTCCTATTTATTGTCTCAGTTGAGAGTAACAATATTGGAAAGTAAATCATAATAAGATATAATGCTTCCAAATTTTTAGAGTAATGTGTGTGTTATTAGACTTAATATATGTTTCAAAGGTGTTTTAAAGTAATCGAGTGTTTTATGTAGGTTGCGGGGCCAAGTTCTTTGGCAAAATTCAATCAACTTTCAAGAGATGTAGATTTGACTCTAGTGAAACCTATGTAGCCTTCTTCTGGTCATGGTGTTATAGGGAGGAGAAGCAATTCTGACCTTGGTTTTATTGGTGTTAATTTGGTTGGCTCAATTAGAAATTTTGGAGGAGCACATAATCACATTTAAAATCTCCAAATGCTTGATGTAACATACCACAACCTTCCTCTATCCAAAGATTCAGAGTGCTTGAGGAGTTATGTACCTATACGTAAGATTTTCTCTACAATAAAAAAAAGAAGCTTAAATGTATTATTCATATGCATGATATTGACTGTGGACATGATTATATTTTAGGTCTTTTATTTAATTATGTTGTTTAATCATCTATGAAATGTGCAGAGACAGGCTATTGTAAAACTTGCAAGCTTTCCTCAAGTTCAATTGCCTATATTTGAAAATCCTTCCTTCTGGGAGCACTTGTACACATAAACTCTCTATTTTTTCTTTTTACTACCAACAAGTAGGGTTTAATTCTACAAGATTAATACTCAATGCTTCTAAATCAACATAAACTCTTTATATTGAATGTTATTTATCTAGTAAAGACACATCCTAGCTTGAAAACATGAGAAAATATATGTCACCAGTACTGTAAGAGAATTCAAGAAACAATCATAGAGGTACCATAGGAAATATAATACATGGTTCTAGAGACATGAGTAATCGAAAGTCACAATAGATAAATATGAACAGGGCACATATGTGTTCTTTGATTTCAATATATTGCATGATGACTACCAACATGGCTAGTTTAATATTTTTCAAGTTTTGTGCTTTGTCATAGTTTTTCAATGAATTATTATGGATAAATATGTAGGTTCTTGCTGCTACCATGAACAAAAAATTCAGTGAGCTTCTTTGTAAGATTTTATTTACTGGAAAAAAAGACAATTAGGCATGATTCCATAAATACTAAGCTAGTTGGTTGAATAAGAATATCGCTGAAAATGTCTTATCTTTCTTCTATGCTATCTTTGTAGCATTTTCATTAAGATACCCTTATATTTATGTCTAATTCAAGTCGCTGAAAAACCATGTTGTATTAGCTACAATTTTTTTAAAAAAAAATTGGCGCCACTTTCTCTATTACTAGGAATAACTTAATTATAGATCGTTGATAAAAAAATTTCTTTTCACGAGCCTTATTTTTATCAAAATCCTATTTTTATGTTGTTTGTAGACTAAGGTTCAATAAATGTCAACATCAAATGTAATGAACACTTTTAGCACCCACCTGAGTATAAGGAAGAGGAAATATTTGATCCTTTGACACCTCCATATGTTAAAAAGTGAGTATTTCAATTGATTGTGTTTTGTAATTTTTAATAGATGTGATTTTTTGATGGGGTTTGATGTTTTTATTTAATGCAAAGGTTTTTTTTCTTGACATAAATTGCATAACCATTTGTATCTATTTATGAAAATTTAGCAAAAGAAACAATACTTGTGTGTGGCTAAAGTGCTCCAAATTATATTTTATAAGAGTCTATCACTACAATAATTTAGAGAACTGTAATTGACATGAAATATAATTTTGAAATGCTTCAACAAAAGAATTTAAAGGTGTTGAATTTTTATTGATAAAGATTTAGATTATTGTTTTCCATAATAACAAAATTTGTGTTCTTTGAGAAGAGTATATCATGTTACAGTGACGATGATCATGGTAATCTAATGTTGGGAAGACAACTTTACCAATTTTTTGCATTATTCTTTAAAGGGTACTAGCTGAATGGAAGAGCGCCTATGTAATAAGTAGGAGGATGGTGGTTCAATTCCATCGTGCCCTAATATGACTAAATTAATGATTAAATAAACTACCAAATATTACCATATATACTACCATATATACTACCAAATAAACTATCAAATAAACTACCAAATCAACTATCAAATATACAACTAAATCAACTACCAAATATACTACCAAATAAGCTACCAAAATTACCAAATAAACTACCATATAAACTACCAAGTAACACCAATAGATGACTAAATCAATGACCTAATCAATGATTAAAATAGTTTAGTAATAAATTTGGTTGGGAGATAAATGCCTAATAATAAACTACCATTGGTCATGTGATCAAAATTAGTCACATATCTACAATTTTTAGTAGTTTATTTAGTAATATATTGTTGTTTTTGTACTAGTGGTAGCTTGTGGCTCTCCTTCAATACCATCAAGATAAACTGCCAAATCAATGGTTACAAATGGTTTCTTTTTTCTTAAGTCATCAATTTGAACTTCCATATTAGCTAGTTCAGTCAATTTTTTTAATCTTTTTCTTCTTCTTCTTTAACTAAAGTATCAATTATTCGTAGATCAACTTCATCCACCTCATCTTCATCAATTTCTTTAAATGCCAACTAATTTGATTATACAAGATCTGCCATCCACTTTTTGAAAGTGTGTAATCTGGCCAATTTTAAAAATCAATATTTCTTATTTCTTCTTCAAAAGATCTCCCATTTTGTTAATTTAGTCAAACTCCCTCTTGAAAGGATCAAAGAATATCTGAATTTTAACAACTTCCTCAGTTGTCTTGGAAAACCATGCATGGCCCTTTTAATTTATGACCTTATTGAACCTAAAGCATATCAAATCATCCCATTCTTTTTCCCATTCTTCCTTGTCTTTCAATTTATCTATAATCTTGAGTGCATCAAGGAAAAGCTCAAATTATTTACCAAGATATTTTGAGAAATAAATTATACTTCTCCTCTGTAATGCAATTCTCTTATCATCAAAATTAGAGAGGTCATTAGTGATGTCAAAAAAGTTTTCTATTTGTTCACAAGATAGAATACTGACCGAGAAACATAAAATAGTGACATCCTTGTCCCTATTATTCCATTTTTTTGCAATTGTCTTCAAAGTGGCCTCATTATTTTTCAGCAATGATCCATATATTCATTAAATTTGACAATTGTACATAAAATGTAGGCCAACCAATCTTGTCTACTAGATATATAATTTTATTTCTTATTTTATGCTCATATTGGACATCCAATTCTACATGCATTGCTCATAATTTGTAAGTTTCTTCCTCAAATTCTTTGGCTGTATAGAATTGAGGTCACTGTCGGATATTTAGTATTTCTACAAGGGGATTTCAATTGAAAATTTCAATTGGAGGAAGAGGAGGATAAGTAATCCTTGGTTGACTAGATTCTCCTACTTTCCTTTTTCCCAATTGCTTGTCCATTTGAGTAATCTCATCCTCCAATTGATGTATTTTTTTTCCTCTTTCCTCATAAGGATCTAGTAACTTTTTAAATTTAACATTTAGCTCAAATAATTTGTTTTTGTCCTTTGTAGAAATTGTAACTCCAAAATTTTCCATTTCTTTAGTCATTTATGGCACTTTTTCATTGTCCACTTCATCTTCCCTATAAACAATAAGGCTACCTATGTGTTTAGAATCTAAAATTTCTTTCATTCTACCTTTGTCTCTTTTTACAATGGACCGCTTTACTAAAGCCTAATGTTAATCACTATATTTTAACCCCCTATGGGCTTGTAAGACTTCCTCCTTAATTCTAAACTAGATGTCCTTTGATTTCTTTACTGTATCAAAAATCATGGCATTAGTAGCATCCCATTCTAGTAATAATAAAACTAAAGAATCCTTTAGCAATTGCTTAACCCCTTTAGGAGTTATTTGTTCAAATTCCTCAATAAAACTAGCCTTGATCTCCTCCTCAATTTTAGAGTCCTCCTTGCTAGGTTGCTCCATTTAAAGTTTTTTGCACTTGTCATCAAAATTGTTTATACTTTTGCTCCACAAAAACTTACAAAATGCTCTTGATTTCACAAAAATCTCATCATCAATAAATTTCATAGATTCCTATACAACTATAGGATCTATTTCATTACCTCTAAAGTTGACCACAATGAGGGCTAATATTGTCATAGGAGGTTCTTCAGGCACTCCCTCTTCTATATCTGTTATTGTAATTACAATATCCCTCTCCCCTCCCATTTGTCTCAGTTGTCCTCTCAAGAATACTTCATCATCTATTTGGAGTGGGGTTTTGGTAGGGGAGTATTCTTCAACCTTAGAAGAGGATCCTTTTTCCAATTTCTATTTTTTAGGAGCAGATGCAGCAGGTGGGTTTTTAGAAAGTTTTGATTTGTAAATAGGAAAAGTTTGTATGCTCTTTGCCACTACATACCAAACCTTTCTCTACAATGTATATTGGCCTGGGTTTATAATTAATTTGTTGGCCAATCTATTTTCTACCTCTATGGCTTCGTTTGGATATTTTTCAGTCAAAATTTCCTTGTTCTCATTTAAAGTTTGTATGAACACAACAAAGTTATCCATCAATATATCTATCTTTACACCCTGTCACTGTCTATCAGCAAGGGGATCATAATTTACCTTTAAAGAATTTATAAAATCAAGAACCTTGCTATATACCTTCCACTTTTCTTTTATAGCTTCCTTCTCTTGTAATGAAAAGTTATTCCTATTTATATCTTCTAGAAAATATACAAGGTGCTTCTAGGCTTTGGCTTTTGTTCTATGTCTGAATAATTCATAAAATCCCATGGGTCTATAAAATGAGGATCAGATTAAGCCATTTGATATTTGTCCAAAAAAATTTCTAAGTGCCTCCATCCTTTTTTGATAAAATTAAAATTATGCACCATGATAATTTGAGGAAAGAAAGTACCTTAGGATTTTTCAACAATTCTCTCTCCCACCAATCCTATCTATCACAAGAGCTTAGAAATTCCCACCTTCAAAGGAACTTGATAGGGTAACACATGCAATTTTCCAAGAAAACCATAAACTCTGTATACAATGGACACTATATATGGGATGACATCTCCCCAGTTGTGACTAACCTTAAATCCTTTTGGATGATCTTTTGGTCTAATCAGTTCTAATAGTGATTGAGGTACCTTGGAGCTATCTACAAATAGTAACATCCTAAGCATGGAGGGAAATTCCTATGAAATCTGATAAATCTTGAATGAGTACCTCCTATGCCATGTCTACACTCCACAACTAGATAGGGAGATTTTCTCCATCTCTTTCCAATTCCAATTTCATTTCTTTGGAGAAAAAGCTAACTCCCTTGTGCAAACATATGTACATTAACATGGAGTACCATTAGAAAGGCTTGTCAAATTTAAACTTAGCTATACCTATTAATCTAGTATGAATCTCTTTTGCCAAGATAGTAGAAAAATAAAAAATAGAACTTGTGCAGTACTGAAGGGTTTGAGGAATGATGAAAACAATAGAACTTGGGATGTGATCTTTTTCATTCATTCAAAATATTGTATAGAGAGAAAAATACAACACTTGTGCTCTAGAGTTGAAATATTTTCTCAACAATGGCTTTGGATTATTTGGTGTAACCAAGGGTGATTGTCCTATCTTGAAAAAATTCTCTTGTAGTGGTCCTCCCCTTAAATATATGCTCTATCTATCATACCTAGCCTGGAGATCCTCAAAATCTATCTTCTCATGAGCTACATGGATAGGGTTTAACATGAAATCCTCTCTAATAAATTATGGTGAAACCCTAAAAAGATTATGGCCAACATGATTCTTCTCTATCCTAGTTATTGGATCATATTTCTTTGACATTACTACAAGTAAGTCATCATCAAAGAAAACTCTTGGAATAATTTACTTGGCAATGTCAATTTTCACCGCATTATTCAGAGGTGTATCAAGTCTTCTTTTTGTAAACCATTGATGAATCATATCTAAACCTCTGATAGATACCTCAATATCTCTCAACTAATTTTCATTTTTCATAAAAACCCTCATTGATCAATAACCTAGGGTTCTTTGGTATGAATTCTTTTCCCCTAGAAATTTCATTTATGAATTTTGGCATTTTCTCTAAAAAAAATCATGTACAACCCTTTTTAGGTAATATACTTTCCTTGAGAGATCCCTTCATGGAGGTATTTTGAGAAATTATCTTACTGTAAATTTATTTTATCAATTTAGCTAGAAATGTAGGCACTTACCCAATTTTCCTATTTATTTCTCTAAAAATTGGTAGCAACAAATTGAAAAGCTCAGAAAATGCAATGTTAGCTCTAGATATCTTTTCTCTATTGATAATTTCACAAATTTTATGTTCAAAAATATAAAATATTAATTTTTATTACAAATTTAGCCTCACACGAAACAACATTGATTAGAATTAATGCCCCAGTAGTCATATTTCTTGTCACCCCATGAAATTTAAAATTCAACCATCAATCTTTATAAATTGGATGACTTATTTTTAAAACCAAATGACTATGTTTTCCTTCTATGAAATTGGCCATGTGTCACCAAGGTGCTTCCTTGCATTCATTAAAGTTTGAGCAGTTTCAAATTGTGGGAAAGCGTCAATTGTCGATCTTCACAAGATTGATGATCATAAAAAATCTTTGGTATTACTACACTCACCTTTAATATTTTGGTCCCACTACACATTCACCCTCTAGCTCATGAGACACATAGACTATTCAACAAATCATCAAAAAAATATTGGCATGTGTTCCACCACAACATTACCTAGAAACTTTTGGAATGACTGACGCCATGTGGCCACATGTTGTCAAGGCGCTTCCTCGCTTTCTTAAAACTTGAGAATCTTCATAAAGTGGGAAAGTTCTCACCATCATTCTTCAAATGATCAATGATTCCAGATAATTCACTTTATTTGAAAACCAATCATCAACAATATCTAACAAAATTGAGCTAACTTGCCAAGTTTTCTGAAACCTTTCCAACTTGGCGGCCTATAAGAGAAGTGAACTCGATAAAATTACACATGTCATCAAGGTTATTCCCAAATTCTTTAAAACTCATTTATTTTCATATTGTGAGAAAGTTCTCACCATCAATCTTTAGATGATTGAAGGGGAAAAAATCCCTTTAAAATAATCCCAGTTAACAAATTCATCAAATGAAAATGCTAAAATTGTCCACCATGTCCTAAAAACAATATGACAACTCTAAGTTGTTCTAATATGTCTAGCATTTCCATCTTATAAAGGGCATGATATTATCCATGCAACATGCCATGTTCTCACTTTACCATATTCTCTAAAGTTCAAGCACTCTCATAATGAAGAAAAACACCTACCATTGATCTTATTTTGATTAGTAGTTTGACAAGGTAGACCATAACATGCTTAAAACATTTTCAAAAGAACACTTGCAAGTCAACTTTTAGGTTAAAACCATGGTTAAAGTAAAATTTAATAGTAAAATAATTTTTGGCAAAGTATTTTAAAAATAAACACAATAAATTTGGAAAGAAAAAATTCAAAAATGAAAAGTTTCCTACGTATTTTTAAAATCAACCAATGCAACCTTATTTTTGGATACCTAGTGCACAAATAATTAAGGTTTTCAAGAAAATTGAGATTTTTATCTAGGGAAAACAAGTTTTAAAAACATATGATCCCTATATTTTAATGAACCAACTGGGTTTTCACTGTAAAATGCAACAAATTCTTTGAATGTGAAAAACCAAGCCAACAAGAGGCATGCTATATTGTATGTTTTAATTGAAATCTCCTTCATGGATGTTCTACTTTCATCCTTCTAACATTTTTTCATAGGTTCAACCCATTGCAAAAGCCTTGGTTGGGTGTTTCATGTTATTTTCATGTGTTAGTTGGTTCAATTTCAATGTCACCCAATTGGTTATTATTTCTCCTAGCTCTATGGGTGACTCCTTGAGGATTAGGTTGGGAAGTGATCTATCCATTGTATTATCATTTATATTTTCCTATTTTGATGGACTCAAATTTTGGAAAAATCTTGGAAATTAATCTCTTAATGGTATCATAGGTCACATTGTGTTGGATACTTTTCCATTGTTATTCACTTTGAACCCTTGTAATGGAGGAAATGATAGTAGTTTCCTTGCAATATGTTGGATTGATTTAAGATGTCATTGCATATCCAATTTAGAGGAAATTGATAGTTTATTTTATAAACAAAGTTGTATTGAAATGATGTAGTATCAAAATAGTTGTTTTTCATTGTATACCTAAGTTTCAAGTTTAAATGAAAGATACATTTTCTTTTCAAATCATTGAGTTATAACCATGTGTGAATACAATTATTTTTCAACTTTTGAGAAAAAGTGATAAAAGAATGATATATTACTTCTACTATGTGGGAAATCCATATTATAACATATAAGGAGTCCTACTATTGAACACATTTTAAATTTCATATTAGTTGAAGGAAACTAATCACTCTCAATATTCATTCACAAGTAAAAAAGTGAAAATCAAAATGAAACTATTAACTATATAAGATTGCTAACTTGATTAACTAATTTCTTTGAAAATTGGTGTAAATCTATCTCATAATATCTATTGTGCTATTCTAAGACCTATCTAATCCGCAAAGCAATAGTTATATGGAAATGGTTTCATAGGGAAGAAATAAATATCTTATTATGCATATTTCCCATACATATTCTAGGGGAGCATATTTTCTCTCTAGAAACTGTATGGGAAAATATTAATGATCTTAAACAAGTGAAAACAAAAAGAGAATATTCCCTTAAGGATTATCTTTCAAATTTAAAATGCACCTAGATAATCAAGTGGGAAATAAATGCATAAGAAGTCAATATCACCCCTTCAAACATTTCACGGTTAAAACAATTTTATAACAAATAAGCATGGAGAAAGAAGAGTAGTGGGATGTGATCCACATTAGTTCAACACTACTAAATTCTCTCTCTCCTTGAAAAGGTCACATAGACCTCGGTTGGACAAAGGAAGATATATTAAAAAGGCAAATCAAAAGCCTTAATTAAACTCACCTTTTTTCCCTAAAAGATTTTGCACGAACCATTATTCCTCCCGCCACTCCCTATGTGCATCCTTGAGAAGAAGTATTTTGGTCTTCTTTTCATAAGGATGTTAGCCCATGGTAAGTACATGGTTTCCTTGGAGAACTACCCACTTAGGCTATGAAAAGGTTAGTGGCAAAGTGGGGAGGGCCCCTAGGCTAGGGTTTAAGGAGTAATTAGGATAAGTAATTAGTAAATAATAGTTTTTAATTACATGATTAGTGTGTATTTTAGACTATAGTTATTAAATATATAAGTTTTAAATTAGCTAGGATTTAGTATTATTCTAGTGGATATTATCTTGTTAATTATATAGGTTAATGCAGATTTGTTGTGAGTGAATAGGTGTTAGGATTTTAAAATAAAGTTTCTTGGAAATGATATTTGTAAATTAAGGTATTTAAATTTAGATTTTAATTAAATTGTGGAGAATAGTGTTTTGGAACTTAAATTTAATTTGGTCTAGTATAGTTATTAGTAGGTTAATAAGGGAGATTAAATTGGTTGTGTTGATTAAGTGGGGTATGTTTGTATAGTTAAATTAATGTGCAATCAAAGTAGATTGCTTTAAATAAGATAACTCCTTTGAAAGAAAGGAGTTTTTACTTTCGTTTAAATAAAATGAATCTAATTAGCTTGGAGTGTGTTAGAGTGATAAATTGTTTTCTTATTAGTTAAATCATATTGATTTATTTATTAAGTCACTTATTATATCTAGTTTACTTAGGCTAAACTTTGGGCATATAATAATTAATTATTATGATGCAACCTAGGTTAGTTATCTAATAGGGTTTTGATCTCCTTTTATAATGATTAATCACTTTGTAATTTTCTCATTATCTCATTTGTAAAAATTGTAGTCCAGATGAGCAAGTTTTGGCCAAAAAACCACAAGTACATCAAAAAAGAGCAAGAAGGGAAAAATAAAAAATTGTCACCTCAAGACCTATGCCAAAATTCCTTGGGAAGCATGCCCACAAGTACCAAAAATTACCTTAGGAACTGTACTGTTTGATACCATAAACTATCTCAAGAAGCATGTAGGTTTTGTACCCAAATTTCCTTGAGAAGCGTAGTGGTTTCATACCAAAATTTACTTTTGATGTATCAATGAAAGGTGTTTGAACTTCTTTTACAATCTCAATGTTTCTAGTTTTTCTTTCTAGAAGAGATATTGCATTTAGTTTCAGTGCTCATGTCTTACGTCTTAGCATTATAAGGGGGTTATGTTGGTTCTATTGCTTTCTTGGATTGATGGAATTAGTTGTGTATTTAGTATTCGATCCTATGTACTAGGGAATTTTAGTGGTTGGATACCTATAGATTTTGGTGAGATGGAATATTTATCATATAGACATTCTTTGATTCCTATTTTTGAAGGCCATGAAGATATCTTATATCTTCGATTGATCAAATCTTCATACTTTGTCTTCTCTACCTAGTTATGTTCTATACAGTGGAGGTTCCTTTGATCAAATTTTGGTAGTGTTTGTAGCTTTAGGCTTTAGTGGTGTTATCCATGATCATCTTTTGTTCCTATCTTCTGGGATGTTCCCTAGTTTGGAAGCTTCTATAGTCCTTGACTAGTTCTTTTTAGCATTATTTCCATCTCTTTCTTAAGTATATTTTTCCCATGTGGTCTTCTCTATTTCTTCTCCTTTCAAAAATTTGGTTGTGCTTGGGTACCTCATCAGGCTTTGTTGCTAGAACCCAAATTTTCTTTCAATAGTAGTTTCTAGGTTTTTAGCTACTCCCTAAGTTTATCTTAAGAGGGGTGTTAAAGTAATAAAGTTTTTTCTTATTATTTAAATCATATTGATTTAATTATTAGGTAACTTACTATCTCTAGATTAATAAAGCTAAACTTTGGGCAAAATAATGACTTAGTTTGTTAATTATTACCATGTAATCTAGGTTATTTACCTATTAGGATTTTGATATCCTTTTATAAGGATTGATCTATCTTTGTACAATGATGCACTTTTGATAATTACAAAGTGTTTTATCCATATCAAGAATGTGTAATCTATAGATGTTGAAATTCCAACGTCCATAGCTTTTGCTTCACTTTTTCTGTAACAATTGTTTGTATGTAGGTGATTCTTGGTAGTTGTGGGGTTGATATTTCATCAAATTTAACAATATCTATTTGTATGAGTAATATTCTAATGTTATAAGGTACCTTAAGATTTTGTTATTGGTTAGACCTTGTGGCACCCTATTAATCACCATTCTAGAATTAGATACATGATAACATTAAATGACATGTTAAATGTTAGTAAGTAGTAAGGTTCTTTTAATGTTAGCAAATCAAATCCATAATAGCTGAGTTGAAGGACATAATTTAACTCAATGCTTTATAAAAATAACCAAACTAGATTAAACTTGATATTTGAAATTAAAAGCCTAAGTATTTCCTTGACTTATTGTTATACATATAGTTTAGGATCTAATAGATTATTCAATTAAAACTTATCAAACCGTAGAAATATTTCTATAGCAAAAAAATCATGGTCTTTCAAGCTTAGTAGAGTATGTCATCATATTGATCCTAAATCATAGTGGAATGTTAATCAAATTCATTAGTATGTCTAAATCTAGAAGTGAGAATGAACCCTTTCATGTGTACCTTAGCTACAATTAATTACTATTACCTTAATTGATGATTTAATCCTAAAAATGGAAACTCTAAACACTATTGAACTACTCATGCAATCTTGAGACTAGAGCTTAACTTTTTCATACCATTATCTTATCTACAACTCATTCATTGTTAGTATGTAGTCAACTTTTTTATTTTTTCTTCCTAAAAAAATTTTTGGTGGGTTTTTGTCCTAATTTTTTGGGAATGTCATTCAAGTATTAGAGCTAGATTCGTAACAGTTTTGCAACAATGGGTCCATGTTAAGCGTAGGAGTTAATATGTTACTATACAAAGTGGATATTTCTCATTGCATAATTTTAATGAGCAAGTTTATTCTTTCTAAATTATGAGAGTGGTAAGTTGTAATGTCCCCATTTTAGAGGAGTTAATTATTTATAAAGTTATCAAATAAATATATATTAAAAGGTAACTTTATATTTAATTAATTTAATAAAGTGACTTGAATTATTAAATATTTTTAAAAATCACTTAATAAAATAATGTTATAGAGGTTGTTGGAAGAAGTGGAGAAATAATTAATAAAATAATATTCCTTCTAGAAGGTGACTTGAGAAAAGTTCAAGAAGGAGACTGACCTATTGAGGAAAAAGAATAAATAGGCATTGAGGGCTCATTGTCTATCATCCAAATTTATAGTTGATATTTGTTGATGTGCATTGTGGAGCCTAGGGTTTCTACAGTAGTCACAATTGGTATGCAATTTTGAGGGTGTGAAAGATCACTCAAATTATTGCAGCTGGGAGGAAGATACTTCAGTCTTCTATTTGTGCTATATTGAGAAAAAATATTTGAGTACAATAGCTGATGTATTATTTTACTAATCTAAATAAAGGGTTACTTCTTCATCTATTCATAAGGGAGGTTCAAGCCAACTAGGTTTCATTGCATATAGTCCACAATTTCATAACTTTTTAGTTACAGTTGTAGGAATGCATTTTCATACCATCATATCATATATTTGAATTTCTTGTTAATGCTAAGAGTCTTGTCTTATGGATGAGCATTGTATTGGATCATTGTGTTGAAATAAGAGACACTGATTTGCTGATCATTTGTAGAGAAATTCTTTATCATCATTATAAGATTAGATTTGAGCAGGTTCTCTATAGTGGTATCAGAGTGGTTTCCTACCAGCCTGATAGGTTTTGTATAGCCACCATTCAATTTAGTTTACAAAGGTAAAAAAAGAAAATGCTCTATTTATACAGGGAACTAGCACAACTGAGAACATGGCTAAGAGACACTCTCAAAGCTCATCCAGAATGATGTGAGATGATGAGGCTTTACAACATTAGGATAGGCTTCTACAACCACTAGAGTGAAGTACAGAGGCAATGATGGTTATGATGCAACTTTTGATTGGGAAAAATAGGAGAAATAATCATAATAATGACTAGGATGATAGGAGCATAGCAGGATCACAACATAGGACATGGTCTTGAATAGTTGACAAACCCACACGTCCTACATTTAGGGAAGAAACTCTAGCACTCACACCTAATGCTATGGTAACAGATATTGTAGATGAACTTTGACAAGCGAGGAATGAGTCGGATTCTTTACCACCATATGTACAAGATAGATGGACATTTGATAGGTTCCTAAACTACAAATTTTCTAGGCAAAAGCAGGCAGATAAACATAGTGAGTTGCAATAGGTCACCAACAAGTTGGCATTACCCACATTTGATGGTAGTGGGAAAATGACTTCTTGTGCTTGGATTCATAAGGTGAATACTTTCCTATCTCTAAAGACTATGAAAAAATTTGAAGCACTCAAGTATGCCACTTTACACTTAAATGGGGCAGCTCATGATTGGTGGACACATGGCATGATCATATTGCAACACAATCAGGTAACCACTTATTAGGAGTTTTTGGATCGATTGATATAAATGTTTGACAAAAAAAATCTTGAAGTTTATTTCTAGGAGTTAGCCTAGTTGAGATAGTCAAGAGGCTTAGAACAATTCATCAATGACTTCCAAAAGCTTGCAGTGATGGTGCCTACCATTTCAAAATAGAGGCTAGTCATTTTATTCATAGAGGGATTAACTAAACCACTTAAGGGGTGAGTAAAAGCCTTTGATCCTCCTACATTATAGTAAGCCATGAAGAAAGTCCACATTATGGAACTTACAGCTCCGGCAAACTAGTTTACTTCAAAGGGTTCTTCATTATTTAGAGATAACAAAGGGGAATTCAACAAGAGTAAATAGAAGGTTAGTGACTCAAAAGGCAAGTTAGCTACACCTTTGGATAAGGAAAATCTTAATGATTTGGGTAGGAGGAAGCTATGCTTCTTTTGCAAAGGTCCCTATGAGTTTGGTCATGACTATCCTATGAGGCCTAAGGGGAAGGCTAACTGGGTGATGTGGGCTTATTATCAGGGTTCAAATTTAGATAGCTCAGAGCACCATGATGAGGCAGAGGGTGAATAGGAGGTAGATAGTGATGAGAAAAAAGAGGCTCCAAAGCTACATTTATAGGAGGCATGTCTATCTAGTATTCAAAGAGAGGGATCTTTTAGACTTTGGGGTGTCTTTGTAGAATAAAAGGTTATTACTCTACTGGATATAGGTGCCATGCATAATTTCATTGATGCATCATTTGTGGAGAGTGTGGACTCATTACTGAGGAGTTTGAGGGATTGAGAGTCAAGGTAGCTAATGGATATTATCTTTTTTGTGACAAGATGGTACAAGATTTACCTTTGCGCTTGAACAACTATGAGTTCAAGGTGGACTATCATGTGGTCAACATGGGTGACATGGACATAGTACTTGGGATAAAGTGGCTACATTCTTTGAAGGAGGTTACCTTGAGACTAAAGGATATGGAGATACAATTCAAGGTGGATGGTAGGACTCATGTGCTAAAGGCTATCCATAATGGTGATGTCAGAACTATCTCATTTAGTGGTTGGAGAGATTAGCTAGGCATAATAATATAGAGTGGGCAGCAATATGCGCCTTGATTCCTACCTAGGAGGAGCAACATAAGGCTGAATATCATCTGGATATTCAAAAATTGAGAATCAAGTATGAGAAGGTATTCAACAAGATTCCATTAGGTAGGCCACCAGACAGAGGCATTGAGCACATTATTGAGCTGGAGGAAGGCACTAAGCCTATCATGATAACACCATATCAACACCCAAAATGAATCAAAGATGAGATTGAGAGGACAGTCAAGGAGTTGCTAGCAATGGGACACATCCGACCAAGTAAGTCACCTTTTGTGTCTTCTATTGTTTTGGTAAAAATGAAGGATGGTACTCTATGGATGTGTATTGATTATAGGGTTTTGAATAAGAGAACTATAAAGAATAGGCATCCCATCCCACACATTGATGAGTTGATAGATGAATTGCATGGGGCTTATTATTTCACAAAAATTGATTTGAGATTAGGCTATCACCAGATTATAGTTCAAGAGTAGGATATTGAAAAAACTTCTTTTAGATGTTATTGTGGGCACTTCAAGTTTGTAGTCATGCCTTTTAGTTTGACTAATGTACTACCACCTTTCAGTTCACTATGAACAAGGTCTTCCACCATTAGTTGATGAAATCTGTGGTGGCATTCTTTGATGATATTTTGATCTATAGCAGGACATGAAAGGAACATTTAGAGCACTTGGAGACATTATTGAGCATTTTACAGAGGGAGTCCTTGTATGCCAAGGAGTACAAATGTGATTTGGGGATGACAGAGTTGTTGTATCTTAGACACATTATTAGTGTGGAGGGAGTGCAGATGGGTCCTAAAAAGATCCATGCTATTGTTGATTAGCCACCACTAGAGAACCTTACATAGTTGAGGGGGTTCCTTGGTCTATGTGGATTCAATCACAGGTTTGTCAGTGACTACTCACAACATACAACACCCATGACAGATTTTCTGAAGAAAGGGGCATTTGTGTGGACTTGGGAGGCATAGGACTATTTCATGTGGTTCAAAGAAATAATGACTACATGCCCAGTATTAGCATTGCTTGATTTTATGAAGCCATTTGAGCTTTAATGCGGTGCTTCTAGAAAGGGAGTTTGTGTTGTGCTCATGCAGGACAAGCATCCTATAGCTTATGAGAGTAGGAAACTCAGAGGGCTAGAGAGATCATTCAACATATATGATAAGGAGATTTTGGCCATCATGCATGCCTTGGCCAAATTCAAATAGTACCTTGTGGGCAGAAAATTTTGTATTAAAATTGATCATAACAATTTGAGGCACAATTTGGTATAGAAGGACCTAAATGATCGTTAGCAGAAGTGGGTAAGTTATAGATCCATGATTTTGATATCACATATGTTAAGGGGACATAGAATGTCATTGCAAATGCTTTATCTTGCAGGCCACACCTCACTTCTATGATTCAAATATCAGAGGATTGGCAACACTTGATTGTAGCAGAATATGCCAGAGGCACATGGGCCTCTAATATAGTGGAGGGAACAATGATTGACACCATGTACACTCTTGTAGATGATTTTATCATTTACAAGAATAGGATTTACTTAGTCCCAAAATTGAAAGTGAAGCAGTTGATTTTGAGAGCACTCCATGATTCACCTACAACAATCCATCCTAGGTATTTCAAGACTTATAGGTTAGTATCAGAGTGGTTGATGTGGAAGGGGCTTAAGGCTAATGTTTTGCAGTATGTGTATGAGTTTCTTGTTTGCTAGCAGAACAAACAAGAGCACACTTATCTAGTAGGGCTCCTACAGCCACTTCCTATTCTTGATAGGAAGTGGGAGTGCATCTCCATGGATTTTATCACAGGCTTTCCCAAGTCCCAAGGGCACAATTGTATCTATGTGGTGGTGGATAGGCTAAAAAATTATGCTCACTTCTTCCCTATCACTACTACATACTCGGAAGATCAAGTGGCCAAGGTCTTTTTAAGGGAGGTTTTCAAATTACATGGTTTTCCTTAGAACATTGTGAGTGACAGGGATAGCTACTTCATGAGTCACTTCTAGTAGGAGGTATTCTGGTTGTGTGGCATAGAGCTTACACCTAGCACCATTTATCACCCACAAATCAATGGTCAGATAGAGATTGTGAACAAATGGGTCGAAGGGTATTTGAGGAATTATGTGGTAGATCAGCAGTGAGCTTGGGTCAGATGGATATATCTCTGTGAGTATTGCTACAATACTACATACCATATGACTATACAAATGGTACCGTTCATGGCACTTTACAGTTATGAGGCACCCAATTTCTTAGATTTTTTGTTGGGAGACAATCGGGTACCTCGTGCAGGTGACCTATTACAAGAGAGTAAGGATATAATTTCTACTCTCAGGGGCAACATTGCTAGAGCACAGAACCAAAAAAAGTAGTAGGTAGAAAAGAAGAGGACTAAGAATAGTTCTGAGGTAGATGATATGGTTTACCTCATGTTGTAGCCATATAGGCAGTCCACACTCAAGAAGAGTGGTGCAGAGAAACTCAATCCATGCTATTATGGACCATTCAGAATGATCAGGTGAGCTGGTGAGGTGGCTTATGAGTTGGAGATTCCTACAGATAGTAGAGTGCAGAATGTGCTTCATGTATCATGCTTGAAAAGGGCATTGGGTCAGAATGTGGTTCTTTTTTGTAGTATTACATCCCTTGGATGATGAGGGGAAATTGATCTTAGTGCCAAAATCCATTCTGGATAACAAATAGAAGCAAATTCAAAGGAGAGTAATAAGAGAGTATCTAGTTAAATGGAAAGACTTACCTATTGAAGATGCTACTTGGGAGGGAGAAGCAATTTTATAGCATCTAGCATTAAGATTTCTTGAGGCCAAGCAATTTTAGGAGGACTGTAATGTCCTTGTTTCAAAGGAGTTAATTATTTATAAAGTTATCAAATAAATAAATATTAAAATGTAACTTTATATTTAATTAATTTAATAAAGTGACTTGAATTATTAAATATTTTATAAAATCACTTAATCAAAAAATGTTCTAGAGGTTGTTGGAAGAAGCAGAGAAACAATTAATAAAGTAATATTCCTTCTAGAAGGTGACTTAAGAAAAGTTCAAGAAGGAGGCCAACCTATTGAGGAAAAAGAATAAATAGGCATTGAGGGCTCATTGTCTATCATCCAAATTTATGTTGATACTTGTTGATGTTCATTGTGGATCCTAAGGTTTCTCTAGTAGTCACAATTGGCCATTGAGAATGAAAACTCTCAATTGGTATGCAATTTTGACGGTGTGAAAGATCACTTGAATCATTGCAGTTGGGAGGAAGATACTTCATTATTCTATTTGTGTTACATTGAGAAAAAATATTCGAGTACAATAGCTGATGTATTATTGTACTTATCTAAATAAAGGGTTGCTTCTTCATCTATTCACAAGGGAGCTTCAATCCAACCAGGC
This sequence comes from Cupressus sempervirens, assembly GCA_028749045.1. Taxonomy (NCBI): domain Eukaryota; kingdom Viridiplantae; phylum Streptophyta; class Pinopsida; order Cupressales; family Cupressaceae; genus Cupressus; species Cupressus sempervirens. The sequence goes on from CM053789.1 coordinate 499,238,655, forward strand.
TTCATTGCATATAGTCCATCATTTCATAACTTTTTACTTGTAGTTGTAGGAATGCATTTTCAAACCAGCATATCATATATTTGAATTTCTTGTTAATGCCAAGAGTCTTGTCTTATGGATGAGCATTGTATTGGATCATTGTGTTGAAATAAGAGACATTGATTTGCTGATAATTTGTAGAGCAATTCTTTATCATCATTTTAAGATCAGATTTGAGCAAGTTCTCTACATAACTAAACCTCATTAAACTTGAAATTGATATTAACAATTGTAAATGGTCAATAGTAATAGTTAAAATAGTCTTAATGATATGAAAAAAAATGATTCAATAAAGTAATGTTGTATTTCTATTAAGGTAGATTATGATCTAATTAATTATTAAAGCATCATCTTTAATAGAAGTCAGATTAGGAATGATGATGCCACTCATGAAAGTATTGTAGCTCATATCAAGTATAGAAGAGATCAAGTAGACTAGTATTGATTTGGACATTATGACATTAGTAAGGGAGATCTAGGATATTTACAATTTAACTTTGTTCCTTATGTTAATATATTGCATAGATTGAAAAAAATGGTTAGTGAATAGGATTGTAACAGTTTAAAAGTATATAATGTTAGCAAGCTATGAGGATACTTAAAACATATTATGATGTTAAAATGTATGGTTTTCGTACTCTTTGGAAAGAAAACAAGAGCTCAATATAAATCTATATGTAACATTTGGAAACCTCAAACGATATGATTTTTAAATCCATGAAACTATTTTTATAAGTGAGTTAGTTATAAACATGCAAGCGAAAAGAGTATCTCAGTTCTACTATAAGTAATAAAGCCCTAATTTGGTAATAAATTTATATGAATATGATGGTAAGTATGTAACTAAATGGTGAGTAGTATGTAGTATTTAGCTTTGAACTAATAATTTAGATTACTCAAACTTTTGGGTTAGGGTTATTTGGTGTTTATGCTAGCACACTTATTATGTAAGAATGAGTGATACTAAAATTATAACTACCTAATGTATTATCTTATTCTTTAGTGTGGGAAATTCATAGAATCAATTATAACCCTATTGTATAAAGTAAGGAAATTCAAAATGAGATCGATGACCTAATACAAAATGAAGGTTCAAGTTTTAAAGTTAAGTGATAGAAGGATTGCAACTCACCATGCATGGTAGAAAAAGTGATGATGACCATTTACCTTGGTGAGGACCTACTAGTAAGAGTAAATAGTAATCATTGAAAAATATCTTACCTATGATTTTATGCCAACCTAGATGTAGATCTATAATGTAATGATCAATTCACAAGTCATTTATGGCTAAAGGGCATGAAAATATTGAATATTGATAGGAGCACTAGCTTTCAGTGAATTCCCTAATTATAATTAGGATTTGTGTAATCGATGAAGTAATATAGGACAAGGATATATATGTATACAGACTCATATCTAATTGAGTTGATTTGATAGCCCAAATTTAACTTGTATATTGTGGTTAATTTGACCCAAGTAAGATTATGAGTAGATACTCAAATATGTAATTATAGGAAATTAATGATAGGGGATTTGGTGTTATAATAATGACTAGCAGTACAATTGCACTATTAAAAATTTCATACATATTTGTTTAATGTATGGATGACCTCTATCAAAGAAGATTCATGTAGTAGTAAGATTTCTAAAAGAAAACTTTTTTTTATGGTTACCCTCACTTTTACACACTATCATGGGGTTTCTTGTCAAGACATGCCTCTTAGCACAAAAGACCCTAACCTTTGGGCAATGCAAATCAAGATAATTTGGTTGTTAGTATGCTAGATAAATCACAATTTTATCCATATGGTCTATAGACAACTATCTTATTTCAAGAAAGATTGTTATAATGCATTTGAGAGACCTTAGATTTGATCCTTTCCCTACTAGACCTTGGTATGATCACATTATGTTTGTAATGTAAAGTTTATAAGAAATTTCATTTATTGCCTTATTTATCTAATTTCAATTTTTTGTATTTTAATTGTCTTTCCTTCTTCCCAACAATGCGCAAATGTTATGTTGGGCTACTTAGTCAAATTTCTTGTTTATGGTCCTACTTTGCCTCTAGGAAATGTTTTATTTTCTTGACTAAAAGTTTACTATTGTGGATACTCTTAAATTTGTTTGTTTTTCACTTTTGAGTTCTATATTTTACCATTATGAGGAACCTTCTTGTGAATTGGGTTAACATGTGACTTCTGAGTCATCTACCAGAGGGATTCCAAATAAATAGGTAGAGGTAGAGCATTAGGTATGGATTTCTTAGGTGAGATATAGATGTCCATATTCTCCTAGAACTTCCAGAGTCTGATTGACGATCATTATTTGACCATTTTTAAGGAGTTGTACCATAGCATAAGATTGGTTAAGGTTATCAGATCACCTAAGGTATCATTGATTGTGAAGGATGCACATGTAGTGATAGACTTGTTTACTAGCCTATCTAGGAATTAGTGTGCAAGTTCTTATGTAAAATTAAACCATCTTTGATAAGATCCAAGATGTATTATAAGAAGGCCCTAATAAAGGGGGTCTCATACATCTGTTACCCTGGTACATACAATTGTATGACAAGTCAAAAGACCTTGTGTTATTCTTGTGAGTGACTCTATAAGAATATTCCAATCAATTAACATTTTATATATGTGATCCAAATCTTCTAGGAAAATTTAATGTTGGAAATCATACCATTTTTTAAGCTATGGGTTTAAATTCACCTTTCATAAGATAAATAGATACATGTATTACTATCTATAAGTATTTAAGAAAATTATGAGCCAAACCATTTGGTATAAGGGTAAAGTTGGGAATAACTCTAGACAAGGGCTACTATAGGAAGCATGCCCTTATTTTGTGTGACTTTCATGAGAAAATCAAAGAAAATAGGGAGAGGATGTGAGAACCCTACTCACATGTACTTATTTGAAATGATAATTTCTCCCTTAAAACTAATATAGGAGATCTAAATGGATATATGAACATGACAAGGTGATTGAATGGTAAAATGTTATAATTCTTGATAGAAATCATGTTGAGGACTTTACGATAAATTTTAGCTATCTTATGTATAATGATTTGATGGTTTTTATGATAATATAATTTAATACTTACCCTATTAAGAATTAGAAGAAATTAAAAGATAAAAATTATCAACTCACTAGAAGTGCTCTTAGGGTAGCTTAATTTTAAATATTAAAACTACAATATGATATGTTAAGGTTTTTAGGGTATCATATACAAGAGGTTATACTTTTTTATTGGAATGATATATGATTGTTCAAAGTTAAGGTTTAAATTATATACATTACTTGTGTTCTCGAGGATACATCCAAAAATTTAGGTGATAAAGAATTAATGGAATTAGATGATTATGGTTATATCTACATGAATTATAGTTTAAGTATTTTAATGGAAATTGATATCAGCTAATACATTCATGTTTTGATAACACATGATCTGAGGATTGCTATAGTATTTGAATGTTTAAAAATGTATTTATAATAATGATGCTACGTAGTATTTTACCTTATGATGATTTTATTTATGATAGCTTGATGACTATGTTATGTTATTCTCATATTCGTTTTGACATATGAATGATAATACACTTTAGTCATTTTATAGATAGAACTAAGTTTAAGTTGAACAAGTAATGCATGCCAAGCATAAGTTGTCATATAGTGTATCTTGAGTAAGATATACAATATGTATCAAGTAAATAGTAAGGGTTGATTTACTTAAGTGCTGAGAAGACTTTTGATGTCAATTAATCAATGGATGCTAAGTCAGTCAAAGGCCAACTTATAGCATTGAAGATATAGTAGATGCTGAGCATTAGAGACATCAAGTGCTGAGTAAAATAGTTTTGGACATAGTTCTTTGTAATGGCACAAACTTATATTCAAACCATTTTTTACCCGACTTAAGGATTGTTTTACTATTCTAGATGCTAATAACAAATATATATTGAGGATCCCTATACATTACATGCAACCAATCAATTAAAGGGATGGATTAAGTTGAAAAATTGATGAATCATATTTTTTGATTCATACCTAACTATAAGTCACCTAGGCATTCTTAAAAAAACCAAAACCTAGAACATTGTATGTGCAAAAAGAGAAGTTTGCATGCATGCACAAATAGAGCATTCATGGTGACTAAGGAGTTGTGATGATCAGCAAGTTACAAATTATAGAATTAGTTAGAGGAGAATAAAGAAAATAAGTTAGAGGCCAAAAGTGATATATTTGATTCAAGATAGGATCAAAGATACATGCAAAGAGGTGATCTATTATCTAGCAGTAGAGTGCTAACCACTGGATCATTACTAAGCAATTCTAATAGGTGAATTAGTTAAATCTCTTAACAAAGTAGTCCTAACAAGTTTTTTTAAATGATTTACCAAGATGCTTACTTTGTTGTAATTTTAAGTCATTTAATCAAGAACACTTTTAATAGGGTGTTGAAATCCTTTAATAGGATAAGATATAAAAATCACATAAGACTTTAACGAGATATACCTTTCATAAGGTAGATCAAAATTTATTACCAAATATTGTAACCTTCATTAGATATACTTTACAACTACAATAGTGAAGGTTGTTAGTTTCATCCCTACCCCAACTTTACCTTCTCATTGGAGGGTTTCTAGGTAACCAAGTATCTTGTGTCATATATGTGTTGAATGTTAAATTGATTTCATGCTATGGATGAGTGTTTTTAATTTGGTATTTCATTTTACATGTAAATTGTGAGATAGGTGTGTGGGGAATGGTTTTTATGGTTAAAGTTTTGAAGGACTAATTCACCCCTCCCACATCACTACACCCCTCTAGGAGTTTACTTTCCCTATTGTATTTCCAACAATTGGTTTCTCTAGAAAGGAAAGGTTTGCAACTTTCAAGAAAAATATTGAGGATGAAAGCCTATAAGTTATGAAAGACTATTGAGAATTAGGAGACTAAAATCTAACTTTCCCTACATCAGTTGAATGAAGAAAGATATTATTTATAGATCTTGTTAAAGAGAAGTAAATATATAGCTATTGAGGAGAATGACACACATTACCAAGAGGAAAATACTACTGATTTTTTTTTGTAGATAGAAATGCAAGTGAATTTGATGCAACAGTTGTAGATCTAATGGAAAAGAATGGTACCCAAACTGAAGAGGGCAAAAATATTAAGATAGAACAAGAAATACAATCAATATTGCTATGTGATGTGATCAATTAGAAAAAGAAAGTTGAGGAAGACAAAGTCATGATTGAAGATAAAAAAGGACATTGACCAATAGACTAGAAGAGGAGACATAATATGAAAATAGGATAAATCTCACATGCAAATCAAAAAAATGAATTAAATGATGACTACAAGTCATGAATTGAATGGAAAGGACATTAAGATCACAATCTTGAAATTATAAAATTAAAAACTAAGAAATTATTTGAAAAGAGAAAAAGAATTTTCTCAAAGTTTCAACAAACCTAGTGAAGCCATCAAATATTTTCACAAACTGATGAGATCCCCTAGATCTAATGATGATACTAGTAGATTGGGATACACCAGCTCTAAAGAAGGAGAATCATCTAAATGTGGTGAACAAAGAAACAAAAAAGATAAGAACTAAGAACCTACTTGACATGATTGTGGAAAGATATATAATACAACAAATTTTGATATGAACAACAATGCAAATCAAAATCCTAAGAAGAAATTCATGGGGAACTATCATAAGTTCAAAAATCAAGGACATCATGAACATGAATGCAAGACCAAGACTACAAGAAAAAAAATATTTTAAGGTTACTACTACAACTATAAGAAGTATGGACATAGAGAGTATAAGTATAGATCAAAGCCTAATTGGTCATCAAGCAAGCAAGCTAAGGTAGACCATACTAAAAAATCCTATAATTGGGATTATAATACAAGGTATAGTTGTCACAATTGTCAAGAGTATAGACATTTTTCTTAGAATTTCATTAGAACACATTTTAGAAGTGACTATAGTAGATGGTTGAGTCAAACTACATGTTTTAGCTATGTGAAGATTGGTCATATAAGTAGAAATTGTCCAACAAGTTCAAAAGAACCTATTAGTAAATTCAATAAAGGAAAAGGAAAGGTTGATGTTGAAGAATTTAAATTTCAGATGAACAAGACATGGAAGAAAAAGGAATATTGTAGTACATCAAGTTTAGATGGGATCACTTTATCCAATGGATCAAGTGATCACACTATCCCTAACTAGGCAATCAAGAGGTATGTGTGGGACTGGTATTTCAAAGTTCAATTATACATTAGTTCTATGGATTTAGTTATGAAAAGATCATATATGCATGAAGTATGATGCAAAGTAATGGTTAGAACCTAAAAGAAATCTATAAATTTTCATGTTGTTGCAAAGCATGAAAAGTTTCAATGTTTCTACCAAGTGATAATTTAGTTGATGCCTAGCTATTGAAGGTGATAGTGTTGTAAAAGCTCACTATGGTTACTAAGCATGGTAGAAATTACATGGAATTTGAGTGAGTTAAAATTACTATTGGAGCTAAGCTTATAATTGTTTAAGTACTAAGCATTTATTGTGAAGCTTCAAGGGTTATATGGTCATTTTTTGACTCATTTACAATAACTTGAGATTGAAGAGAGCACAAAGAGTATAAGGCAAATTGGAAAGATTGATTCAAGAATTTTGAAAGTGGATTCAATTGGTACTTACCACCAAACACAATTTTTTCAAGGTATTTATCATGCATCGAGATACGTTGTTTGAATTTATGCAAACCCTACATAGTTGTAATCGCATGTAGGTCTTCTGCTAATGTGGCTAAGGAAGGAAAATAAGTTTTAAAGCTATAGTTGATTAGTAATGATATTGCACAACCATATTTTTGGTCAATTCTTGATATTGCAAACAAAGGAGACCCGTTTGATGTGTTATCTATGATACCACCATAAGTTTTAATGATATAAGATGTAAGGTGTTGCTACGCTTGTAAGTAGGGAGTATAGGATACATTGAAATTAGAGACTTGTATGGAAAATTATTTGAAAATGGACTGTTGAAAGAGGGAAAAAAATTATAGAGAGAAAAGGGTTAACTCATGTACTAGATTTTCCTAATGTATTCGAGACAGAGTGGAGTAAGATAGTACTTAGCAAAATACATGACAACTCTGTATGGTTAGAAGATAGCCCTATCAAGATCACAAAGAGTAGTATTTAAAGAGAAACAAGGTATCCTACCCTACAAATATCAAAGACTATTAGGAGTGATGCAAAAGAAGCAATTGAGAAGAATACAGGGGTAGAATGAAACACGAGAGGGATGACCATAGACATAATAATTGATCCCCTAATTGTATTTGTGGTAAGAGTAATTGAACATAAGTTATTCCAATCTAACAGATTGAATAGAATACCATGTATAGCTATGGATTTAGGCTATAAGATAATAAAGAAGGACCATTCTTATGACCTTGTCAAGTTACAACTCTAGTAGTTATCAAAAAACTTGGGAGCCATAAGAAAGAAAAAAAGTGCACAATGCAAATTTGGTTCAATACTTGTTTGTATATTTTTCTATGTGTAGAACACTTTTCCCTCATTTGAAAAAGTTTCTTGGAAGACCAACAAGTTTGTTACAATATAGATTGGAGAATGCATTGAGAAACTTTGAGATAATTTTGAGACTATAATGAAAAGTTATTTTGAAGAATTTAAGAAGTCAATGAAACAAAGACTAAGAATAACAGTGTCACTAGTAGAGAAACATTAAAATGATGTTTTCATTCTAATTGATGTTGATTTCACAAGCATGTTCAAGCTTCATTTCCAAGGGTTAGATGGTCCAGGCCATTGCCTTATGAAATTAATTTGAATGAGGCATCTGTAGCCATTACTTCTTTACTAGTAGAGGAAGTAAATACGAAGCCTACTACATTTGGAAACTATGATGTATCCAAGTCTAAAATCACAATGGACTTGAAGACAACATATGTGAAGAGGAAGAAGTACAAAATTGTGAAAAAGATCAAGGAACAATTTGGTGAAGAGGTAGAAGGATATGACTAAAGTAGAAGAATATGTGTTTGCCATGATGGTAACTTTTAAGACCATTCCAATTGATATTTCCAAATCTTTACCCAAAATTCTATATGAAAAAGTTGAGCAAACATGACAATACAATCTCACAAGTAAAAGGAATATTAGAGAGACTACTCTAGCAAGATTAATGCCAAATTTGGACAAGTCTACAATGGAAAGGCCATTAATAAGATAAGAGGAAATTTTCCCCAAAATATATAGCCTTTAACATGTTACAAAACAATATGGAAGATGTTGTCCAAAAGACCACCTAGTAGTAGAAAGTGATAAATAGGGTGACACTAGACGAATCAAACAAACAGACACCTATAGAAGTGCATAAAGAAAAAGTCAAAGAAGAGGTAGTTAAGATAACAAAGGATGAGTCTGTAAGGGAATGACATGAGGAAGGAACTATAAAAGAAGTAGATATAGAGGCTACAATCGAGGAGGAGCAATACCAAGATGAGACTGTACTAGAGGTACATATGTCAAGTGCCAGTCCTAGTAATGTGGAAAATGAAAATCAACAAGTTGAAATAGTAAAGTTCAAGGATGTCTCTAACAACACCACTCAAAAAATCAATCCATTAATAGAGGAGGATATAAAAAAGATATTGATTGATTCCACCACCAAGGAAAAACTATGCAGCCATCATGTATTGGTGAGTTTGGAAGAGATTGAGAAGGAAAAAATGGCATTTGTAGGGGAGGAAGCTCAAGAATTATTCATTTCCACCCCTCAATCTATAGAAGTGAAACCTACAATGCCTATTGTAGTATATCAAAGGAAAGATAGTGGCAGAACATGTCATCACATTGGTGCAAAATGTTTTACTACAAGTAGTTGCAATAGTTGAGAAAGATGGGAAACTAGTCCAAACACTTTAGGAAGCTAGTCTTACACCTACAACACAAGATAAAGGTGAAACAGAGATCAAAAGAAAGGAAAATGATAGGATTGAAGATTTAGTCTTTCCTACAAAACTAGAGGAATAAATAGTAATTCAAACACTTGTTACCCTACTAGATACTCCTACTCTTATTCCTAGTCAAGAACTTTATAGGGCAAGTGTAGAAGCTACACCATTGCACTCATCAAGGTCTAGTCCTAGTATATCTAAAGTTGATGAGGTTACATCTTATGGTAATGGAAACTTAGATGAGATGATTGAAATTCTAAGATTTGATCTTGCATCAATCACTATAGAGAAAATAAGCATATTATAGGATGCTCTAGCCATAATGAAACACCAAGAACTGCACAAAAGGGAGCATAGATAGAAATAAGAATTACATGACATCAAGGACATATTTCTTGATTCATTCATCCTACCTACACCTAATGAAGAAAATTTAATCATTGAGTAGTTGGCAAACAATGTGAAGAAGATAAATGATGAAGACATGGACACAAATATAAAATTATTAGAATGGTCTGAGCAAAAATTTCAAGTCAAGGTAAATGAAAAGATATCTAGTGCCATTGCACTAAGTCAAGTTGAAGTAGCAATCAAAATTGATGGTGTGAAGAAGGTTTTGGAGAAAATTTTCTCTCTTTACACCAAGTTGTGTGATGTAACTCTATTCACACAAGAAGTGTAGAGACACATTAACCACTTGGAAGGATATTTAAAGTCAATAGGTAAAATCCTACAATAATCTCATGGTTAAAATCAGTCTCATTTTAGAAATTTCTTGTCAGCACATGATGAGTTAGCATGATTACAAGCTCAAGATGCCTACATTTGGGCTAAACTTATCAACATCCAGTCCATGTTAACCCCTCAAATCGAGGTGTTGCACAAGGCACTAGCCTTTATCGAAACATTGATGGAGAACGATCCACATCTTTCTACTCATGAAGGCCTAGTTAACCTTGTTGTCAAGTTAGATATTCAAATAAAATCTCTAGAGGTAGTGTGTGACAACTAGGATGCAAAAGTAAATAATATAATGGAGGTCCATAAATCATTCTTGGAAAAACACAATATTCATGTACCACCCATGAAATAAGTGTCCAAAATGGGGAGAATGAATTTTGGAAAAAAGACAAAAGGGAAGAATGAATAAGTGTTGGGGGAGACCAAACAAAGGGATGGTTAGTATAGAAACAAATATAGTAGATTTACTTAGCAAGAGTATTTAGATTTAGAAAAGAGAAATCAATGTAGGGGGAGTTATAAAACTTTGAAGTATGACTGATAAGTCATTAGTTTTGTGAAATTGTGAAGTTTTGAAATTTTGTATGTGAGTCATGTACTAAATAGAGATTATTTGAGTTATGCTCATAAGTTAAGGATATTTATGCATGACCAAGTATTTTTTCACTCATGTCAAAGAGGGAGATTTTTAATCTTGAATTGGTTTTGACATATGAGTGACAATACACCTAAGTCATTTTCTAGATAGAACTTAGTTCATGCCAAACAAGTAATTTATGTCAAGCATAAGTTTTCAAATAGTGTATGTCAAGTGAGATAAATAGTATGTGCTAAGTAAATAGTAAGTGTAGAGTCACTCAAATAAAGAGTGTATAGTTGATGCTGAGTGATTTAGATGTTGAGTAATCAATAGATTCCCAGTCATTTAGAGGTTGAGATACAACATTGAAGATACATTGGATTTTAAGCATTAGAGACTTCAAGTGTCAAGTAAAATAGTTTTGGACATAGTTCTTCGTAATGGCACAAACTTCTACATAAACCCTTTATGGGTTGACTTAAGTATTATTTTGTGATTCTAGATGATAAGAATGAATGTATATTGAGGATCCATATGTAGGACATGCAGCCAATTGGTTAAAGGGATGAATAAAGTAGAAAAATAGATGAATCACAATCATTGATTCATACCTAACCCTAATTCACCTAGGTCTTCTTAAGGAAGGAAAACCCTAAAACATTGTATGTGTGAAGAGATAAGTTTTCATGTACAAATAGAGCATCCATGGTGACTAAGGAGTTGTGATTATCACCAATTTATGAATTGTAGAATCAGTTAGAAGAGAATAGAGAAAATAAGTTAGAGGAAATAAGTGATACATCTCATCAGAGAGGATCAAAGATAAATGCAAAGAGTTGATATGTTATGTTGCAGTAGAGTGTTAGTGAGAGGATCATTGTTGAGACATTCTAATAGGTAAATCAATTAAATATCTTAACGGAGTTGTCCTAACAAGCTATTATAAATAATTTAATAGGGTGGTTACTTCATTATAAGTTTAAGTCATTTAATCAGGCACACTTCTAACAGGGTATGATCTAACAATCTTGTAAACCTTTAATAGGGTAGACCTTTCACAAGGTAGATCATAGTTTATGATCAAACATTGTAATATTCATTGGATACACTTTACAATTGTAGCAGTGAAGATTTTTGGGTGTCATCCCCAACCCAATTTTACGTTCTCAGTGGCGGGTTTCTAGGTAACCAAATATCTTGTGTCATATATGTGTTGAATGTTTATTTGATTTCATGCTATGGATGAGTATGTTTAATTTGGTATTTCAATTTACATGCAAATTATGAGATGAATGTATGGTGAATGATTTTATGGTTAAAGTATTGAATGACTAATTCACCACCCTCCACCCCCTCAGATTTTACATTGCTTGTTGTATTTCCTACATGTTATACGCATTCAAATAATTCATATTGATAATAGTAAATTGATTAAAATCAAGGTCAGAAAAAGTTTATGACTGAAATTTAGGTATTTAAACCATAGTGTTGAATTACATGTGTTTTACATGAATATTTCTTATAGATAAGTTAATTAAAATGATATTATCCATGTTGAATGGTTAATCCAATTAAATAAGTATGTGAAATATTTAATTAGATGCAAAAATAGAAAATATTGTTAAGCTGAAATTTAGAATGTTTTGGTCAAATTTGATTATGCAAATTAATGGGTGTGTGTGTGTGATTTTCTTGAACTATTGATATTCGAATTGAGTTTAAAGGAAAGTTTACCATGGAATTAATCAAAAAATCACTAAAAAACCCTATGTGTAAATTGTAAAACCAAGGTTAAATCTAATGAAGAGATTAAAACCTCATTGTCAAGTGATTTAATTCATAATCAATATTTTAATGTATGTATTAGGATATTTCATTCTATATTTCATGACATGTCAAATATTAATGTAATGTGAATTTGGTAATGTCACTTTACACTTGTCATGTGCATCTAAAAAAAATAACATGTCAAATAAGGTTTGATAATGTGATCATTAACCTTAAATTGACTTAATTAGGAGCCTAATTTAATCCCCCTTGGTTAGAGATAACTTGTAAAGTCCCACTAGTAAGGATTTCTGAACTCAAATTTTGAGTCACTTTTAAAGGAAAAAAAGTGGCCCTAGGAGCCAATTCTAGTGGGATCAAAGTGCCTAAGTGGTAGGATTATGGGTTGGAGACCAATTTAGCACCACTAAAAGCCTCAAGTAACTTTAGGGACCTTTCAAACTTTCCATTTTTCATATGTTTCTAAAATTGAGTGTCCTTATGAAATTTCTCAAACCCACACGGATTATGACACAAGGACTTAGAATCAGATTAGGAGTTATTTCTTCTACATGAGTGGGATATGAAGGCCATTTTAGAGGTCTTGGGAGAAGTTAGTCAATGTTCACCGACTTTCTATCTTTATAGACTTTAGGTTTTGGAATCGGAGCAATAAAGGGATGGTGCTCTTGTCAAGAATTTTTATCCTTAACACATTGCAAAGATTGGTGTTCTCGCTTTCCATGAATGCTTTGTTCAAGCTTACAATAGAATAGTTTGTATTTTAAAGCTTCTTGTGCTTGCCTCCTTTCATTTAATATATTTTAGTATTGTATTGTGGGGGTTGGGGAAACAATATTGTTTTCAATCTTCATCTTGTTTTTTCTTTCTTTACATTTTCTTAAGGGATTTACCAATGGAATTTGATGACATTATTCACCCTTGGATAGGAGATAAGTGGCTATGTGTTGGTGAAGGGGTTAGTTGTGACGCCATGGAAGTGTAGAGTCTCTTATGATGGAGAAAAGGGGAAAAGGAAAGGTGTATGGGTCATTGCTTGGCAATGAATTTTAGGTAGTTTTGGAGTGGATAAGGAGAGTATGATTATGGAATATATTGGTGAAATTTAAGCCCTTTGTCATGGGTTCATAGGTGCAACCCATTGTGAAAGCCTTGGCTGGGTGTTTCATGTATAGTTCATGTGTTTTCGTTGGTTGAATTTGAATGTCACCGGGTTGGTTATTATATCTCCTAGCTCGGTGGGTGGCCTCATTGAGGTCTAGGTTGGGACGTGAATTCTCCATGGTATTGTCATTAGTATTTGCATATTTTAATGGATTTAAAGGTTGGAGCAAGCTTGACATTGATCTCTTGATGGGGTCTTAGGTCACATTGCTATTCACTTTGCACTCTTGTAATTTAGGAAATGATGGTAGTTTCCTTCTAATGTGTCTATTGATTTAAGATATAATTGCATATACAATTTAGAGGAAATTCATAGTTCATTTTTTGAAGAAAGGTTTATTGAAATTATGTAATATCCAAATAGTTTTTTTTCATTGTATACCTAAATTTCAAGTTGAAATGAAAGATACATTTATTTTGAATAAGTGAGTTATAATAGAGATAAAATGCAAGACTTTTGAACTAGAGGACAAAATGGTAGGGGAGAGAAGTAGGAAGGAGCTGACAAGGGAGGAAAAAACTTGGAGAGAAAGATCAAAGGTCTGGCATAAGTTGGAGAAGGGTGGCATAATAAGATTCATAGAAAAAATTCATAGCTTCGATAAGGAGATCACTAAGATCATGGTGAACTCATGGAAGGATGGGTGTGTAAAAATCGATGGGGTCACTCATTAGGTTAATGTGGAACTAATAGCCTAGGTTACGAAGATCCCCTTGGAGGGGATAAACTTTCTCAGAGACAAGAAAATGTCAGCTAACGTAGTCAAAGACATTGTGAAGGATGAGGATGAAAGGAAGAAACTTGTGAAGGCTGAGACATACTACAAAATGTAGTCGATTAAAAAGCTTTGTAGGTATGTCTTAAGGGTTATTATCAAATATATATCTTTGGATACTAGATTTGATAGGGTCAAAACTCATCACTTCCTTCTGCTAAATCATTTTAGGCATGGCATAAAAATTTCATTTCCTTTTTATCTCTTCACTTCAATGAGAAAGGGCATTGAGGGTTTCAAGAAGAAACCTACTAAAAACCTAGTCCTTTATGAGCATTTTCTCCTTCTGGTCTATGAGTATCAAAAGACTTAGACTAGGCGCAAATCCCTCAATCATACTAGGGATGCATCTAAGGAAATTGGGAGCTCAAACTCTGAGGAAGTTCAAAGCATAAATTCAAAAGATGAGGATAATACCCTCTTGAAAGGCAAGAAGCCTAAGGAAGGGGAGAAAATTTCTTCCTCTACCAGCATTGTACCTAGTAGAAAGAGCCCTCAGGGCTTAACCCCCAATCCCCAAATCTAAGGAATAGGAGGAGGAGGAGTATAATGATGAAGAAGAGGAAACAAAGTTAGAGGAAGAGAAGAAGGGAGAGGACAGTGAGAAGGTAGAGGAGGATATTACAAATCTATAGGGGAATCCCAAGAAAAGGAAGGTCAAGGAGGTCTTGTTCCTAGAAGAAACAAAAGATCAAACTCCTGAGACTTCGAGCCTTGTCCCTTCTATTTCTTCATGATAGGGGAAGATAGAGATTCTGGTGGAAGACAAAGGGGAGATGGTAATCAAAGATAGGAGTAAGTCATGGATAAATTTCAACACTAAAATTGCAAAAGATGGGGATAGTCAGGGAGACAATAAACCCCCAAGTGATGGAAGAAAAAGATGGAAAAACTCATTTCGATGAACTCATTGACCCAGCTCTAGTTGTAATTTTGGATAATGCAAGAGAAACTAGGCTCAATATGCTCAATAATGCCAAAAACAACATGATAGATAACATTCACTCTATCAAGTGGTTGTTTCACAAGATAGAAGAACTCAAGGAGAAAAAGAGCTAGGAGGATGGCCAAATGAGGAGTAGCGACCAAGGATACCATGTTGTATAGGAGGATTGAATTTCAAAGCTTGAAGAAAGAGTGCAATGGATGGATTTTTCTAATTAGAACCTGGCTAATTAGGTGATTGCAACACTGAACACTCTAAATGAGAATATCAATAGTCTGGGTGAATCACTAATGAACATTAGATTTGGCAGGGAAAAGGAAGATAAGGCCAACATGGACTTCAAGTAGGCTGAGGGAGAAATGAAAAAGACCAGGGGATTGGTAGATGACCAAAACTAGGACCAAGTGGGTGTGGACACCTGGAGGGCCAAAAAAGTTGCAGAAACTCTGAAAGTTCTAGATAGGGAGAACTAATAGTTAGAGTTTTCATTTTTTGTTTCATCCTTATCTAGGGTAGCTAGTTTTTGTTTCCTAGCTATGAGCATGTCTTTTGGTTTTTGCCTTTTATAAGCAGATGCATAGTAGCTAGACTTTATTTAATATTACTATTTGATATATCATGTAGAAATTTTTGTGTTTTAGGATCCCCGTAAAACCTATTTTACTTCATCAAAAACCTTGTGTGAATCCTTTTTTTTTGCATTTTTTGAGAAAAAGTGATAAAAGAATGATATTTTGTTTATACTATGTAAGAGATCCATCTTATAACATATAAGCATTCCTAATATTTAATACAATTTTAATTTTATCTTAGTTGAAAGAAACTAATCACACTCAATATTTATAAAAAAAATGTAAAGAGAAACTTTATCATATTGAACATATAAGTTAGATATAAGATTGCTAACTTGATTAACTACTTCCTTTGAAAATATGTGTAAATCAATAGATCATAATAGATATTGTTCTATCCTAATACCTATCTAATCCCTAAGTTAATAGTTATATCCATTTGGTTTCATAAGGAAGAAATAAAGCTCGTAGTATGCATATCTCCCATAGATTTTCTAGGAGAGCATATTTTCTATCTAGAAAATGTATAGGAAAATATTAATCATCTCCAAAAAGGGAAAATAAAAAGAGAATATTCCCTTGAGGATTCCCTTTCAATTTTAAAATTCATTTTGGCACCTAAATAATCAACTAGGAAATTAATGCATAAGAGGTCAATATTACTCATACAAACAATTCACCATTAAAACAATTTAGAAAAAAAAAAAGCATGGAGAAAGTAGAGGAGTGGGATGTAACCCTCATGGGTCCCACACCTCCACATCCTCTCCATCCTTGAAAATTCATGTAGACCTTGGTTGGACAAAGGATAAAATATTAAATAGCTAAGTCAAACACCTTTATTATACTCATATTTTCCCAAAAAAATTCTCCTCCAACCCTTATTTCTCCCACTGCTCCCCTTGTGTACCCTTTAGTAGAAGAATTTTGGTCCTCTTTACATAAGGATGTCATCCCTCAAAAAGTGCATGCTTTCCTTGGGGAACTGCCCACTTAGGCTAGGAATAGGCTAGTGGGCAAGTGGGCAAGTGGGGATGGTCCATATGCTAGGGTAGTAGGTGTAGATAGGGTTTAGGGTGTAGTTAGGATAAGTGATTAGTAAAATAGTATTTTTTAATTACGATTGATATGTATTGTAGATTCTAGTTATTATTTACAAGTTTTAAATTAGCCAAGATTCAGTATTATGTTAGCGGAAATTATCTTGTTAAATAGATAGGGTAATGCAGATTTGTTGTAAGTGAATAGGTTTTAGGATTTTAAAATGAAGTATGTTGGAAATGACATTTGTAAATTTAGGTATTTGAATTTAGATGTGAATGAAATTTTGGAGGGTAGTATTTAGGAAGTTAAATTTAATATAGTGCAGTATAGTTATTAGTAGGTCAATAGGGGATATTAAACTAGTTGTCTTAATTAAGTGGTTTATGTTTTTATAAATAAATCAATGAGGAATTATTGCAGATTATAAGATAATTACTTTGAAAGTAAGGAATGTATATTTTAGTTTAAATAAGATTAATCTAATTAGCACTAGACTCTATTTGTTAGCCTAGTCTTGTAATGTTATAAGGTACCTTAGGATTTTATATTTACTAGACCTTATTATGCCCTTTAAATTGTCAAATATTGAATTAGATACATGATTAAATTAAATGAATTTCTAGTATACATATATGTTAGTTACATGTTAGTGAGTGCTAAGGATATTTTAATGTTAGCAAATCATATCCACTAATAATTGATTTGAAGCACATGAAACTTAATCCTTTAAAAAAATCTAACTAAATTAAACTTGATATATAATGAAATTAAAAACCTAAGTATATCCTTGACTAAATTTTATACCTAGAGGTCATGACCTAATAGATTAATCAATCAAAGCTTATCAAATTTTAGCAATGTTCTTGTAGCAACAACGTCATGTTCTTTCATACTTAGTAAAGTATGTCACCATATTGATCTTCAATCATAGTGGAATGTTAATCACATCCAGTACTATATTTAATGCTAGAAGCAAGAATGAACCTGTTCATGTGTACCTTATCCTCACCTAATTTTTAAATTACATTGATCAATGATCTAATCTCGAAAATGGAAACCTAAAACACTAGTGAACTAGTCATGCAATCTCGATATTTCAACTCAACTTTTTCATATTGGTATCTCATTTGCAACTTATTCACTATTAATATGTAATCAACTTAGTTATTTTTACATGTTTAAAAGAAAAATTGGTTTATTTTTGACCTAATTTTTAGGCATGACATTCCCCCATTAAATTAGTAAGCTACAGAAATCTTGTGTGCAATGCATTAATGCTTTCTCTATCCTCCTCAATGGTAGTTGTGGCTAGATTATTAAATGTTAACTTGTTATCTTAGGAGATTGATTAAATCTAATAGGGATGATCTAGGAGAGAGGGAATTATTTGGTCCATGTCGAAAAGGAAAACCCATGAGGAAGGTTTTGATGTAGGTTGTTAGAAGACATGGCTATCTTATTGATGTCAAATTCAATAAGGGGAGGGGTTTTTGTTAATTTCTTTGGGTTATTGTTGGAGACAATGATAGTGCATAAAGTTGACACATGGGATAGTTGGGAAGGTAGAGATGAGACCCAATGTGGAGACGTAGAGGTTGATATGTGTCATTCTAGGAAAAAAAACCCTCTTTCGTTAAAGTTGATCATTAAGGCTTGAGGTAGGGGAGTTAGAATAGAAGGGTTTAAGTTAAGGAACTACAAAGTAGCTTTGGGAGAACTAATTTTCCCATTAGAGATAACTTGTTATCATCAATGACAAAATACTAGGGTTTCAATTTCTTTTTGAAAGATGTGTTGTCGTTAATTGATAATTTAAAGGAGGGATTACTTAGGAGAAGAATCTTATATTCATGTTGAGGAGATCTAGGGTATTCAAACCCTATGAAGGAACCAAAGAAATCCCATAAGCACTAAAGGAAATCCTTATTAAGAAGACACAAAGGGTGGGTCCCAAAATCAAACAATACTATCATTTTTTTTGTAAAGCATAGGAATGGGGGTTGAAATTCGAGGTCATTTCAAAGTACAGGATGACATAACCACTGAAATCGATCTTACCTTATTCAACCAAAAAATTCTTAATATTCTCAAAACAACAACTGATACAATATAAATCATAATGAATATAGGAGATACTAACTTTTCTAGAGGAATTTGTGGCCCACCATTTAGCCATTTTACATTAGTTTCTCCCATTCTAGTGTGCCATTAGTTTTTTAGGAGCTAGATGAATCCTAATCATTAAGAACTCTAACAAAAACATCATTCTCCACTTCCTTTTAGCCCTTTAAGAGTTTTAGGGAGGATCCATATTTCTATGAGTTGTAGATTTATTGTTGCCAATCAATGGTCTCCAACAATGGACATTGTATTCTTCGATAGAAAAAGAAGGGATTGAGAATGAAATAGAAATTGCCTATTTCCCTATAACTTTTCATAGAAGAGATTACTTTATTGGAACTATAGGGGCCAAGGGAAAATTCCTAATTTATCTTGCATGGTCTTTCCTCTCCCATCTAGACAATAATAGAGGGATTTCATAAATCACCAATGTATCAATGGAGCTTCAAGCATTTTTGAGTAGTCTCTTCCACCTTTTTATGATTACCTAGAACTACGGATTGCATATCTAAGGAGAACCACATTGTAGAGTTGAGAAACCAATGCAATATTCATTCTCCATATAAGGAAAAGGGAATGAGTGGAGGGAAGAGGGAGATAGAAGGCCAAATAATGCTAGAGAGAGCTAGAAATAATTCCACAAAATTGTTGGCTAAAAATTTTTCTTGACATCTTTTGACATACATATATTAATGAACTATACACTCTTTTATCTCTCAAGTCAAATCATTAAATGAAAAAGAAATAAAAATTCTAATAGGATTATGTCTATTCCATGAGTTCTTTTTATGAAAAATTCTTTTGCATCACTATTTGTTAATGAAATAAATGTACGTATCAATATTCTAAAAAATGAGAAATTTTCATTGCTAGAAATTATTTTAACTTCATTTTTTTATTCTAATTTTGACTTTTGTTTATATTATTTAGTTGAATGTATTTTCATGTAAAGTGGAGTGCCTTGTAAAGACACCTATATTATTTATTGACTAAATCACATCTTTGATTTAAAACTCATTTTACTAACATGGTTCTATGAAAACAACTTAAAACATATTCCCACATTTATCATCATAAACTTTTAAAGGTGGCATATGTAAGTAAAAGGAAAAGTGAATATGTTAAAGAACTGATTCAATTAATTAATACTATAAATATAAATTGTCAAGTAATATAAAAAATTATTACCAATTAATTAATAGTATATTATTTATACATACATTTGTGAAAATGTTCACATTAGCGATATCATTCATTTTATTTTAAAATATGATGGCGTTAAGGACTAATAAGTCCATAAATCTGTGCAGGCTTGATGTAAGAGGAGTTACATTTCTTCTCTTGTTACTTCTGATGGGATGCGTCTAACTTCTTTTCAAGCTATTCCCAGGGAAGCTATTCAGTTTTACTCTGCTCTTTTTTCAGATGATTTACCTCCAACAGAAATTGAGGAGAATACTATCTTGTCTTGTATTCCCTTTGTTGTGACCAAGGAGATGAATTATTCTCTTATGAGGCCAATTAGTATGTCTGAATTGGAGGGGGTGGTCTTCAGCGTACGAAAGGGCAACGCTCCAAGGCCAAATAGTTGCCCTATTGAATTCTTCCAAGAATTTTGGGATATTAACAATCATGACCTTTTGGATGTGGTTTAGGAGTCCTTTTCCAACAAATAAATGCTTCGAGCCTTGAATGCTACTTTCTTACTCCTTATTCCGAAGAAGGAAGAGGCTAATCAGCTAGACATTTTTAGACCCTTTGCTCTTTGTAATATGGTCTATAAAATCATCACTAAGCTCCTAGAAGAGGGGCTTAAATTTTTCCTTCCTATGGTTATCTCTGAGGTACAAGGGGGTTTTGTGGTAGGAAAACAAATTTTGGATAGGGTGGTTATTGCTTCTGAAGCTATTCACTCTATGTACTTCCAGGGAATGTGCTATGTTTATTAAGCTTGATATGGCTAAGGCTTATGATAGAGTCAATTGGGATTTCTTGCAAAAAGCTCTTCTTGCTTTTGGCTTCAGTCAAGATTGGGTTATATGTGTTCTTAGCTATGTTACTACTCCTTCCTTCTCGGTCCTTCTTAATGGTGAACCGATAGAGCTTTTTGGGGCTTCTAGAGGTCTTTGTCAGGGAGATCCCATCTCTCCTTAGTTTTTTATCATTATGGTTGAGGAACTTGGTAGACTTATCAAGTTTCATGTTTCCCAAAATTTGATTCAAGGATGGCAATGGGGAAATGGTTTTCCTGCTCTTTCTCAACTTCAGTTTGTTGATGATACTGCCCTTGCTGGGAGAGCTCAGATTCGGGAAGCTAAAGCCTTCTGACTCACCTTGGATACTTATTTGGTTGTCTCTAGGCAGACAATTAATGACCACAAGTCCTCTCTTTTTTTCTTAAACACTCCTAAGCCGATCTAGTGGAGGATTGCTAATACCTTGAGATTTCAGATTGTGTCTCTCCTTCTTACTTACTTGGGGGTCCCTATTGTGGTGGGTAGACAGCCAAGGCTTTTCTGGCAAAACTTGCTTGACAAACTTTGATAAAGGGTCGATAATTGGACTCAAAGGTGGCTCTCTACTACTGGTAGGGTGACACTCTTTCAATCTATAATTCAAGCTATTCCCATAGACAGAAGCATGGTTCAGGCTGCCCCGGTGTATTTTCTTAAAGAATTTGATGCCCTCTCTCACCAATTTCTTTGGAGTGGCAATTTGCAACATACCAAATGGAGCCTCATCAATTGGGATACCATTTTTCAGCCAAAAAAGGAAGGAGGCCTTGGCCTTCAATTTGCTATCTTGTGCAGTCAAGCTATTGCTGCCAAGCTCTATTGGCATTGGTGTACTAGTCAGTCTCAGCTTTGGGCCCGTATCCTATCACATAAGTATTTACCTGGTGTTGAACCTTCAAAAGTTTCCCAATTTTCTCTCAAGGGAAGAGGATTTATGGTGTGGAATACCCTCAAGATTGGTGCTCACCTGGTGAAGAGAAGTTTATTTTGGATCTGCAATAGAGGCATTGAGGCTCTATGTTGGAGTGATTCTTGGAATGGGCATCCTCCTCTCCTTTCCTCTCATCCTCACTTGCAGGCTCTTTGTGATTCTTTCCTTTCTACTAGATGGAATAAGGTGGCTCATTATAAGGAGGCTTTTAACCTGGGCCTTTCTGTGGGTTATAGATGGAAGAATTCTTCTAATTGGCCTCTGGGTGGCTCACTAGGAGATCGGCTGGAACTATCTCAAATATTGGCTTCTAGGGAGTGCAGCTCGTTGCAAGGACCTAATGTTTTGTCTTGGGGAGGTGCTTCTTCTGGCAAGTATTCTATTTCTTCTAGGTACCTTGCGCTGACAAAGCAACTTTTTGGGCAGGTGGAGGCCTCTTGGTGGAAGAAAGTTTGGAATAGATTTTCATGGCCTAAGTGTAACTTTTTCCTTTGAATTTTTTTTTACAATTATTGTCTCACTTGGGATAATCTCTACAAGCGAGGCTTCTAGGGGCCTTCCATCTATGTTCTCTACCACAATAGTGAAGAGACTATATCTCACCTTTTTTTCTAGTGCCCCTTTGCCAAACAGATTTGGCACCTCTGGTGGAGTGTGTGGGGATGCACGTGCTGGCATGTGTCCTCTTTGTCTGAATTCTGGGACCGTTTGGGCCATTCCCCTTCCAAGACTTATTTTCTTCAAGTTTCTTGGACTATTGGGCCTTCCCTTATTTTATGGCATGTTTGGCTTGAGAGGAATAGAAGGACCTTTCATGATTTTTAGTTTGAGATCGGGCACCTATGGGGGAAAATTGTTGATTTTCTTCAAGAAACACTCCTTGCTAAATGTGACATCAGTGGGGGTTTGGATCCTATTAATGCTAGTATTTACTCTCGCCTCTCCTTTCCTCTTTAGGGTTGCTCTCCTTTGATCCCCCACACCTGCTCTGGAAATAGAGCTAAGCAACACCCTCAACATGTTAATCCTCAGGGACGTTGGTCTCCTCCTACGACGAGCACTCTTAAAATCAACACTGATGGTTCTTCTTGGAAAAATCCTGGTCCGGCTACTATTGGGGGAGTTGGGCATGATAATTTTGGTGATATCTAGTTTTTTTCTTCTATATACAAGGGTTACCATACTAATAACCTCATGGAAGCTGTGGCTATCTTGGTTGCAATGGAATAGTGTTGTCTACGTGGCTAGAAAAGAATCATCTGTGAGACTGACTCATAGGTGGTTGTGAACTTATTGCATAATAGGAACCTTGTGCATGTGGATTGGCATTTAGCTTTGGTTATTCAATAGATCATTCAATTATGCAATTCTCTAGATTCTGTGTCCTTTATGCATATCCCTCATGAGTGGAACAGTGTGGCTGATTGTCTGGCTAAATAGGCCTCCGAGCAGGGGCTGACTTGGAACATTCTTGATCCTAGGATGCTTCCCCTTGATTTATCTCAGATGCTAGATCAACTTGTGGACCAGGATAAAGCTATGTAGTTCTCTTTGTTTCTTGTGTTGTTTAGCTCTCTTTGATATTCAATAAAAATTTTACGCCTTTTTTAGATATAAAAAAAAAATAGTTCATAATAATTACAATTATGAAACATGTTTAAATGGGCCACTCTTAAACATCACATATTAGGAAATAAATTAGATGTGATGTTTAAATTGTTCAATTTGAATGAAAGCATAAGTCATCACAACATCCATCTAAACATAAAAGATTACTTGAACCTTTGAAAACCTCTTTAAACCCAGGTTTACCACACCACATTTTCAACATACAACTAGTAAACATTTTTTTAAGTCAAATTGAGAAGAGATCTGGTTTGGCTTACCTTTAGAAAGTGATGGGGAACGGTACTTACAATTACTGTGGCGTTTCATTCATTCCTCTGGATGTGTGATGTTTTGCTGCCTGTTTCTCCAGTCCAGATATGAATGTTGAGGCGTGGATGCCATTGAATATAATAGAGCATACATATCTAGAGCACATTCTTTTAAGCTAGCGATCCAGATTAGAAACTTCTTTCAATCTTTCTCTATCGATTTTTAGAGAATGACATCGAAAAAGTTTTAAAGTCGGCACAAATATGATTCTTAAATATAGGACAATTTCTTATCTTTTAGTACGAAAGATCTAAGTTTGCTATTATGCGATTGACTATTGATTTTAATGATGTCTGACTACTGATTATTCACTTAATTTAGATGCTTTACATAACTATAAAAGTATCTAAATGACTTTTTTTTTCTTTTTTTTTCTGTTATACAAATAAAATGAAATAATGTTAAGAAGTTATGTCATTTTTAAAAATTTGTATATACTATTAGAAATTTTCTAGATATAAATTATATCTTTATTTAGTTAATAAAACTCTATATTTTTGTCTTGGTATATTGTTTTGATTAAATGATTGTTACTTAGAATTTATTAGGATTTTATTTTAAAATATATATGTTTTTTGTTTATCACCTAAATTATTTGAAAGAAACTCTTCACTTAAGAAATTTGTATAATAATTAATCCTATAAAAGTTCTTATTATATTTTATTTTTCAAATGAGTTAAACTTATAATCAAGGAGAACCATACTAGAAAAATTTGTAAATTAATTTTGAACTAATTTTTTTAGAAACATAGTTTTACTTCTAAAATATATGCAACCAATTAATTTGTCAAAGGGCAATTTACTTTTCTTAATCATTATGTATATAAGTATCATAATCTTACACACAAGAACTCTATATTTGGGACATCGATTAAATTGTAATATAGATTACAAATATAAGAATTTCTTTTAGTTTCTTTAATCATTTAACACTTATATTACTTTACGTTAACCTAAACTTAACTAATGATTATTAATTGCATTTTCAACAAATAACATTAAAGTTGTTCCCCTTTTTATACTAAATTTTACTTTTCATTATGTTCGAATGCATGTTTTTTTGTAATGAATAGTCCATTCTTTATTAATAAAATATTAAAGTTACATGTTCACAAAAAAGGACTTGTGGGATACAAGATCATCCTGCAAAAGTTTACATGGAGCTGAGCCAGAAACACTTAATAACTATTCATAAAAAAAATATAAGATCTTCCCTAAGGCCACTAGAGTAGTGCCAACAAGAGAGGAGGATCTTATCTATCATAAAAATCTTAGTTATTTATGCAGTTGGAAGAAGGCTTCGGAGGAGCACACTCGTTGTTAGCAGTAGTAGAAGCTTCTCCCTTTCCTGCTCCCTCTGTACTAGGAGGTGAAATGGCCAAGTCCAGGCGGGGGAATGACCACCTGGGATTAGAGGTAGGAGGAGTCAGCAAGCCAACAAAAGCATGAGCAACAATAGGAGCAACCAATACCACTCAGAGCCACTTTGCAGAGAAGCAGAGTGATGGTGATGAAAATCGTAGCAATTAGGAGAGTGACATGGGGCCTCAAATTGGGATGTCCACAATCAACAAGTCAAGAAGCTACTCTAGTGAAAGTAACCACTAGCTGGAGTCTGATCCACCAAAGTGGAATCCAATCCCACTTGAGAAATTATACATGGAGCATTGCCCCAATGATTGAGAAACTCCTATAAGTGGACCATGTCTAAGACCACCATGTTGGCCAGTCCTTGAGTATGTTGTAGTGCATTATTGCAAATGCAATATTTAGTATACACAGACAAATTAATATTAAGAAAAGTGGCTCATCCACTTTTGTCCAAAAAAAAAAATTATTAAGAAAAGTGAGTTAAAAATACCAGATTTCTATCTTTCCATAAAGAAAATAAAAAGTCTAGTCTGAAAGCATGCCAAATCTAAGAAAATTAAAAGGTATCTTAATGGAGTCACCAAGCAAGGCCATGTGCCAAGGAAATAGCTCTGGCCTAAAAGGCCTAAAAAAGTCATTTACCCAAAGCTAATATTGTTGAGCTCTACAACAAACCTAAAAGATGAGCAGGAAAGACTTAGATTGTCCACAAAATGGACACCATGAATAATGAATACCCAAATGCTTGAGCCAGGGTCCTAGGGACAAGCTCTGGAAGAGGACACGTAAGGCAAAGTGTATGATCTTCAGCTCAGTAATGGCTTTCCATAGAATATTAAACAATAGTTTTTAATAAAATATAATTATAATATTAATTATTTCAAATACAATTTTCTCACAAAAATCACCTAATAAGGATAGATTTCTCCTAAATATTTTGTGATATTAAAAAGTTTTTTAAAGATAGAAGTTATATATTTTCTTAAAATATATTAAATACAAATGAACATCACTATTTTTCTCTCTAATAAACTTTAAATATGTGCACTATTTTCTTCTCTAATAAACTTTTCAAAAAGAATCTGCAAAAGTGACTAGTTATTTTTGTCTTATAGATGACAATGTTGCAAACAACATCGGCAATAACATTTGTTGTTTGTTTGTGTGAAATTATTTCTTAAAGCCCTACCTTATGCTATCATTACCTTTTAGTTTGTTAACATTTATTAATGGCAAGAAATAAATTATTGGCCAACAATCTTTTCTTGAATCAGTCGAATTGCAGAAGTACGAATTCTATAACTCAACATAACAAGGATAGAAGCAAGAACCATCCTTGCCTTCGCAGCTTTAGACGAAAATGGAAGAATGATTTCCAATGATATTCTCAATGACATCATTGCCTTTGTCCTATTCTTTTCATTATCCTATTCTTCTCATTCTCTTCACCCTCCATTTTGTTCTTCTCATTCTCCTTGCCCTTTCTATTGCATCCTCCTCCCCCCACTATTATTTCCATTCTTTGAACCTTCATTTCTACTTGTAGATGCTACTCTCCATACATGTCATCTTTTCCCTGTACTTCTTGATTTGCTCCGAACACTACTAAGTTTACTATTCATATGACATATTCTAAATCTAGAGCTTGTAGCCATGTCATGGAAGCATAACAAAGAGATGTAATAAGAAGAACGCAATTATTTGAAGGATCTAGCTTTAGGAAAGTGAGTTGATAGATATAGAGCCTAGGTTTCCATAGAAATTCATCACTATCCATCACTGAATAGTTTTTTTTTCTGATTTTTATCTTTTGGATTAATAGATTGAGATAAATTATTTCTTCTTTTTGGCTACGGCAACACTCTCAAATCTATCAAAACAAGTTCGTCTGGTGGATTTTAGATGGTTTAATTCATTTACTCAGAAAGTGTTTTAGCTGAATATTTAGCATGTTATTTGTGATTGGGCTTTTAATATGAACAATTTTACTTTGATTATGCACTTTATGTTTTAATGAACTATATTCCTATATACTTTGAAATGGGCCTGCATTGAGCTTTTACAAACTAGATTTTATATATTTTTATCCTATTTGAACATGTTTATGTTCTCTATTATTGAAGTGATTCTATCATATTTTAATTGGGTGTGCACAACCAAATAAATGTCATATTTCTATTAAAAGTGTTTTTGGTAAAATATTTATATTAAATGTTTATAAGTGTGAAATACTTTTATGGAGAATTGGAACAACTGTTAGAAAATGTCACTTAAATAAAATAATATAAATTTTGTAAAACAAATATTATATCAAGCAATAAAAATATCTTAAATTGGATTTTATTTTTTACAACTTTCCTTTTACATTACAAATTATTTTGAAATATAATTATATAAATTATAAAATCTGAATATGTGATTGGATACGAAATTACTCTGCTAGGATTTTGCTTGCAGTATGACTTTTTAAAAAAATTCATTTATGATTTTGCATCTATCATACCACATTAATCATAGAACCATTACGGGTTTTTAATATGGCTCCAAAAAACTTTAGTGTAATAGGTGATATTAGTGCTAGAGTTGCTATGGATGCTCATGGTGCCTCCTCTAAACAAATGACCATGAATGTTTATTCTAAAATTGTTTAACAAGGTAAACTCTCATATGATATTGTTCTTAATATTTAGGAGTTTGATGATGTATTCAACTTTTTAGAGAAGAATACCTTGATAGGTTACTTTCTGGGTCAGTCTCCTCCTCAAAACATAGTCAAAGAATGGCTTGCCAAGAACTCATCTCCTCATGCAGTTCGGCTCGAAGGAATCCAAAGCCTTACTAAATGATTTTTTAATACATACCCAAAGAATGGGTTGCCAAGAACTCAACTCCTCATGCAGTTCGGCTTGAAGGAATCCAAAGCCTTAGTAAATGATTTTTTAATTTTGGTTTTATAAACCTCTCCAAGCTAACACAATCTTCAAGCAAGTGTCCTGGTGAATTAGGTTTTCATTGTTGGTTTTCTAGTAGTTCTATTGGGATTTCTCTATCTCAAATGAAAAGAAACTAAAAGTCGCTATCTAGGTTGAGTTTCTTGGTCTTGCCATACTTTTTTTGAAGTTGATTCATGCTATTGCTCAAAGCCTTGGCAAAGTGGTTTGCATGAAACCAGAGAAATTCTTCAATGTACATCCTTGAAGGATGGTTTGCATTGAAGTGGACCACTCTTCTGGTCTCAAATAAACCATTGACATTCAGGTAAGGGTGCACACCTTCACAAAAAATGTGTTATACTTGAAAAAGCTGAATGTTGTCTAGTGTGGAGCTTGATCAGTACCCAAGTGGGAGGTTGTTAGTTTTTGGTGACTAGCCAGGGAAATACTATACATACTCCATAATTCTTCATCTAGGTTCAGGGTTATTTTATCATTATTTCTGGGCTGACATGATGTAAGTAATTTTAATCCTTAAACAGAAAAATACTTGTATACAAGGGCTTAGGGTTAGGGATTTTCATAAGGTGTGATGCAAAAATTTCGTCTTGTAACGATATTGAGTTGTAAGGGATTACAAACTATAATTAGGTTATAATCATTGGATTGTAATAATATTGGACTTGTTTTTTGGTGGACGTAGCCCAAGGATTTGGTGAACAACATTAAATCTTGGTTTCTTATGTTATCTTCTATGTAATTTTTTTTTTTTTGATACTGTTTATACTTGCATGTAATTGTTATTCCTATCTATGTTTAATCCTAACATTGAACACCTATTATTGATGTCAATTGGATGAACACAAGATCAATGACTACCCTCTGGTAATGCCTCACAAGATAGTTCCTATCAAAGAAAACCAAGAGAAGCTAGTTGAAAATGCTAAGAAAAAGAAGTGGACCATATTAGTTAACAAGGGAAAAAATTCATTTTCTCTCAAGCATCAATGGTCCTCCTCTGCCTAGCCTACATTGGAGATTTTTCCTATTACCTCTTCCATGATGCCAAGCACACCAATAGTTTTACCACTTGTTTTAAACCCTAACCACTAGGGGATAGTGTTGTATGTGGTTGCTTCTTGACCCATATGGGTCTGCACTCCTCAAGAAATGTCTATGGTGGTCCCACTTGGGTCTCAACACTTACAATACTTTATTAGCCCAATAGCCATGGAGAGAATCTTAATGGTGGTCTAAAGAAGAGGAGAATCATCTCTAGTGGTGACTGTTTTCATAATTTCACCTCTAGTCCATTATTACATAATAGTTTCTCCTCTCTTGGGGATGAGGAAGATATGCAAGAATTGTTTCCATGAATTTTCTCTCATGGAATGTGTGGGGCCTCACAAACCTCCCCATAAACACTATGTGTTAGATACTAGATGCTGACTTGAATTCCTAGATGTCCTTTATTTATAAGAAGTTAATATTTTAGGATTTTTTTCTCAACATTAATTGCCATTTTAGTTTTCTAGACAACATGGTTTTTTCTTCCCAACATGAAGCTAGTCAAGGTGGTTTAGTTACTTTAGTTGTACCTCATTCTTCTTCTTCTACTATTTCCCATAGTTTTGACCCCACAAGCGAGATTGTACCTATTTTGGTTTCCTTCCATAATCATTAATTTGGGATAGTTAATGTTTATGCTCCCAATGATGTTGTTTTAGATTACGGTAAAAACAGGTTTTGAAGGGACCCCAAAACCCTTTTACATCTTCAAAAAAGGAAAAAACACGCTAACCAATAGGAAAGAGCCCATAAACCTACTAAAAAGTAGCATCAAAATTAGGTTTTATAGGGACCTAAAACCTCTAATAAAGTCTAGATAAAACACCAAAGTTTTACAAGGACCTAGAACCAAAAGTGTAAATAAAAAAAAACTAAAATCTAGAAACTAGGACCAAATAGAGGAACTAGAAGAACTAGCCAGCAAATAGGACCTGCAAATGAACCCGACTAAAAAAGAAGACCCAGGAAACTATTCTAATTCTATAATCATCTTCACAGCCTCCTTACCAATCTTAGCCATATCTTGGATGGAGTTAACAGCCGAAGAAGTAGCATCAATCAAAGCTTTTTTCCTCAAACTCTGTCTTTTCCTCTTGCTTGGGCCCTTCGAAGATATGATTCCTTCATTAACTCTTTTACCTAAAGTCATCACGGTTGCACAGATGCTTGAGGTAACCTGCTCCATTTTCGTTCCACTTTCCTTGATCAGTAGTCTAAGATTTTGCTCATTGTCCTTTAGATTTTTTGGGATATCTCCCATTTGCACCTCCATGTGTTGAATAATAGCTCGGTCATCCTCCTGGTTATGTTGCAATGTATCCACTTTCTTCTTTAGCCCCATTATTTCATTATATAACCAAGAATCAACCTAAAGGAAAGAGTTAGCTTTTTGTTTAGCAGAGTGGAGGAAGGAGAGATTGGTTTCCCTCACTAGGGAATCACCTGCATAATCAACAGTGGTGTGTGGAATAGGGCCATCTTTATCAATATGAATCCCCCCATCCAATGGTTCCACCTCACCAGACTCCTCTTGAGTATGGTGGCTATGTTCCTCCTTATCATGTCCCTCAGTCTCCTTAAGAGGATTGGAAGCTTTCCCCATTTTTTCCTCCTCACTCAAAATGTCTAAATCATCATTTTGTTTCTCTTTATCAACTCCCCCAGACCTGAGATGAGTGTCCTCATTTTTAGACTTGCTCTATTCTGAATTCACCTCCATAGCATCTTCCTCTCTCCTCTCTTCATTATTGTCTTTCGAGTCTGGGTAACCATCTAGGTTAGAGCTAAACTCCCCAGCATCCATCCCCTCCTCTTCCTTAGGGGTATCCTTTTTAGAGCCATCAGTGCTCTCCACCTCAATATCCTCTTCTTCAATTTGTCTTCGAGAATTGGAGGGTTTCAATTTAGCCTTTATTATCTTTTTGAAACTCTCATATATTTTTCCTAAAATGAGATTAGGACTCTTATGCTTGGCAGTGGACGGGGACGAAGCAATGGACTTATTTTTACAAAAACCCTCAATGAGTAAAATTAGACCTTCATGTAATATGGGTCGAGACTGTTTCTTTTTATGGGCATTTAAAATTTGGAGCAAAGAAAATTGCAAATAGAAAGGGAAGGAGATTATGTCCTTGTATGTGAAATGGTTAAGGAAAACAAAGTGGAATTTGTGCACCCTTTTACTTCTTCCATCAAGGATGAAATATTCGCGAATACAACCAAGCACATCATGCCAAATACCTTTTATCTATTGCACATCAAAGAAGTTGCCACTCTTTTCCAATTGCAGCTCCTCTTCTTCTATCTTCAAGAATTTTTTGTAGGCTGCATTGGAATTTGTGGTCTGGGTCAAAAACTTGACACCTTTCATGGGAAGACCAATGACTTTGGAAATGAATTCCTTAGTCATCTTAATAGACACTCCATGTAGGGTAACTTTTTCATCCGCCCAGTTTTTGAAGAAGGCAATGGTGACATAGGGTTTGAATCCATGCAACCGCTCCAGGTAGGTGGCCACCTTCCCTTTCTAGAGAATCTTCCAAATGTCCTACCTAGCCTTCCAATAATCACATTTTTTGGGTTCCTACATCCTCGGTTCACCTCCTATATTGTAGAGCAAACAAAAAACCAGAGACACCTAGATATCAAAAGCAAAGAGATAGAAGTGAGACCAATATTTTATGACACGATATAGAAGATACATGCAGAGAACATATAGCCTTCACATGAATGTATCTCCTTGGGAATGTTAAACTGACAATCGTAAGGCCACTCCCATAAATCATTAAATTTCTAATCTGAATAAATCTTTCCCACTCGGGAGCGAATAACATAATAATTAATGATCGCTTTAAGATCCACATGTTTGTGTAAGTCATCGAGCCACCTCATCTTTTGCCCCATTTGTACTATGTGATTAGCTATCCAATCAGCAACCCTGTTGGCTTCTCTATAAGTATGGGAGATGACCACCTTTTCAAAATTTTGAAATAGAGTTTTGATTTTCATAACCGTTGCCTCTATAGACCAAGCGGTGGTATTTTTATTATTAAGGATATTTATAATATTTAGAGAATCACCTTCCAACCATAATTTGGAGTACCCCAAATCAACAGCTAAAATGGTAGTATAAAGGGCAGCAGTACCTTTAGCAATATGACTATTCGAGTGACCAATAGGGATTGCAACGACATTAATAACATTTCCCATATGATCTCTAAGAACATCTCCACGTCCTACTCTTCCCAGGTTACCCTTGACTGCTCCATCAAAATTTCCTTTGATCCATCCATTAGGAGGAACAAGCCATTTTATAATTGATTTAGGATTATGAATTTTCAACTTAGGATCTTGAGATCTTAAAGGGTGATCAAATTGAAAGGTCTGAGCAGGCTCCCTCTAGGAAGAAAAATTCTCCTTGAAGCCTTTGATAATATTCTGACCAAGCACCCAACCTAGAATTTCTTTGTTTTTGAATATCTTGTTATTTCTTTCTTTCGATATACCCCACCAAAGATGGGGGAGGGTAAGTTTCCAAAGAAATTGAGCATCAAGATCCTTTGAGGGGCATCTCCAAGTCTTGAAAGAAAGCTCCACATTATTTTGATGAACCCATGTCATGCCCTAAAAGTTCAAAATCTTAGTCCAGACTTCCTGAGGAAAAGAACAACTCAATAACATATGATCTCTATCTTCATAACCCTTTCTGCATAAAGAACACCTATTAACCAAATTTATACCTCTTTTTTTTCAAATTATCAAGAGTTAGAATTTTGTTTTGGAGAAGAGTCCAAAAGAAAATGTTAATTTTGGGAGTGAGACCCTTAATCCAAGCTTGAGTCCAAAGAGGTTGATTGTTCTTATTCTTAGGAGCAAAGATAGAAGAGACTTTGAAATTCCCACTAGGGTTAGCAAACAAGATAATATCATCCTCCCAACAAGGGTAAAGAGAGACAACATTAAGGGATAATTGGATATTATTGAAAACATGGCTAGCATCAGTTAAATTCACCCATGAGTCATTCTTCTAGTAATGAAAAACAAGAGGGCCAAATCTCTGCTTGCAATGATCAATTAAGGTTTTGTCAATAAAGTCTTCAGTCAAAGGGTGATCCAAAAGCCAGATATCTTCCCAAAAATTCACTTTAAATCCATTGCCAACTTTTCAAGCACATCCTTTTTTTTAAGTTTCTTTGGTCCCTTGAATAGTAGCCCATATGGAGGAAGAGTGAATAACATCAGGAGAATCAAGGAAATCAGGAAGGGAGTAAGCATTGGAGAGATACTTATGTTTCCAAATGGCGCTCCACTCTCTATTGTCATGGTACACTCTCCACCCTTGGTTGGCTAGAAGGGCTTTGTTCAAACTACTGGTTTTTCAAATTCCTAATCCTCCTTCACTACAAAGTTTACAAACTTGGTCCCAAGCAATTAAAGGCATTCTCCTTTTATACTCTGAGTCAGACCATAAGAAGTTTCTTTGAATTTTATCAATTGACTCAACAAATTTAAGAGGAATTCTGAAAAGACTTAAAGCATAACTAGGAATGCTCTGGAGACAGGCTTTGAGAAGATTTAACTTACCAGCTTGGCTTAAAAGAATACCTTTCCATCCTACCAACTCTTTGCTGAATTAGTTAATAAGATCTTCCAAGAAAGCATCAGGGACCTTTAGACCAATGGGGAGCCCCAAGTAGGAGGAAGGGAGAGAACCTATAGAACATCCCAAGATTTTAGCAATTTTAACTTGCCTGTGGATAGGGTTGTTAATGAAGAGCACAACACTTTTTCTGCAATTTACCCCTTGACTGGAAGCAACAGAATATTAGTTAATAGCCTACTTTAAAATTCTAGCTTCTTTCACTTTAGCCTTACCCATGAAGATTGTATCATCAACAAATTGACCATGGGAGCAAGTTAACGGTTGAGAAGAAGGTTGTAAGCCCTTGAGCAGACCTTTTTGGACCAAGTCCCCAATGAATCTCCCCAAACAATAAGACATAATTAAAAAAAGGTTGGGGGATAAAGGATCTCCTTGTCTCAGCCCTCGAGAAGGAAAAAATAAGGGAGATGAACTACCATTAACCAAGATTGCTATAGAGACAGTAGAAACAAATTAGCGGATCAAACTCACAACCTTATGATCAAAGCCAAAAAAAAGCAATATATTACAAAGGAAAGACCAATCCACTCTATCATAGGCCTTGGCAATGTCCACTTTCATAATGAAACCCTGATTGTTAGAACAAGACAAACAATGAATATTCTCATGAGCAAAGATGATAGAGTTAAGGATTTGTCTACCAGGGACAAAACCATTCTGTTGATTAGCAATAATCAACGGGATCACCTTAACAAGTCTAGAAGTGAGAACTTTGGATATAATTTTATAGAAAGAGTTACAAAGGTTGATCAGGCGAAGCTGATCCGGAGAACTAGACCCAAATTTCTTAGGAATAAGGCACATAAAAGTGGAATTGAGTAATTTGAGCAATTGTTTAGCCCCAAAGAATTCATTAACAACATCACAAACATCTATACCAACAACTTTCCAACACTTCTAGAAGAAGAACATGGGGAAACCATTAGGGCTAGGGGCTTTATCTCCTCCCAAAGAGCTAACAACCTTGAAAATTTCATTATCCTAACGGATTGAGCATAACTTTTTTTTCTGATCCTTAGTAATCAGTGGAGGAATCACTTTTAGGAATTCAGCCTGACTTTCAACATTAATGTTAGAATCAACCATCATAAGGGAAGAGGAAAAAGCCACCATCTCATTCATGATAGCCTTGTCATCAAAAATTTTCACATCACCCCTTTTAAGATGTGAAATGTGAGTTTTGGCTTGTGCTTCAGAGTGGAAAGATGGAAAAACTTAGTATTTTTATCCCCTTCTCTCAACCATAGCAATCAGGATCTCTATCTCCAAAATATTTCTTCTTTAGTAATGATGTCATGGTATTGGAAAAGCTTTTCATTGTCTTCAAGAAGGAGATCAGAGGTATAACCATCCTTCTGTATTTTTTCTTGAATATTAAGAATATCCTTCTTAACCATAGATTTGTTCTCAAAAATGTTCTCAAAGCTATTCCTTTTCCATTTTTTGACTTCCCTTTCAACATTTTTTTAGCTTGGGAGCAATTCTAAAGAGGGCTATACCTTCAAACTCTATATTCCACCAATCTTTTAGTTTATTTTCAAACTAAGGGTTCTGCATCCACATCTTCTCAAATCTAAAAGGAAAATTCTTCTTGAGATTAATCTTATCAGTAATGAATAAAAGAGAGAAATGATCTAAACCAATTTTCTTACAAGCCTCCATCTTACAGATGAAGTCTTTAGTCCAATAAGGAGATATAAGAGCACGATCAAGCCTAGCCTGAATACATTCATTACCAATTCTCTTGTTGCTCCATGTGTACTAGATTCCATGGATATCCAAGTCCATAAGGCCCTCATTATTGATGAAATCCCTTAGATCCAATCTTCCTTCCAACTGAGTAGCATTTCCTCCCTTTTTCTCATGGTCATAAAGAGGGATGTTAAAATCTCCCATGATGATACATCAGTTAGAATAGCTTTTCCTTTTAAAGTTAGAAATAAAATCCCAAACCTTTTTCCTTGAAGGCTTTGAGTTAGGAGCATAAATATTCACAAGATAGCACTCTTCCTTCTAGTTTGAACTTGAAATTTTGGCTATCATAAGGTTTTTGCTAGCAAACATAATAGTTCCAGAGAAACAGTTCTTCTTCCATAACATCAAAGTTCCTCCCAAAGCTCCTTCTGAACTACTAGCTTTTAAAGAATAGTTATTAAAAGCTTTAATCTATTCCGCTTTCTCTTTATTCATCTTAGTCTCTTGGACCAGGAGAAAATCAGGCTTTTGTTCTCTAACAAAATTCCTAACAATGTCCAGTTTATGAGTACTGTTCAACCCCGTAATGTTCTAGGTTATGATCTTCATATCCATATTTTAGGAGAAAAATCTAGAATGGTTGCCTGCCTACCATCAACAATATTTTGCATACTTTCTAACTCTCTAGCTTTCTTCGTAGATCTTCTTCCAGGATTAACCGGGGATCCAACATCTGATTTTACGTTAATGTGTTGATCTTCTTTTTTTTTCACTTTTTTCTGGATTAGACACAAAAGGTTTTGCCTTGCGATGTTGATCTATTTTGCTACTTCTAGTCTCTACCCCCTTCGTATTGTTCTTTTTTTCAACCCTTTTTCCTTTGGATAGGTTTATGAATTGAGCCATTTTCTTTCACATCCTCTAGGGGAGGAAGTGCCACCATAGAAGGGACAATTTCCATCTAGGTTTTCATCTGACTCATCCTAGATTGAGATGGCGGAAATACTCCTTCCTCTGGTAAATTTCCAATATCAGCCAAGATTTCACCATCCTCAAGCACGATTTTGTTATCAATATCTCCCCATTATTCATCTAACCTCTGGTAAAGAATAATTTGTTTAGAGATATTTTCCTGATTTTCTAATTCTTTTTCAGGTATATTGGTTTCATATTGTAAACTGGGACCTTCTTTCTTAGGGTTGTTTTCCAAGCTCTTTCTCTACCTTAGCCTATTGTGTTTGAAGTTTTTCAATACTTTTTTGTTCTTGGCGTTGGCCTACTTTGGGTTTCCACACTTTCTTGTGCTGAATCTTGTTCTTTTTCCTTTCGAACCCACTACTAGCCTATTTTTTACTTTTAGAGGGACAGTTCTTAACCAAATGCCCCTGCTTCTTACAAGCATAGCAAGAATTGGACAAATCTTCAAATAGGATTTCTTGAGTTCTCTTACCCAACTTGGAAATTAGATCCACCTTAGCTGGGAGGTGATTCAAGTCTACCACCTTAACGAAAAGACTGGCACAATGAAGTTTGGATCTAGAAGTCGTAGCATTATCCAAAGCCACTAGTTCACCAAAGTAACTAGCAATACCTTTAAAGATATCTTCATGCCAGAATTCAAGAGGGAGTCCAACGAGTCTGGCCCAAATGGGAGTGGTTAAGAAGAAAGAGTCAAAGAGGTCAATATTGGGTTCCCATTTTTTAATGGTAAGAGAACTTTTGCCAAAAGACCATGGTCCTCCATAGAGAACTCTATCCATATCTTCTTTACAGTTGAAGATAAACGAAAAGAACCCGTTCAACATGGGGGCAATATCAATGTCTCCTCTAATAACCCATATTCTTTTCACCATATTTCTAAGAGTATCAATATCAAGTCTAGCACCTAAGAATTTTCCCACTAGATTGAAATCCATGGAAGACACAAAAAAATCAACTAAAGGGTCTAGGATAAAGACTTGAAACTCACCTTTCTCCTAGTAGGTCTTCGCAGTCACCAACGGAAAGAGAGACTTTCCAATTGGTTTCTTGCCAAACAGGGATGACCAGGATTTTCCTTCCGAAGCACCTTGCTTTTGTCCTCCAAAAGACTTTTCCTTGAAAGAGACAACATTTTCTTTTTCCTTCTCGAGATCATGTCCTAACACATGAGAAGTAGAATCAGATCCCAAAGTTGGGTCACGGACCCCACACAAAAGTTTAGATTCACCCGAAGACTTTCCATCATCCACCTCAACCAAGGATTCTGACCCCATAAACTTCTCAGCATCCTCTATCGTTCCCCCAGGGTCAATACTGCCAACCAGATTCCCCCTGACCAGTTTCTCACCTACATGCGAACTAGCTAATTCAAATTCTGAAAGGGTGCTCAACATCCTGCTCAACATCCCAATGATGTTGTTAAAAAATCTTGGTTGTAGCATTTGATAATGGATTTCTTGCCCCTTGGCACCTAAGTTGTTTGTGGGAACTTCAATATGATTAAATTGGCCTCTGATAAAGAAGTTATACTTACATTCTATTGGACAACTACAGAAAGAGAAGCCCGGTACTACATGTGCAATAAATTGGGTCATTTTTATCGCAATGCTCGTCATCATCATTTTGGCGGGAATTGGCATACTTGGTCTAATTTCAAAGCTAGCTTCAGTAGGATTTTTAAAATACTAGATCATGTGATGACATCTGCACAATATTTTACTCTTTTACTAAAACAGATTTGTTTATCATTCCTTTGACAGATTTGACCTTGCTAGAGATTTCTCCATTCTTTTTACCATCACTAGGAAAATAGCTCAAAGGCATCCTTCTAAAAATCATTTTTTTCTCAACACATCATTGACAAGTCATGATCACTCTAGTAAACACATATTGCATGTTTGGAACTTAGAGTCTTGATTTCCACCCATCTTGAGTGGATTTAATTGTGGAATGATACTATAACTTGTACAACAAGATTTCTTTAAATTCGTGGTAGGAAACTTGTCTTGTACCATAGATGGTCATCACCAAAGCTTTATGTGCAACCTCAAAGGCTCTGTCCTTGAATCCATTTGATCCAGACCTAAAATTTTAACTTTCCAATCTCCACCATCAGAAGCAGGTTGCTGATAACTAAGCCTCTTGGAGGGCCTAAATTAAATCCTATCTCCGCTAGCTTGAGGTTGGTGACAAAGCTTCAAAGGAATTCTTCCAATCTCTTAGAACTCGAACATAATGCAATTGTGATTAAAAAATTGAAGGAAGGGAAATAGATTCTTTTTGCCATTCTTGGCATTCTTCAATCCTTTTTCCACTATGTAAAGATTTTCACTACATAGGATTAATCATTAGACTGAGTGCATCCTTTCAAGGAATGCATTGCTATATCTACTAATCACCATACAATTGAACATCATGATTTCTATGAGAAATTTCTTATTCTCACTAACCTCAAGGAGGTTGTCTTTTCCATGGTGGATGACAAGGGTCCTGGGTGTTATGGTTTTGGGATTCCATTGGGCTAGAGCTTCGCAAGGTTTACCTAGAATATTTTCACTCTAAAGTTTTAGGTAATCTTATCAACAAAGGAAATATCAATTTCATACCCAAGGTTGGTGATCTTGAATATATCTATAATTGGAGACCTATCACTTTGCTAAATGTCTCCTATAAGATTATAGATAAGTTTCTAGTGCTTAAAATCTAGCATATGTTACCACTTATTATCTAATCAGAGTAGATAGGATTTATTAAATCTTGTTATATCCTAGAAAACATCATTATCATCTGGGAAGGCATGGAATGAGTTCATGGGTCTAAGAAATGAACTCTCTTTTCCAAAAAGTATTTTTCCAAATCTTATGATGGCATTGAATGGCCCTTCATTCTTGATCTTCTAAAATCTTTAGGATTTGGACATGCCTTTCTTGAATTTTTAAATATTCTTTTTGGAAATTATTTTTCTTCCATCAACACTAATGACATACAATCTAATGTCTTTGGCCTTTTCAGATCTATTCACCAAGGTTTTCCTTTGGTTCCTACTTTGTATGTCTTGGCTGCTTCAGCATTTGGTTACTAGTTGGCCCAAGCCATCTCCTCTAGTTATATTTAATGAATTTCTCTTCCTAACTCCCCCATTCAACTTGTCAATGGACACTTTGTTGATGATTCCTTCCTCACCCTCATTGAGGATGAGGATAATTTTTTCAATGCACTCCAATTCTTGGATATCTTCTGCCTAGCTTCTAGGTCAATTATTCAATGACACAAGATGCTATGTTATAGACAGTCTTTCCTTCCTGCTCCAGCTTGGCTAGTTCAATACCAGTGGATATGGATCCAACATGGTGAAATCTTAATTTTTTTATTATACCTTTTTCTTTTCAAGCTTCTCTAGTGGACATCTAGAATGTTGTGCTTGAAAAAATCTCCAAAAAATTTGACTATTGGATTACCAAGCCTCTCCCTTTGGCTGCTAAATCCCAAATTTTCTCCAAGGTTTGTGCTACTACACATGTGTATTATTCTTCCTATTGGGCTCCTTACAAAGTCTCTTATTCCAAATCAGAGAACCTTCTCAAAGATTTCCTCTAGGATTCATATTCTGAGCATCATGGCTTCCATAGATTTTCTTGGAAATATTGTTTCTTGCCCAAGGAATATAGTGGAATTGGCCTTATCTCCACTCATAAACAATAGCACCTACCCCTAGTTTTCATTTTGTTATTATTGCAAAACGCTTTTAGGCTAGTTTGTGGTTGTTGATTAGTAGCACTATCTATTAGATTATTAGATATTGTTTTATATTCAGTTGATTTTATGATGAGAATACTTGGTATCATTTACTTCATGTATGCATGATGATTATTACAATGGTTGCAGTTATTGATCATTATTAGTTAGATGGATTATCATATGCTTTTTTCTTATGGATACTTACCCCATACTACATGTGTATGATGTGCATGTATGTTTTCTTTATGTATGGAATTTTTCACATGGTTAAGGAAGGGAGTCATAGTCACCTGCTAGCTGGGATCTACATGATGTTCCCCTTCCTGCTATTGCATGTTTAGCTTAGTAAATATGTGTTTGTACATGCATGGGTTTTATGCAAATTGTAGGTACTGGGTATCAACTTTCCTGAATTGCCAAGATGAGCATACCCTATCATATTATCTCGATGGTAAGAGAGGGGAGATAAATTCTTAAGTCTAAATCCTAACATTTAAACCCATTTGTCCTAGAAAATAGGACAAGTACATGAGTTGATTACCTTCTAAATGTGTCATATGACATGAATTTGTGATTATAATGCTTTAGTTTGATCTTGTATGTGTTTTTCTATGATGGGTTTTCATATTTTGTCCTATACATCTTTGATATTTTTCTATTAATTAAGTCTGATTAAAAGATTAAATTAACGATCTAATTTAACAAAAAAATATTATGATACTATTAATATTTAATTATATTTAATTAATTGTGAAATTAATTAAATAAAAGAATTAAATTTAAAGATAAATTTATAAGTTTAATTTTAGAATGTGATAATATTTATTTAATTTAATAATAATATATTTAGGAGTCCATTTTTAAATAAATGCTAAATACTATGATTATTTAAGTTAATAGATATTTTATGAATTAACATTTCAAAAATAAATTAAGAATGGAAATGATATTAATTTATTAAAAAGTTTTAAGATTGCATAAAGTGTTCATGAGATTAAAATTTAATAAATTAATTAAAAAGATAAAGCATGTAAATTTAATAAAGATAATTTAATTTGCATAAACATCCATGAAAACATAAACGAAAGATAATAAAGAGTTAAAAAGTTGTGATCAAGGAGTCCTCTTAGGGGATCACAAAATTAGTGCCCCAAATTAGTTGTGAGAACTCCTTATCAACATTTGAGAGTTCATTTTCAAAGGACAGATGTTTTTGGAAGGACCATGAATTTTGGAGAAAGAATTTTTGAAGAGAGAAGGTTTTGAGAGAAGAAATTTCTCTCATAAATCTCTTTACTGTGTGCAATTTTAGGATCAAAATCTAAGTAGATTCTTGCGAATTGATTCACATAGTTAATTATGTTATTTCCTTTTTCTTGTCTTCTTTGTGACTGTGAAATGTTTATCTGAAATTCTTTGTGACGAGTATTTTCAATATTGTGAATTTTCTGGTATGCATGTTGAATCTTCTATATACATGAGAATTAAATTATTAGTAGAAACCTTGTCTAGTATATTTAAAAATTGGAATTTAAATCAAAAAGGGTTTTGAATTGAAAAGAAAAATTTAAA
The DNA here is from genome assembly GCA_028749045.1 of Cupressus sempervirens. Classification (NCBI taxonomy): domain Eukaryota; kingdom Viridiplantae; phylum Streptophyta; class Pinopsida; order Cupressales; family Cupressaceae; genus Cupressus; species Cupressus sempervirens. The sequence goes on from CM053789.1 coordinate 499,280,351, forward strand.
TTGAAATTTTGACTAGTTGGTTGTATCTTTCCTATCAGAGTATTGTTGGAACTTTTATATTAAAAAATTATTCACGGGGATTTTTGTTAATAAAATATTATTTAAAATAATAATAAAAAATAAAATAAAATTTTTAAATAAATTGGGGAAGGGGTGGGGAAATCCTCACAAAACCACCCCCCTCACACGCGCATGACAACAAGGTACTACTAGCGACCATTAAGGGCCTTACGATAGCATAGGCTATTGGCATCCATTAAAGGTCAAATGGAAAGCCTGCTGTTATGGACAACAGGTATGCCTGCTACCACGACAATAGGTCTACCAAGAGTACCCAAAAGGTGACAGGAATTTTTTTTAAAATGCTTTATATTAAATGAATTTACTCTTCTTAAATTTAACTTATTAAAATTTAATTATATTAAATTTTAAATTACTATTTCTTATTAATGTTACTAATAAGTTTTATTAATATATATTAATTTAATAAATAATTAAATAATATTAATATGATGATTTATAATTATTAATTAATTTAGCTAAATTTAATTTGATTAAGATTAATCAATAATGGAGGTTATAAGTAAAGTTTAAAATTTATTTTATTATTATTATTAATATTGATTTTAAATAAAATGGTAAATTATTTTACTTAAAAATCAATAAGTATTATCTTAATAATTATCCTTAAATGAATTCTGAATAATTGACTTGAAATCAAATAAGGGTAATTGTGCATTTTATTCAAATATAAGAATGAGGTAAATAGTAAGGGTTAAATTGTAAATTGTAGGGATTCAAAGACTTACAATGAATGAAAATTGATACCTTGTTGTTAACTCAACCATGTGTTTTCAAAATCAAACCAAACTATAAAACCTACACTATTATCTCTATGTTGTCTATGCTTTGTGTTTGGGTTGACTACAGTGTTGACCAATTTTAGGATGTCTACCAGAGGCTTGGGAGTTATGTGTTTGTGGTTTTATAAAGAATTGATTTTGATCTTTTAGACTCAATCACAGTAATGTGTTGGTATGCTCTATGATGAGTTTTACTTATTGTTCATTATTGCTTTCCAACATTCTTATGTGAAGCTAAGGTGAATGTTATGACATATTTGACTTAACCTTTCTGAATCTTCAATCAATATTTTTGGGATGCTTCCAAGTTGCTTGTAGAGAACTGATCTGTTATTGTGAATTATATTTTGATACTTTCCAATCGCTTGCATAAGACTAAGGTCATATGCTATGATTCTTTGATTTGTACTTTTACGAGCCTAGGGTAGGTAATCTGTATGTTATGTTGGGAAGTGGCTTGCAATGGAGGCTAGAGCCCAAAGTGGCTACCAAGGTAACCAATTGTAAGTAGTTTAAAAAGTGATAACATTTCATTAAATGGGTTTAAAATGAATTAATAAGATGTTGGTACCACAGAAAGACGCTAAGGGTCTGGAGGATTAAAAGACTACTTGGGTAACCTTAGATTTGACTCTTTTGTATGCCTTGTTAGTACGAAAGGATACTAGTGCTGCATAGAGTCGGTAGGGGAAGAGATGAATAAATTACTAGCTGGGTAACCCTAGAGTTGGTTCATGCAATGACACTTGCCCACTAGTAGTATAGATTTCCTACCTATCTTTGTTTGCCTCTGGGTCTAGATGTCAATTTTATTTTGGAACCTTTGAGTTAGATTACTTTTAGGGTTTCCTAGACTTAGAGATTACTTTTGAATTCGAGATTGATATCATATTTGGGAATTGAGACTATCTCCTTAGTGCAGTGGGAGTGGGCCATTTTGGGTTACCACGGGGTTGGGTGGTAGTTGTTTTTACTCTTACCATTGATATCCATCCATTGATACTATGGCTGGAGTTCTTTGTTTGCATTCCCTTTCATTATATCTTTGTGTATCATAATGGATGGTTATATCCTTATGATGGATGGTTATATCTTTATGATGAATGATTTCACTTATTGTATTGTACTCTTTTTATGGATCCAAAAGGAATAATTTAATCTATTTATATAAATGTATATTCTTATGGCCTTTCATAGCCTATGACATGTACAATGGATGACTGAGTATTTTGAATTTTATTGCCAAGTGGCATTCAAAAAAAATGTATATTATTTAAATGGACTTGGACTTATAATTATTCTTTCATGTGGATGTGGTATTTGTTAGAATTACTATTAATTAAATTTAAATGTGACTCAATGTCTTGGGATCTTTTTAGGAATGTAATTTTTTATGTATGCTTATGTATGACTTATGTTATTGCTTCCACTACTTTATGATTGATGTGTATGTTATTTTGTCTTAATTTTTTGTTTTAGCAAACTTAGTGAGAACTTCAGGTTAATTCTTTTGGATCCCTTGGTAGGGCATTACATATGGTATTAGAGCCCAAGTTCTATATTGGGAACTCTGGTTATATTGGAATGTCACTAGTTGTTAGCTAGTTGAACTAAAATGAAATTTAAATTTTTATGTATATCTATCTCAAACTAAAACTTGAACTAGTTGGACTAAAATATAACTTTAACTTATAGTTGTATAATTTCAATCTTGATTATTTAGACTTTAAAATTGAAATATAATTAAACCTAAATATAGGTAAAAATGAAAATTGAACTTATACTATTTTCAAAATATGTGTTGTCCATCTATGCTTTATAGTAGTATAGTATTATTATAACATCTTGTATCTTGGATATTATTATAGGATGGTATCTAGGATCAGATATTATGGCCATGGTAGAGGTCATGGACAAGGCAGAAAAAATTGTATAGATGAGTCTATCCATGAAGGCCCTAATTAGGAAGAGGATAGGAGAGATCATGTGAGCATCAGGAAGAGAATTGTATAGAGCAATAGGTCAAATCTAAAGAGGTTGACCTAAGGAAAATGATGAAAACCATCATTGATCACCTACCTCCTGTTCATGGCCAGGATGGAGCAAATTAGGTAGGACATGAGCATAGACCTAGGCTAAGGAGCCCTCAAACTGATCGAAAAATATCCATAGTAGCTACTAAGGTGAAGGACCTTCAAAGGTCCAAGGTCAAGCCCTTTAACGGGCATGCTTCAGGTTATGTAGCCAAGTAGTGTCTTATTGCTCTTGATAGGGTTTTTTCTATTCAAGACTTTGAGAGTAATGTCAAAGAAAGGTTTCCTATAACCAAACTAGAACTCTTTGGGGCCACTTGGTGGGCTATCAAATAGAAGAAGCTAGGGATAGACATGAACAATGTCAAATGGGAGTTACTCTTGGAAAAATTCCATGATCGATTCCTACTAGAGGAATGAAAGAAACATAGAGCATATGAGTTCCACAACCTGAGACAGTTCACTATGATCGTAGTAGAGTATGAGTAAAAGTTCTATGAGGTTATGCCCTTTTCTGAAGTTAGTGATAACCTAGCACAGCTAATATGACATTTCATCAAAGGCTTAAACAACCATCTAGTTCGGGGTGTTAAGGTGTTTGAACCTAAAACCCTAAAAAATGCAATACATCGAGCCATCCTTGTAGAGCAGAGTGTCAACCTAGGACATGGAGGTTTTGTGGGAGCACCTACAACATCAAGATCAAAGGGTACCCACAAATTAGGTGGTAGTAAGAAACTTCTTTCTGGAGGTAATCAATAGCAGGGAGGAACTTATACTCTAGCATAGAGTGGTGGTGGTGGTTCCAACACTAGGAGCTAATGCAACATGTAGCACAATAAGTGCAACCAATATGACCAACCATCTCAGAGTATTCATTCTTATGTTAGTGGGAGTAGTGTTCCATAGTCTAATGTAGGTAGAGTGCAAAGAAGTTTTGAAAGAGAATGATTTTCATGCAAACAATGCGAACACAAGTTGTCCCATTACCGTCAAGGGAAATCACAATGCTTAGACCATAGACCTATAGCTTCACAACCTATGGTTGGAGACATGGGTAGGTCCTAGAGAGTGTTCTCACTAGATTCATATCCTCCTACAAGGGGAAAGCGTCCATTGGGACCCACATAGTGAGTTCATTTTTGCTAGTACCATTCTTGTAGGCTTCCAGGAGTAAGCCTAAGTCTATGGGGTGGATGTAGTACCTGCCCCTAGTTTGCATTTTGTTATTATTGATGAACTCTTTTAGGCCAGTTTATGCTTGTTGATTAGTAGCACTATCTTTCAGATTATCATATATTTTTCATATTAAGTTAATTTTATGATGAGACTACTTAGTATTATCTACTTTATGTATGCATGATGATTATTACAATGATTTCAGTTATTGATGATGATTAGTTAGATGGATTATCATATGTGGTTTTCTTATGGATACTTACCCCATACTACACATTTATAGTGTGTGTGTATGTTTTCTTTATGTGTGGCATTTTTGATATGGTTAAGGAAGGGAGTCGTAGTCACCTACTAGTCAAGATCTACATAATGAACCACTTGCTACCATTGCCTATTTAGCCTAGTATATATGTGTTTGTAAATGTGCAGGTTTTATGTAGATTGCAGGTATTGGGTATAGAATTCCTTGGATTTCTAGGATGAGCGTACTCTACTTCATTATCTCAATGGTAAGAGAGGGGTGATAAATTCTTAAGTCCAAATCCTAACCTTTAAACCCATTTTTCTATAAAATTAGGACAAGTATCTGAGTTGATTACCTTAATAATTCATCGTACGACATGAATTTGTGATTATAACCCTTTAGTTTGACCTTGTATGTGTTTTTCTTTGATGGGTTTTCATATTTCGTCCTATAGGTCTTTGGTGATTTTTCTATTAATTAAGTTAGATTTAAAGATTAAATTAATGATTTAATTTAATGGAAAATTATTATGATACTTTTAATATTTCATTATATTTAATTAATTGAGAAAATAAATAAATTTAAAGATAAAATTATAAGTTTTATTATAGAATGTGATAATATTTATTTAATTTAATTATTATATATATTGAGGAGTGCATTTTTAAATAAATGCTAAATACTATTATAATTTAAGTTAATACATATTTTATCAATTAACATGTTGAAAATAAATTAAGAATGAAAAAGATATTAATTTATTAAAAAGTTTTAAATTGCATAAAGTGTGCACAAGATTAAAATTTAATAAATTATTTGAAAAGACAAAGCAAGTAAATTTAATAAAGATATTTTAATTTGTATAAACAAGCATGGAATTATAAAGGAAAGATAATAAAGAGTTTAAAAGTTGTGATCAAGGAGTACTCTCGAGTGATCGCACAATTAGTGCCCCGAGTATAGGAGAGAACTCTTTATCAGCATTTGAGGGTTCATTTTCAAAGGACAAATGTTTTTGGAAGGGACCATGAATTTTGGAGAAGGAATTTTTGAAGAGAGAAGGTTTTGAGAGAAGAAATTTCTCTCACAAATCTTTTTGGTGTTCACAATTTTAACATAAGAATCCAAGTAGATTCTTGTGTTTTGATTCCCATAGTTAATTACGTTATTTCCTTTTTCCTATATTTTTCGTGATAGTGAAATGTTTATTTGAAATTCTTTGTGATGAGTATTTTCAATATTGTGGATTTTCCAGTATGCATGTTGAATCTTCTATATATGTGAGGATTAAAGTCTTAGTAGAAACATTGTCTAGTAGATTTAAAAATTCAAATTTAAAATGGAAAGGGTTTTGAATTGAAAAGAAAAATTTTAATTGAAAATTTGACTTTTGGTCATATTTTCCCTATCAGAGTATTGTTGGAACTTTTATATAAAAAAAATATTATTAAAATATTATTTGAAAGGGTTTTTCTTTACAAAATTTTATTAAAACAAAATAAAATGAAAATTAAAATAAAATAAAATAAAATAAAATTTTTAAATAAATTGGGGAAGGAGTGGGGAAATCCCCACACCCTTCTCCCCCCCACCCCCCTCGACGACCATTAAGGGCTGCATGGTAGCACATTTTGCCGACAACCATTAAAGGTCGCATGACAGGCCTGCTATTGTGGGCAATAGGTACGTCTTCTACCATGACAGTAGGTCTGCTGTGGCAACCCAAAGGTTGACAGACTTTTAATGAAAACACTTTATAATAAATGAATTTACTTTTTTTTTTTTTTTAAATTAATTTATTAAAATTTTACTATATTTAATTTTAACTTATTCTTTTTTATTAATGTTATTAATAAGTTTTATTAATATATATTAATTAAATAAATAATTAAATAATATTAATATGATTATTTTTAATCATTAATTAATTTAGTTAAATTTAATTTGATTAAGATTAATTAATAATAGAGGTTATTAGTAAAGATTAAAATTTATTTTATTATTATTATTAACAATATTGCTTTTAAGTAAAATGATAAATTATTTTACTTAAAAATTAATTGGTATTATTTTAATAATTATCCTTAAATGATTTTTGAATAATTGGCTTGAAATCAAAATAGGGTAAATTTGCATTTTATTCAAATATAAGAATGGGGTAAATAGTAAGGGTTAAATTATAAATCGTAGGTATTCAAAACATTACATTTAACGAAAACTGAAACCTTACTATTAACTCAACCATGTGTTTTCAAAATCAAACCAAACTATGAAACCTACATTGTTCTCTATATGTTGTCTATGTTTTGGGTTGACTAGAGTGTTGACTAGTTTTTGAACATCTACCAGAGGCTTGGGATTTATGTGTTTGTGGTTTTAATGAATTCATCTTGATTGTTTAAACTTAGCCATGGTAATGTGTTGGTATGCTCTATGATGAATTGTATTTATTGTTCATTATTTCTTTCCAATGTTCTTATGTGAAGCTGAGGTGAATGTTATGACATATTTGACTTAACCTTTTTGAATCTTCGATTAGTATTTTTGGGATGCTTTCAAGTTGCTCGTAGAGAACTAATGTGTTATTGTGAATTATCTTTTGATGTTTTCCAATCACTTGTAAAGGACTAAGGTGATATACTATGATAGTTTGATTTACACTTTTATGAGCCTAGGGTAGGTAATCTATACATTAAGTTGGGAAGTGGCTTGCAATGGAGGCCGGAGCCCAAAGTGGCTGGAAGGGTGACCCACTGTATGTAATTTAATAATTGATAAAATTTCATTAAATGAGTTTAAAATGAATAAATGGTACCACATAAAGTCACTAAGCGGCTAGAGGATTAAAAGACTAGTCAGGTAACCTTAGAGTTGAATCGTTAGTATGCCTTGTCAGTACGAAAGGATACTAGAGCCATATATAGTCACTAGGGGGATAGAGGATTAAATGACTAGCCAGGTAACCCTAGAGTTGGTTCATGTGATGACACTTGCTCACTAATAGTATAGATTTCCTACTTATCTTTGTTAGCCTTTGGTTCTAGATGTTGATTTTATCTTGGAAGCTTTGAGTTAGATTACTTTTAGGGTTTCCTAGACTTTGAGACTATCTCCTCAGAGTGGTGGGAGTGGACCTTTTTGGTTACTATGTGGTTAGGTGGTAATGCTTTTTACTCTTACTATTGAGATTTGTCTGTTGATGTTGTGGCTAGAGTTCTTTGTCCACATTTCTTTTCATTCTATCTTTGTGTATTATGATGGATGGTTATATCTTTATGATGAATGATTTCACTTATTGTATTGTACTTTATTTCATGGATCCAAAAGGGATAATGTAATCTATTTATATAAATGTATATTCTTATAGACTTTCATACCCTGTGACATGTACAGTGGATGATTGAGCATTCTAAATTTAATTGCCAAGTGGCATTCAAAATGAATGTATATTATTTAAATGAACTTGGACTTATAATTATTTCTTTATGTGGATGTGGTATTTTTTAGACTTATTATTAATTAAATCTAAATGTGACTCAACATCTTGGGATCCTTAAGGAATGTAATCTATTATGTTTGCTTATGTATGATTGTATGTTATTGCTTCAGCTACTTTCAGATTGATGTGTATGTTATTCTTTCTTTTATAAACTAAATTGTTTGGCAAACTTAGTGAAAAAGTTAGGTTAATTCTTTTGGATCCCTTGGTGGGGCATTACATAAACAAGGAATTTTCTTCTGTGTTAATGGATCATCAAAGCTCTTTCTAGAGATGAGGCCTAGAAGATTCTTCTTAGGTGCTACATTTTGTCTACTTTTTTTGTCAACAAGTTTCCTTGGAAGGGAATCAAATTTCAAACTCTTGTCATCACTTTGAGCCTATTCATAGCCAAGGATCCATTTTTTATAAGATAATTTGGAGGGTTTGTGAGGTTGTCAAGTAGTGGTTTTATTGGGCTTGTAATGGTTTAAAAAATGGACATTCCTTGGATTAACACAATTTGTGGTGGTTAACCTTGTTTACTATTGTGGGTGTACCACTTGGAAATATTTACAATAAAAGTACACTATTTTTTTTTAAGCACAGTATCACAATGCCCAAAAATATGTTTTTCAAAGTGTCCATGAATATGATATTATGGGAAGATATGTTAAGTTGGGAACTGGCTTGAAATGTAGGCTAGAGCCCAAAGTGGCTACTAGGGTAACCCATTGTAAGTAGTTCAAATAGGTGATAAAATTTCATTAAATGGGTTTAAAATTATTTAATAAGATATTGATACCACATAAAGTCATTAAGGGGCTAGAGGATTGAAAGAATAGCCAAGTAACCTTAGAGTTGACTCATTAGTATGCCTTGTTAGTATGAAAAGATACTAGTGCCACATAGAGTCAATAGGGGACTAGAGGATTAAAAGACTTGCTAGGTAACCCTAGAGTTGGTTCATGGAAAGTAGTAAAGATTTCCTACTTATATTTGATTGCCTTTGGTTCGAGATTTTGATTTTATCTTGGAACCTTTGAGTTCGATTACTTTTAGGGTTTCCTGGACTTAGAGATTACTTTTGATATTGGGATTGATATCATGTTTGGGACTTGAGACTATCTCTTCAGCACTGTGGGAGTGTGCCTTTTTTGTTACCATCTTTTTACTCTTACCCTTATCATCCATCCATTAATGTCGTGGCTAAAGTACTTTGTTCGCATTTCTTTTCATTCTATCTTTGTGTATTATGATGGATAATTTTATTGATCGTATTGTACTTTATTTCGTTGATAGACTATTGACCTTCTAGTCTCAACTCTACCTTGTCACTTTTTTCATAAGTTGGGCATTCAAATAGCTATTCCTTGATGGAAGGATTGGAATTAGTATTCATGTACTCCTCTTGTCAACTTCAAGCCAAAAATGAGATACATATGGTTTGTACCTCAATTTCATAGGGTTGAGTCTCTCAAGTAGGATTGGCACCTCCATTCTACACAACAAATTTGGAGATATAAGTTGAAGGCTATCTAGAAAGTCATTATTGAGCTAAAGGTTGCTTAGTTTACTTAATATGTTCTCTTAAAGGCTTTTCCTCTTAGGCCTAATTCAAGAGGTTGGGTATTCCTTACCCACACTACCTTTTTTTTGGGAAACCTGACACTTTCCTGCACATCTTTTTCTTTTGTCATAGAAATGAACAATACTGGCTCTAGATCCATGATTTTTTTAGGCCTTTTAGGCCGGAACCAATTTCTTGGCATATGGTTTTTCTTGAGGAATCTACCAAAATCTTGTTTAAATTCTCCCAAATTTGGGATTCTTTTAGGCTGGAGATTATTTTTACTCTTTGGAAAGATAGAAATGTTGTTCTTTTTACACATAATTTTCTGGCTATAAATGTTTCTATGTATACTAAGGCTTGCATATGTAATAATGTAATACTACAAATTCAAGTGTGGGCCAAAAAATTTACTTTAGAGGTGGCCCATTTGTTTGAGTTTCTCAATCATTAAGGAAACATACCTTGCATAGTTGACCAGGTGTCATTGGATTCTACAATGGTGGACTAGACTCTACCATGTGGTCTTCAACAAGAGCATATTTCCTTTTGCCATCACTCCTAGACACTGCATTCCAAGGTCACTCTCCTCTCTCCTAGTGGATGGGATGTTTGCCACTAGCACTCTATTTCTCCACGATGTGGCTCAAGGTGGTCACTAAATGCTCCTATTGTTCTTGGTTGGTGTATGCCTACTGCTAACACCAAATGATCATTCACCCACCTAAACATGGAAATTTTTTTATGCAATGCAATGGGTGAGGAAAACAAACATATTGTCACTATTTCCAATGGTGGGTGGGCTCCTCCTGAGCCACCCGCTAACCCCACTGATTCATGGCAGTTTCATGATCAATAAGGTCAGCCTCCCTTCATCGGTATCACTTTAGTTGCTTGAGGGTTTCTTTTATGCTTTTTTTATGAATAGCTATTAGTGTTTATGGCTCTAACATTTGAACTCTCATGGGGTGATCTTGTATCCTCTTGCCCCTTTTTGGTAAATACATAACTTTCATTTTTAATTAATAGAGAAGGAATTATTCATTAAAAAATATTATAAAACCCTAAAAAATAAATCCTAGACATAACAAAATATTCTTAAATATTTTAAAACTAACAAACTTAAATTCTAAGAACTATACATTTTAATTTTAATTTTTTTAAAGTTGTAAATAATAGTTTACATGCCAGAAAATAAAATTCTACAAATCAAATTGCTCTTTACAAGTTCAAATAGTCATAACAAAATTTTAAATTTTTGGAAAGAACTTCATTGCTTTGCAACCTTATTACACTATTTTTCATATTTGAAATTAATCAAAGAAAAGAAAGAGAAATACAAACTCTAAATTGATTACATAGGTTTTTATAGTAATAATCTCCTCTTTAGAGAATTCATTACTAAATATAATATAATAATTAGTGTGAATTATATAGAATTAATAATTCTTGTATTGAAACATTAAGTTCAACCTTGCTCAACCATAAATCTAGAATCATATAGAAAATTAATACTTTCATCTTTTTTATCATATATAGATAATGTTGCGATCCTTAATTTTTCCTTAATATAAGTTTAATTAATGATTTAATTGTTCTTAGAATGTATTTTATTATTGAAAACTTCTCTCCTATTATAAATGACTTGTGTTTCGTAAGCATGGTGAGAGAAGTACATCATTCGAGCATTATACATATATATTTCCTTCTCCTATTGTTCTCTATAACTCTTTCCCATAATATAGGTGATTCTATATATTCTCTCTCCATGAACAAATATAATTTGTAGACAATATCTGTTATATCCATTGTTGTGTATCTCGTTATCAATTATTATTCATTTCCCAACCATCTTACATCTTTCTCTATTTGCTTCTTCTCAGTAACGCTCGTCTGGATGTTTGCTTATTATGCATTTGTCTGAGTTTTTCTTATTCTGTAGCTTATTGTTCATTTCTCGTACGTGCCTTCTGCCATGGATTTATATCTGCCTTTTTTGAATCTATGATACTCCCTTACGAGAATAGTCCTTCTACTGATATCCTCCCAATCTTATATTGTTAACAACACAAACAAGTAACTTCCAATAATTATCTTCCTTTCTAAGTTTTTGTTACATCGCAAGCGATTAAAATTTTATTATTCAAATATCTTTTCTTTCTTATGCAGATGGTCTTTATCTTTATTCAGAGATTGTTTTCTTCCTCCTCCTTACCAACAGAACGGTTTGATCCAATCAATACGTAAATTATCAAAGTCACATTGTTTAAAGACAAGAGATGCCTTTAGTATAATGTTGTCGTTCATTTCGGTTAGTTATCTCTACGTCTTGTTTGTATCCTTTCCATTACTATTCATACTCAGTAATACTTATCATCAAATGCATTTAATAACAAAGTTTGGGCTATTGGGCAAGTTATTTCCACACCTTCCCAACATTTTTAAGTATATTAACATTCTTAGGAGCTCCATTTTTGTGGCACCGTAGATTGCGCCTAATACCGACGCCTTCTCAATGTTTCCAAGTGATTCTTAAAAACACTGGTTCAACATTGTATTTGTCGTACGCAGTATACTAATGCAATCACCTCTATATTTAAGTAGTGATTAATCATTTTAATTTAAATCAATGACATCTTCGCATTTTTGTTTTTATTGTTTATTTTTCATTTTTCTAATGTATATATAAGAAAATTTTAATTTCCAAAATTAATGTAATTATTTTATTTCAATTTGATTGACTCAAATTTTTGGAGTTCCATAGGAGCGAATTTTGAAGAAGCACTAAGGCAATATTCTCCAATGCATATTTATAAAACATATAAAATATACATATAATAAGTTTTTAATTTTAATAAAATAAAACTAATTATTAATACAATAAACACAATTAAGTTATAGTTTGAAAGGACAAACACATTATATATATATATATATATATATATATATATATATATATATATATATATATATATATATATATAAGATTTTTCAATTTTAATAAAATAAATTATTAATGCAATTAAGCTATCATAAATTAGAATTTTTTTAAAGATAAAGATTTTTTATACTAAAAAATAAGTTATTTTAAATATATTTAAATATGAAATAATTTTATAATATTTATTAATAAATTTTTTAATGTGTCTAAATTTAAAATTAGGGTTTTATGAAAAATGTTAAAATACTAATTATGCTATGTGTTGAAGATGATGAAAGATGAACCTCACAACTTTCAAGAGTCACTTGCATGCAAACAGCTGTCACTGAAAGAGAGAAGCAAAGGCTATGAAGGATGGAATTCCCAGATCCATAGATGAGACATTATTGATGAGAAAAAAGAAAAATTGTTATAATGAAAAGTGAATCAGTAAATTACAAAGAGATCAATCCTTTTAAGAGGAGATAAAAACCCTAACAGGTAACTGATGTAGGTTGCATGATAATAATTAATAAAAGAATTAATTATTATATGTCCAAAGTTTAGCTTAAGGAAACTAGAGATAATAAGTGACTTAATAATTGAATCAATATGATTTCATTAATAAGAAAAAAATTATTACTCTTACACCACCCTTTAAGATAAACATAGGGATTACCATAAAACCTAGAAACTACTACTTAAAGTAAATTTAAGTCCCAACAACAATGCTTGATGAGGTACCCCAAGCACAACCAAGTCTTTGAAAAGAGGAGAAATATAGAAAATCACACAGGAAAAACCCTACTCCAAAAATAGATAGAAATAATGTTGAAAAGAACTAGTGAAGGATTGAAGAAGCTTCCGAACTAGGGATTGTCACAAAAGATGATCATGAAGAACATCATTAAAGCATGAATCACTACAAATTACTAATCTAATAGATTGCATAGGTATATACAAGAACAAATACTAAATACATAACTCAGTCCATCAAGCCAAGAAAGAAATAGAACCAACATTACCCCATAAAATGTAGAGAGATAAGACATAAATAGTGGAACTAAATGCAATATCTCTTGTAGAAAGAAGAACAAGGAATATCAAGAGTTTAAAAGAAGTATAAACACCTATGATGATACGTTTCATCGACACACCATGAGGTTAACGTCATGGAAGGAACAATCACTTGACAATGGAAGACGATGAATATGGCCAACATGAAACCCATTAAGGGACATTATAATGTAGTGAAAGTACAAAAAAACACAAATATTCATTATATATTGAAATATAATAGAGTGGAACTTTATCTCAATGCATTTGCAAAAAATGCATATAAATAATGTCTAAATATACCATAAGAGACATAAGGCTAGTACAAAAGATAGTACATCCCATGATGTATCATTTGAAGCAATGAAATCGATCCCTAGACCTAAAAAAACCAAGATATCCACTAGAGTGTAAAATAAAAAATATAAAAAAAATAGAATCTGCCTAGAGTAGAATCTAGAAAAATAGAATGACTCAAGATATGTCTCTTGGAGTGAAAACTAGAACCTCAAACATTGAATGCATAAATTGGCAACCAAACAGCATGAAGAGTCCAAATAAGTTGTGCATTATCATGATGATCTTAGAATCATCTTTCCAACAATATCTTGTTTGCAAAAAATAGAGTCTGAAAACTATATGTAGGTAAAAAAGGAGCCAGAAGGGAAACAAAAAAATCATCACCTAGGGACCCATGCCAAAATGACTTAGGAAGCATGCCCAGAAACTTCAAGCCAAACTTCTCATAAATCGAACAAAGGCATGAAGATCTAGAGCTCTAATACCATGTTGGAGTTGATGAGAGATCAACCCCACAACTCCTAAGAATCACCTGTCAAAGAAAGAGAGAAGAAAAAGCTATGGATGTCGGAATTCTCAGATCCATGGATGAGACATTTTTGATGAGAAATAAGAGAAATTTCTATAATCAAAATTTAATCAATAAATTACAAAGAGATCAACCCTTATAAAAGGAGATAAAAACTCTAATAGTTAGCTAACCTAGGTTGGATGATAATAATAATAAAAAAATTAATTATTATAGGCCCAAAGTTTAGCTTCAGAAAACTAGAGATAATAGTGACTTAATAATTAAATCAATATGATTTAATTAATAAGAGTTTTTTTTATTACTGTAACATTATATGTTAAATATTATTATTATTCTATTTAATTAAAGTATGTACAATATATTATCATTAATTTACTTGGCTTTTTTTATAATAATTAAATTTATCGTATTGCTCTACTTAACTAAATTATAAATTATGACAAAGACAAGCCACTATGTAGTACTTTTTATTTTTTATGTTTTGTCATTATAATTTTTTTCTATTATGAATTGGGATATGTGTAACCATTACAAAATTAATCTATTACTATATCTAGCTATGCGGACAATTAAGAACCTCCAAACCACATAACTAGTATATACAAAATATGAATTTTATTTGGAGATAAGTGTCTTTGATTGAATGATATAGTTAGGTAGGATTGGGTGGATTAGAGGCAAGGTATGGTCACGTTGAAGTATTTAATTTTTAAAAACTCTCTCTCTCTCTCTCTATCTCTCTCTCTCGATGTATATATATATATGTTTGTCTATGTGATTGATCTTATTATTAATATAGGATGACTTAATGTGAGATAACTTATTGCTATAGCCAATGAATCCTATTTACTTTCCTTCTACATCGATCAATCTGTAAAGATAATTTCTTCCCTAGTTCCCAACATTATTAATCTATTCACATCAGTATAGTTATCTTATATGACAATGTGTGTGTGTGTGTGTGTGTGTGTGTGTGTGTGTGTGTGTGTGTGTGTGTGGGTTTTATTATCTAATTAAAGTTTTTATAACAATAAGCATTTAATGATCTTAGGATTTTATGAATAATAAATTATCAATAGTAATAGCTAATAATATTTATTGATATAATATTTTATAATATCAATTTAATATATTATATTAATAAATAACATATTTAATAAATTGCTACAATATTTGTTCATTAATTTTATTTATTATTATTTCAATTTTATTAAATTTTGTCTTCAAATGGGAGATATCATAGATGACTAAAATTACCTTCATGGTACCATTATATCCTACATCAACAGATCCACAAGTAACCTACATGTTGAACTCATGAATATTATTCATATAGGGTTAGAAGCAACCAACTGATAATTTGTCCCAAATAGGAGAGATTTTTCTGGCCACATTTTATAGGAGGTTTTCAAAATTTTTTTCCTAATCCTACCCATTGTGCATAGAGACCATCAATATAGATAATCTAAAATTATAGAAAATGATTAAATATTTTCAACAAACAATATTAATACTTTGTTAGAGAAATTACAATAACAAAGAATGGTGGGGGTTGGGGGGGAAGGTTGGGGTGGTGAATTAGTTATTCTTACCTAGATTTATCAATTCAACCTTTTAACAACTTCAAGCAACTCAATCAAACTCTTAAATCCACTCCACCAATAGAGAAATTCATTAGTAGTCCAAATTATTTGTTCAACACTAACCTCTTTATTTTTTATATGTCAAATTAGAAAAAAAATGTAAATAACATAAAATATGAAAACAAAATTCACACAAGTATAGTACTAGGATTTAACTTGGAAACACAATTTGGGAAAAACAACAAGCTAACATGCTATTAGTTTTTACTCTTCTCATGAGAGATCAATTGAGAGCCAAACCTATTAAAGGTCAAAAAAGACACTGATAGGTGTGACCCTATTAAAGGATTTAACCAATCTTTTAGGAGTGCCTTGCTAGAGGTGTTCAAAACATCCCATTAGAATGTCATCTTAATAAAAAGATTTGAAATATGACTATTAGGTCAACCTTGATTAAAGGATTTTACTGCTACAATGGTTAGAATGTATCCACTAGGTTAATCTAATAAAATACAACTCACTTTGAAATTTTCAATTTCCATTCAACATATTACTAGCTTATTGGTTGAACTTCATCACATTCTTCATCTCATAAATTCTTCGCAATTCTTCCAGCACTCTTGCTTTGCCAACTTATCAAATTTCTTTTGCAACTATGTTCTTCACTTGTTCTAACAAATTCACAAGTCAAAAAACCACAACTGATGTCTTATATCTCCTTAAATACATAGGCTAATATGTAGTTGCCTAAACATAATTGTAGATCTTAGGGTTTTTCCAGATTCATTAAATCTATCCATCATTTTTTCATTCTACATTTTTCTTGAATTTTTTGGAAACTTCTCATTAACTCTTCACTTTAGATAGCTTAACAAACTCAATTCATGCATTAAATATGCTATCTCCTCAATTTGTATCTTTTATGGATTTTGACTCTCCTTAAATTCAATCATCTTGGCCTCAAATCGTGACTCTTTCACAAACTATTAATTTAATGATGCTTGGACATCACTATGTTCAACTCAGTCATCATAGAGTGACTTTGTCACTATTAATCTGACTCACTCAGCTTACATTGGCGCACTCATCTTTCACTCTACTCATTCATTACTTCAGTTTTCTCTTCATATTTCTAAGTCTCTACTATCACTCATCTAACACTATTTTTTTTTACTATTACTTAAATTCCTTAATCTTTGCTTCAACTTCTTCATTGACCTAGAAACATGTCACTCACTCTAACTTAGTGTTTTACTTAAATTCTTCACTTCTATCAATCATCTCATCTACACTTCAACTCATTTGTCTTCTTTAACTAATTCAATTATCAAATAACACATTATCTTGTCAAATACTAATTGATCAAGTGTCATTGTAACTCCATCATACTTAGTCCTCATTATTCAACCACTTTACTAGTTCACCTTGTTATCTATCTTTTCAAATACTCTTCATCAATAAATTTATATGGAACTCTACACTATTAGAAAATGTCTTACTACTAGGGTTTGACGTCAATGATGACATAACCATTATTCCAACTATAGTTTGTAACATAGTTTTGCATGAAATTCTTGCATTTTATGTATGTGATAATATGAGTAATATTTGTAATTAATTCATTTTGTACAAATATAGAACACATAACCATCATTTCAAAAAATACCATCACATAAACAAGATATTCCATCAACATCAATCAACATTTTTTAATGTTTGTAGGGATAAGGTCATTTTCCCTCACACCATTTGTTAGTATGGTTGTTTAAACTAAAGTTAAGAAGCTTGTTGGAAACTTTGTCCCTTCAAAAAAAAAAAAATTGAGATATCCTATAATCCTCAAACTAATGGAGCATAATTTTGTTATCCAAAATAAACTATTTATAGTCTAGAAAGGGGTTTGAACTCCCTATAGAAAAAGATGATTTTAAAAGTGTTACCTTCAATCCAAATAATTGTATCTCCATTAGAAACAAGGTATTCTATAACTTATTTTAGATGCATATCAATTAGAAAAGTAGTTTTTTATTTTGTTTCTAAAGGGAGGGCCACTAGAAGAATCATGGAATTACGATTAAAAGCCAAAAACTCACAATGAACTAATTTGGGATTCACTTTGGTTTACCCATTAGTAAATTAGTCTTAATCCACCTCATTGTTTCTTTATACTTAATACTCAACCTTATCTTAAACATTAATGTATTAATGAATATGACTAGATATATCTTGCTAGAGTTTTTAATTGTGAGGCACATGGAGATCATACCATGATGACAAATTTGAAGAAATTTTGATCCAAGTTTAATTACAATCTTTGAAAATATTACCCTCAATAGACACCTAAATTTTGATATAAAATCATCCATTAGATAGAAACACCCCTAAAGATTCAACTATTACTCTCATTCCAAACTTCCAAACCTAAAGTAGGGATGATTAGAGAGTGTCAAAAGAAAACTAAAATGTTTGAAGAATGAAAAGCATAGCAAGTTTGGGAACCAAAAAATGGGGGAAATCAAAAAGATATAATATGAAAGAGAATTTTAGTCCTTGGAGAATTTAATTTAATAATAATTATTATATCTAGAAAGAAGAAAAAAATTTCAATTTTGCTTCTTTAAGACATAAATTGGAGAAATGCATTTATTATTACACTGTTTTGACAATTTGATTTCTAATCACAATATACCTATAATAATTTCTATTGAAAAATGTTAATCTAAAATAAATGACCATAATTTAAATCATAAATATTATTAAATATACTCCTTATTCATAAACTTGTGGTTTTTACTACAAAAAGAATTTCATGAAGTTCACATTAAGGAAATATATGAATGTACAAATAAAAGAGAATATTTGTTGAATTATATGAAGATATTGTAGAAATTAATATCTGGTAAAGTACCATGACCTAAAATATATCACTATTTATATTATGGTGTCCTAGGATATATATTTATATTATAATGATTAAGAAAAGTTGTGATATTCAATAATGAATTAGACGACTCATTATTAGTGTATAATTACAACTCCAAATTGTATTAGCATGAGATAATTTTAAAATGATTGAACTAGTTTCATAGAGCCAGTTGATGATATAACTAAATATTCTATGTTGTTTTTTAGTAGTAGAATGACTAATTAAGTTGAAAATGGATTGAGGTTGAGCCTACAGAGAATTTTATTACCAATTATATAATAAATTATGATGAACGATGCTCCCCATAATACCATAAACACATAACCAAAACAAAGAAACAACAACAATTGTGAGAACAAAACAAGGGCTTATTATTATCACTAAAAATACATAATTACATAATTCACAATTACAATATGCTAACCCACAAGGGCCCCTTCATTACAGTACTCTAAAAGTCAATGTTGTGAACTATCACCCAGAGTTGTCCTAGACAATGTTTGGGCCTTTCTTAAATAGGCAATTTCATGCTTCCATAGAAGGTTCTAGACACTCAAACTTATTATCTAGGTCCAACAGAACCTAAAAATACATATAGTGTTAGCCAAATACAACTTTGACAAATTATTTTAGAAATTTTGTGTAGACCAACTTCAGAAGGCCCTAACTCTTGAACCGTTGCTCCAATTGGCTATTATAACCACTTTTTGGAAATACCAACTCCTGATCAACAGAGTCAAATTGGCACTACTACCTATTCATTGAGCTTTTTGACCTCATCTAGGGCCTCTAAGGCCTTCAAAACTGAGCTCAAATATTTTTATCCAAAATTTTCCAACAAAATTTTGCAATAACTTCTCTAATACTTAAGGTAGAATAATCCAATTTTTATGGTAGGCTTATAATTCTAAAATGAACTTTCATGTAGAAAATGAGAACATTTTGAGCTCAAATGACAAACTTACTAAAAATAGTAAGCTCCCAGAGATAGTAATCCCCTATCTACTAGTCCTAATTAAAATAGAAAAGTCTCAAAATAAAAATATTTTTCGGTGATGCAAATTTAACTCACACCTAGGATGCTTTTGCATCAAATTCCTACACAATAGCATCATTATTAGATGTTACTGCCCATTAAGCATCAATATTTATAAAGGAAAATATTCTAAGAAATTTAATGATTGTGTATAGTTTGTAATTTCCTTATCATCCATTGCCAACTATGGTAGTAAAGAACTTAACAAGATCATTAAAAATAAAGTCACTAAAGAATTGTGTGCAAATAGCACTAAGTGGAATATGAAAGTAGTTATAGTATTATGAGCTTACTATACTGCATGTAATTAATCCACTATACACACAACAATTATTTTTTCTATATAGTATCTATAACTTTCATTACTAACCTACCAAAAATAGTGCTATTCATTCTTGATGGTGATTCCACAAGAAAAAAAAAGGATTTGAAATACTATATGAAAGGAGGTGGTTCATTAAAACACATGTTTAGATACAAAAAATGTGAAAATTTTGGATACAAGAAAGCTCATGAAAAGATGTTTTTTAGGTCCGAGACTTGGTCTTCTAACATTACAACAAGTTCAAAATATGGTTTACTTTAGTAGGCAATATTTTCCAGATGGCGAATCCCACTCATTGGAGATGCTTAGTTTGGCAAAAAAAATTCACACTTTTTTGGGTTCAAACATTGCCCACAATTTATGAAAATTTGCTTGTATGTCCAGACCAATTGCCTGTACTGATACATAATCATTTTTATTTTGGTGATGAATTCACTAGTGGAATCTAATCTTTCCACATGGTAAATTATATGTTTTCGCCCACAATTTTTGCGGCAATGTCTTAATTGATGGTCACATTTGCCAATCTATGGTAAAACTTAGAGTTAGGTTATAGGTAAAGTACATATATTGGACAAGTGTCTCTATTTAGGATAATGTTTTTAGGAAATTTTTATCCTTCTAATATTTGGACCGAAATAGATTGTACTATGAAATAGAAACTTTCTTTGAAACTTGTTGTACTTTATCTTTTTAGCCAAAAATGTGATTTAGACCATTGATTTTGGATCATCTAATGGTCATTAAATAGGGTTATTGTATCTTGGATGATAAAATTTTTATAGTTTCTATATATTTTTATTTTTGGTCACAATTTTCTAAAATAATTAAAGATTCACCATGGTGTTGGCATTATGATACATTTTTGTCATTAGTTACAACACTTATTGGATTCTGAATGCTTACCGAGCTCTCACCGGACATTCCTTTGTAAGCCAAGCTTTACCTAGTTCTCGGTGTTTACCGAGTGATCGAGGTGAACAAAGAAGTCAGTGTTTACTGAGTGATCGAGGTGAACAAAGTAGCCAGTGTTTATCGAGTGTTCGAGGTAAAGAAAGGAATCTGTTTTGACCGAGTGAAGATGTACTTAGTATTGACTGAGAACTTCATCATAACCGAGCTCCTGAGGTTATCAAGGAAATTAATTTTACCAAGCTCAGATGGTTATCAAGGAAACTAACTATCACCGAGTCACAAGGTTCTATCGAATGTTTCCTTTGATCACCGAGCTACAGTTCAGATAGAAGTGTTCACCGAGTGACATCTCTTCTACCGAGTCTCCAGTGGTTACCGAGTTCAGAACTACTCGAAGTGTTTAGTATGGACCATGCCTTCACTTCTACCAAGTGCATGATGATGCCGAGTAACGTAGTGGACGTCGAGTATCAGAAGGACACCGAGTCAGTTCAGTGAACCCGAGTTTTTACCTTGGGCCGACTTTGTATAGAAATTTGCACTTGTTGTTTTGGCTGACCTTGCATGTATTATTTATTCGGATGGTATATATATGCAATGTATCGTATTATTCAAATGTAATGGTAATGGTAATGAATGAAAATGTGAAAGTGTGAAAGAAATACATGCGTGTGAAAGTATGTGTGCTGAGTTGTGAAGGTATTCAGCAAGGTCAAGTTTTGGAGCAGAAAAGTTTTATCTATCACATCAAGGTGAATCAGAGCATAGCGGATCTTATCAGCAATCAGTTGTAATCAGATCCACTGTTTCATTCTAATAGGTGAATCAGTTTTTGTAAATCCTTTAACAAGGTAGACTTAACAGTATTTTGTAAATCTCCTAACAAAGTGCATACTTTATTGTATGTTTGTAAATCCTCTAACAAGTTGGATCTAGCAATCCTTTGTGCTCCTAACAGGGCAGATCACCAGAAGTGGTCATTGTAAGCCTTAACCAGCCAACTTCATACTGTAGTAATGAAGCTTTGTGAGTTTCATCCCCACCCCAGTTTTACTTTCTATTTGGAAGGTTTCTGGGTCACCAAATCTGTGTGTTCAAGTGTTGCAAATGATTTTGTTTCATGCTTATAGTTAGTTACTTGGATGAATGGTGAATATATCAGTATGCATTTTTATTGTTTGAAATTTTAAAAGTTACTGATTCACCCCTCCCCTCTTAGTAACTTGTCATATCTTGAATATTTCCAACAATTGGAATCAGAGCAATAAGGTTCTCAAGATAAAAGTTTCACAGCTTGAGAAAAGATCAAGGACAATGGAGATATTCAGACTTGACAAAACTATTGAGAATGAAAAGCTAGATCTTAAAATGGCCATGGCTCAACTCAATGAAGCAAAAGAGCATCTTTCACAATCCTTGAAAAGAAGAAAAGAACTTGCAAGGCAAATGAATGACCATCAGTATGTTGAAGAAAAGATTGAAGATCTCTCACCATCAAGTAGTTCAGATGAAGCTGACAAAGAAATCGAAGAACTTTTATAAAAGAATGGATCTCTACAAGAAGAATTAAGAAAGCTCAAAAGGGAACAAGAAATCCAGTCCATCAGGCTATGTGAAATCTTGGAGCAAAGGAACAAGGCAGCTGAAGACTTAGAGGTAAGTAATAATCAATCCTCTCAGCTTGAAAATCTTGTAACTCAATTATCTAATGCAAATGAAAAAATTATGAATCTAAGATCTGAGAATGAGAATTTGAGAAATGACTTAATTACTGAAAGGCAAATCAATGCAAGCTTACAAAGTGATCTAATCTCTGAAAAACAAGTCAATGAGAGAATGGTAAAATCTCAAAAGGACATGGATCAATTGAATCTGCAAAATGAAGAAAACTTTCACAAACAAAATGGTAAAGCAAGCCTTGGATACAAGGAAGAAGGTGAATCCTCCAAACAGGGTACTCAAAAGAATCAAAGACCTACTTGCAGCCACTATGGTAAGTTAGGTCATACATCTAACAGATGTTGGAGCAATGGAAAAGGCAAATTTAATGGAAAGTGCTACAATTGCAATCAGCATGGACACAAAGCCAATGAATGCAAAGAGAAACCGAAATTTGAAGGTAAATGTCACAAATGCCAAAAGCAAGGTCATAAGGCATCACAATGCAAATCCAAATCATTTAATCCACCTGAACAACTTGTCAAAGCAATATTTGGTTGGGACTACAACACTTGGTGCAGATGTCATTATTGTGGAGAATATGGTCATACTGGCATAAACTGTGCCAGGCATCACCTAAGAAAAAGGGATACCACTGTAAGATGTTATACATGTACAGAACTTGGTCATATATCTAAAAACTGCATGAACATAAAGAAAGTCGAGGATGAGAAGAAAATCAAAGTAGACAATATTCGGAAGCAAATGAAGCAGCAATGGATTCCCAAGTCTACCGAGCCAGATAATTCAAGTGATGGAATGGTCACTCAAGAGTGAGTGACTCTACCATTTCCAATTAAGACTCATCAGGATAAGACCAGGACTGTATCTACAAAGCAATATCCTAAGCAGTCCTAGAATGAAAATATGATCAAATCAGTATTTCAGATACATCAGGATCATGGTCGGTACATGACCTTACCGAGCTCAGTCGGGTGCAATAAGGCTTCTTCCACCAAGTTGCACTTACCGAGCATGGTTGGTTCTTCTCTTACCGAGTTAAGGTCGGTTTAACCTATTTTCTTTTGGTCACCGAGTTGTGAAGTTTAAGCCAAGCTAGTAGATGACAGTCTGTTGATCGCAGCTACCTCCTTACTCAACATTAATGACGAATTTTTCATCAAAAGGGCAGATTTCAACCTCATTTTTCACCACGAATTCGAGATTTACACAAAAAAAGGGCTTTCAAGCGAGTTCAAGCGATTTGAAGAGATTTTCCAGCGAAGTATTCTTACGAAACCTTTTCACTCACTGAGCAGCAATGGCATCTGCAAGCACCAGCAGCAGCAAGGCGAAGAAGGGTTTCGAAATGCTTGTGAAGGGAACGGAATGGAAGGCACCTACGTTCAAGCTCGTTCCTGCCATCACTGAATCGCTCGATCCCAATGGAGCTCACTCACAGATTCCACCCAAGGTACTCCTCGTGAACGACATTCGTACTCATTTTAAGTGTGCTATTCAAGAAATAGGGACATTGGACATGGATAATGCCCTAGTGGAGTTATGTGTAAATGGTTCTCTCAAAATCGAGCACAAGCATTTGGAAACTAAAGGTTTGATTCACATCGCGCATATGCCTAGAAACTTCCAAACCAAATGGATTAGGTATATCTTGAGTCGAGTGCATAATGGTCAGTTGTGGTTGGAACAACCCGTTTTGATAACCAAGAAGATGATTCACAAAATCACGGGTCTCCCGATGCTCAGCAAAGCCAAAACCACCAAAACCCTAGGACGGGATGAGTTACAGAGGCAAACCCTAGCCGAGTGGGATGGTAGAGGTTTGAAGGTTAACACTGTAATAGATCCAGAACTAAGATTTGACATACATATTATTGCATATAAGTTATATAGTTCCAGCAGGTTAAATAGTGTACCGTGTGAAGCTGTGGATTTGGCCCTGAAAATTGTAAAGAAGAATCTTGAGTTTGATCTGTCAGAAGTAATGTTGAAGCAGTTAAACAAGAACATGGACAGTATAAGGACATCAAAGAATAACCCCTGTAAATTTGGATCTCTGTTAATATGTTTACTATTTTATGTACAAAAATTCTTTCCATCAAAGGGAACCGTAGAATGGAGAAAAGATGTCCCAATTTTGTATCAGATTAAAGAGTTTATAGCAGAGATGGGAGAAAATTTTGATAGTATCATGGATAACTATTTTGAAGACTTTAAGGAGAGGATGAATAACCGATTCAAAATTCCTCCTAGGCTTATTGAAGAATATAAAGATGACGTATGTTTTATGTTTGATTGTGACAAGGTGTACATACAGGCAGTTAGACCCCGAGTTGCATGGGTTAAACCTCTTCCATATGAGGTAAATATTGATGAAACAAGGGATACCATTGAAGCATTGGTAAATGAGCTAGTAGACCCAAGGCAACGGATTTTTGGTATTTATGATGAAGCAAAGGCCAGAATTGAACTGGAAATCAAAATTCCACAGGCCATCAGCAAAGGTAAGAGGAAAGTGGCCAAACTGAAAACTGCAATAGGTCCTCTTATGCTCACCGAGGGAAAAGGTGAAGATAAAGAAAGTGAAGAAGAAGAAGAAGGAGAAGAAGAATCAGAAGAAGAGCAACCGGCAAAGAAGAAAGGCAAGGTAATCATTACCAAGCCCAAGAAGCAGCCTACTGCAGTATTTACTCGGAGGACAAGAAAAGGTATTCAGGAACCTGTATTGGTCAAGCCTGCACCTAGATTCGAGCAAAGGCTCAAATAATTGGAAGAAGGAGCTGGCATCACAAATTTCAAGGCATTGAAATTTGAGACAAGGACTGATGTAGAGAAAATGCAGATTGAGGAACTGGTACTTAACAAAATGGGAAAATGGAAATACTCCCTAGACCAGATTGCTCCTCATATCTCTAAAGAACTACTGGAGAGAGTATAGTCAAGATGGGTGTTAGCCACCAAGACGATAAAAGATATATATGAGCAATCCCTAAAGAATCTTCGGCCTAGTCTCACTGGAGCAGAGGTAAAATATGAATTGAAAACCTATGAAGGTAAAATGATGATTAGATTCCACACTTTTTTGATTTTGATCAAAGATATAGAGCATGTTGTAAATGATGCTACAAACATGTGGAAAAACATCTATCATCTACATAAGCCCAGTGTAGACCCAGTAGAAATAAAGGATGATGACAGCAGCAGCAGCAGTGATGAATCAGATAGCGCTCCATCCATCACAGTTACACCAGGAGAGTTGCATGCAATGATGGAAGAGAAAGAGGAAGAAGACAAAGAGGAAGAAGCTGAAGAGGAAGATAAGGAGGATGATCCGGTAAAAATTGCAGCAACAGTTATTGCATCCCTTCCTCACTCCCCAGCTAAACCTGTGACATCATCAAGGTTGGAGTCAGCTTCAGCAGGTTCATCTACACCAGATTTACCATCTACACCTGTCATATCTCAGCTCCAGGTATCATCAGTGGAACTGACTACCACTTCATCTACCGAGCTGCATCCCTCTTCGTCTACCGAGCTGCACTCCTCTTCATCTACCGAGTTGGCCTCCTCGACTTCATCATCATCAATTGGTATTGCTGCGAGTTCTCCAATTTGGACTACTCCAATTTGTTCTACAATTTTGTCGCCATCTACTTCAGGCACAGTGAGCTTAGATACTATATTACCGAGTGTATCACCATTTTTGGCCAGTACTCAAATTTTTGACCCTGTACATACTCCTATTGGCACTCAACCCTCAAGCATCCCAGTTTTTACTGCTAGTCCTTCTGTCTCTACTGTTGTGTCTATTCCAAAGGTCAAACCAGTCATCTCAGAAGTCAAACAAAAGCAACCATTAAGACTTATGATCACTGGAAAGGAAATTCCTGAAGACATTGACTTGGACACAGAGATAGTAATTCCAAAGATTGACTTTGATAATGCTACCATTGAAGAAATGAGGTATGCTAGTCAACTTATTGAGAAAAAGGCTACTCAGATGCAGTTAAGATCGGAAAGGGATAAGGAATATAGGATAATTGAGGATGCCTGGAACATAATTACTAAGGCTATAGGTGTTGATGTTGATACTTCTCAACACATTTTGATTCAATTGGAAGAGGCAGTTAATAAATTCAATGAAGATGCCTCCGGACAAGAAAAGATGATTGAGCGTGCAGCAAAGAAATTTGATAATAAGGTGTTGGGGCACATTTCCCAGGACACTGCAATAAATCAGGTTGCATTAACCTCAGTTTTGGCAGATATGGAAAATTCTTTTAATAATGTAACATCTCGTTTTGCTAAGCTTTGTGATGTTACCGAGTACACTAAGGGAATAAGAGAGAAACTAAATAAAATTGATGAGGATCTGAAGGTGAGCGCACAGAACTTGAAGCTTGACCCTAGTTCAAGCTCATCTCATCACCTCAGGATCAAATTTTTGTCAGAGAAGCAGGCAGAGCTATTGAGAGAAGAGGCAAGGATCCGATCTACATTGATAGATATCCAAAACATGATCCTTCCCATCATGGATTCAATGTAGAAGCACATTGCACATTCAAAGACATTAATCCATGATAATAACTTCTCCATTGCAAACCATGTGATTGAACTTTCGGCTGAAGTTCAAGTAGCTCTTTTCACCTGCAAAATTTTGCAAGAGAATTGGGATAAGACTCTCTAGCTTATTCTTCAGGTACATTCAGAGTTCATCTCTCATTTTGGTGTTTCTATATAAGTATATATATTCTTTTATTCTTTGGCATTATTGTCAAAAAGGGGGAGATTATTGTTGGATATGTATACTATGGGTGAATAAGTGTTTTCGGAAAAATTGTACAAAGGAAGAGATATACAGCTCATGTAAATACTGTATGTACATTCTATGGGGGAGTTGTATATAATGAAGCTATGTATATTCAGAATTAGTCATCAGCATGTTAAATAAATTTTGTCTCAGAAGTGTTTTTGTCACTAATGCCAAAGGGGGAGATTGTTGGCATTATGATACATTTTTGTCATTAGTTACAACACTTATTGGATTCTGAATGCTTACCGAGCTCTCACCGGACATTCCTTTGTAAGCCAAGCTTTACCTAGTTCTCAGTGTTTACCGAGTGATCGAGGTGAACAAAGAAGTCAATGTTTACCGAGTGATCGAGGTGAACAAAGCAGCCAGTGTTTACCGAGTGTTTGAGGTAAAGAAAGGAATTAGTTTTGACCGAGAGAAGATGTACTTAGTATTGACCGAGAACTTCGTGATAACCGAGCTCCTGAGGTTATCAAGGAAATTAATTTTACCAAGCTCAGATGGTTATCAAGGAAACTAACTATCACCGAGTCACAAGGTTCTATCGAATGTTTCCTTTGATCACCAAGCTACAGTTCAGATAGAAGTGTTCACCGAGTGACATCTCTTCTATCGAGTCTCCAATGGTTACTGAGTTCAGAACTACTCGAAGTGTTTAGTATGGACCGTGCCTTCACTTCTACCGAGTGCATGACAATGCCGAGTAACACAGTGGACGCCGAGTATCAGAAGGACACCGAGTCAGTTCAGTGAACCCGAGTTTTTACCTTGGGCTGACTTTGTATAGAGATTTGCACTTGTTGTTTTGGCCGACCTTGCATGTATTATTTATTTGGATGGTATATATATGCAATGTATTGTATCATTCAAATGTAATGGTAATGGTAATGAATGAAAATGTGAAAGTGTGAAAGAAATACATGCGTGTGAAAGTATGTGTGCTGAGTTGTGAAGGTATTCAGCAAGGTCAAGTTTTGGAGAAGAAAAGTTTTATCTATCACATCAAGGTGAATTAGAGCATAGCGGATCTTATCAGCAATCAGTTGTAATCAGATCCACTGTTTCATTCTAACAAGTGAATCAGTTTTTGTAAATCCTTTAACAAGGTAGACTTAACAGTCTTTTGTAAATCTCCTAACAGAGTGCATACTTTATTGTATGTTTGTAAATCCTCTAACAAGGTGGATCTAGCAATTCTTTGTGCTCCTAACAGGGAAGATCACCAGAAGTGGTCATTGTAAGCCTTAACTGGCCAAATTCATACTGCAGTAACGAAGCTTTGTGGGTTTCATCCCCACCCTAGTTTTACTTTCTATTTGGAAGGTTTCTGGGTCACCAAATCTGTGTGTTCAAGTGTTGCAAATGATTTTGTTTCATGCTTACAGTAGGTTACTTGGATGAATGGTGAATATATCAGTATGCAGTTTTATTGTTTGAAATTTTAAAAGTTACTGATTCACCCCTCCCCTCTTAGTAACTTGTCATATCTTGAATATTTCCAACACATGGTTTCACGAAATTCTTATATGACTAGAAAAAATCGCCAATAAATATTTTTAAAAATTTTGATTTTGAAAAGAATCCACCAATTAAAATTAATATTTCACCCCTAAAATAATGTTGGTTTCACAGTGATTTTATACATTTTGCCAAAGGGGTGTTTCTGAAAGTTATCCCTAGTTCAAAATTGAACAAAATATTTATGCTCAATAGATAATAGTGTATAATGCTGATGAAATTCTTATATCTAAAGAAATAATATCAAAAATACTAGATGGAACAATGTTATAGTTTTACATTATTTATGTAATCTTCTTAAACACTATTGACACCGTTCAGAATAGTATTTATTTGAAGCATGATTTACAATGTAAAAGGCTAGGTGATGTTTTTATGGAATGAGAAACCACATAGAGTTCTAGATAAAATGATGTGTCTTTCTAATCAGACCAATAAATTGAATGTGTTAAAATATAACAATTAGATTAGGGGTACTAGGTAAAAATCACATCTAATCTAATAGGTCCAAATATATTGTAAGACATCATCACTAATAAAAAGAAGATACTACATCTTTTCAAAAAAAAAAAACACTGGTAATGTGAATTCATCAACACCAACATGGGGCTCAAATAGACTCAAACACAAGACCTTCATTATAAGAGGCTTGTCACTCACCAATGTGTTTATCGTTGTTCCCCAATAAGAAGATAACTATACATTGATGTAACAGATGTATAGGTAAAAAAAAAATGATGAAGAAAGATGTATAGAATGAACACATGACAATATATATGGTAAAGGTGTATACAAAATATAAATGAATACAAACCAATTAAAATTAGTATTAGTTCTCAATCTAATGTCATGCATATTTTTTAATGTTTAGTACAATATGTTCTCTTATATTAAAATTTGTGACCATGTTTACATAGAACTTCATTTTTGGTGTTACAATTGAACTTCATAAACTCATTCATGCTTTAGAGCTGAAATTTGTGTTCCACAATTTATTTCTTACAATGCATGAAAATGGCTACTTTAAGTTTTATGAAAATTCCCAACAATCTCTCTTCAATATATACTTGTTAAAATTTTCAAATATAATGTATGAAACAAAAGATTAATTATATTCTACTTTCACCCTCAATAAAACTAAATGTTCAAATTTAAATATATATCAATGTATTCGTGTACATATATGTATTTACACTAAGAGGCATTGTATACAATGGTAGCACGAATACCCAGCATGAGAATATGCCAAACAAGATTCTTTATCAATAAAAAATAAATAGGAGCAGTTACAAACTTTTAAATCATAAAATAAAAAAGAACATTCTCAAAATAATAAATGGCTCAAATAACATAAATCTAAATGAATCTAAAGTAAATATGAAATAATAGGCCCAAAGTAATAGCTGGTCAAATATTAGAAAGCCAAATGGCATGCCTGGATTGATAGATCCCAAAATTGTTTAAAATAAAAAATAAAAAATAATAAAAATAAATAAATAGTTTAATTTAGACCACATGTTAAATAATTTAATAATAAATATATTAATATTTAATGATTTTTTTTAATAAAAAATTTATAAAATAAAATAAAAAATATTTTAAAAATTTAGGCAATATTCAACCAAAAAAAATTATAAAGTAAAATTTTAACAAATTTAAAAAAAAAAAAAAATAGAATAAAAATAAAATTACAAAAATTACAAAATAAAATAAAATATATATATATATATATATAACAATGTTTTAAACCCACCACGACCGGAGGGGTTATACTCTGCACATGGTAGGCGATGATAGTGATAGTAACTATCGAGGTGGGGTGAGCGAGTAGTGGGGTGAGTATGTCACACCGCCATGTGGCACGATTTTTATTCCTTTCCATGTGTTGCATTTTTAAATTTATTTTATTTTTTTTCCGTTTCCATTTAATGCATTTTATATTATGGGCTATTCAATGCCATGCAAATATTTTGTGGGACATTTATTTATTTTTTGATTAAGTAAAATAGGTTTTATAGGGATCCTAAATCCTGAAAGTTTTTACAACATATCAATTATAGAAATATTCAGAAAAGTCTAGCATCAGTGAAATTGCTAAGTAAAAGCCTACCTAAACAACAGGCCTGAGGTTAGGACTAAAAACTAGAACAAGACAAAACTAGCAACACAAGGAAAGTACAAAACAACAAAAAAGTACTAACTATCAATTCTCTCTATCAAGAACCTGTAGGATCTCATTCAAAGTATTCAAAGTGGCGATCATCTGATTTGCCAAGTTCTAATGAAAGAATTCTATCTTTGGACTCTTTGTTCAACCTTGGTGATTCTGTCCTTTTGGTCTATCTTGTGTTCCTAGATGTTGAAGAGCTATTGGTTTCCATTCTAGCTTCTGTCCTCTTCATTGTGCCCCTGGTCATAGCTAATATTTTGGTTTCCTTCCTGGCTTCATATCCCCTTAAGTTCTTCAATTTCATGGAATAACCATTTGATACACTGAAAGTTGTCTATCATGTTGTTCTTAGCATTGTTCAATAGGTTAAGCCTAGTTTCCCTCGCATTATTAGAGATCATGACTAGAACAGGATCAATGAGATCATCATAGTGGGTTTTGCTAGGTCAATGTTCTCCATCACTTGCATATTCAACGGCTCCCTAAAAATCCCCAATTTGGCTTTATTTGAATTAAAATTCCTCCAAGACCTCCTCCTATTTATCTTTATCACCTCCCAAGTCTCTTTTCCCAAAACAGATAGGGAGGAAGTGGGGCCAACAAGGCCAATGCTAAGAATCTTAGGAGTTTGGTCTTTGGTTTCAAAAGCCTCATCTGCTTTTCTTTTCTTAGGATTCCCTAACACATCAACTGAATCCTCCTCCTCCTTCCACTTTCCCTCCCCTTCTTCTCCTCCTTCTCCTCCTTCTCCCCCTTCTCCTCTTCCTCCGAGTTAGTATCCTTGTCATCATCATTACCCTCCTCCTCCTCCTACAGCTCAGACTTAAGGGGATGGGGGTAAACCTCTAGGACTCTTTCAGTAGGGAATGCGGGTAGATGGTTTCCTTTCCTCCTTGGGTTTAGAGGAGACAATGTCCTCTTTTTTTGATTTTATGCTCTGCACATCCTCAGAGTCCGAGCTCCCCATTTCCTTTGATGCACACCCAAATTCACCAATGGATTTTCCCCTGGTTTGAGACTTCAGATACTCATAAACCAGGAGGATTAATCTCTAATGGAGAGCCAGGTTAGCAGTTGGTTTCCTCTTGAAACCCTTGATAACCTTCCTCATGGAGGTGAAGAGATAAAAAGGAAACGAAATTTTGATACCATGCCTAAAGCGATTAAGCAAGACAAAATAATATGTTCTTATCCTATCAAATATGGGGCCCAGGGAGATATATTCAATGATAATCCTGAGAACATACCTCCATAATTGATTCCATCTTGTAATATGTCTCCACCTTGACAAGCTTATTTAGCTCCTTTTCATCCCTTGCAAAAAATTTGACAGTGTTTGTTGACATTTTCTTATCTCTAAAAAAATTACTCCCTTCTAGAGGGATTTCTGCAACCCGAGCTATCAGTTTTGCATTGACATGGTGGGTGACCCCATCGATTTTGACTCTTCCATTTTTCTAGGAATCCATCATAATCTTAGTGATCCCCGCATCAAATCTATGGACCTTCTCCAGGAATCTAGTGATTCCACCCTTTTCCAATTTATTCCAAACCTTTGATTTTGTCTTCCAATTCTCCACCTCTCCTGATAGCTCCCTCCTACTTCTCTCCCCCACCATGGTTTCCCTTGATACAATATGCCACCTTCTGCTCAAAGAATGCTTACCCCACTTACTCATAGAATTCTTACAAACCTCGGCCTCCTTCAAAGTAAAATAATTTGAAGATGTTTTCAAAAATACTAGTATTAATGGTAGTATTCAAAACAACCCTTAAAGCATGTCGTATGTACACGATATTTTGTTTTTGTTTCTGCATTTTCATTTAACACATTTTATATTATTGGCTAGTCAATGCCATGCAAATATTTTGTGGGGTGGGAAAGGAAATGTTTTTGTGGGGAGAGGAAGAGTTACTTTCACTCATGATATAAATATGTTTCCATTTCATTCTTCTATTGCAAACGAGAGTGCACTTACATTGAAAAGTAGAGTACATTTACAAAGAGTACAATGGAGATTAGAATGCTTTTTTGGAGAGTTTGTGTAGGATAGAAAAGAGAGACAGTGAATAGAATATAGATTTTTTGTGAAAGATTATAGGTTGTTGAAGAAGAGAAGAAATTTAGAGAACAAAATTGCAAATTTCGAGATCAAGATTCAAGAGTCACATCAAATACAAAGGTAAGCTTCATCTTCAATTTTTAAAATTTATTTTGGATTATGATTGTATTTTATTCAGATTGGTATTTTGATGCATAAAAGAAGATATATTTATATTATTTGTTAGATTTACATTACTAATTTCATTTACATTACTATTTTCATTTATAATAGTCTTTTAGTTTAGAGTACTATTTAGATTTTGAATAATGTTTAGATTTACAATACTATTTTGGTTTAGATTAATGTTTACATATGATTTGTATTAAACTTTTAGGCAATTATTTCTGAAAAGTGCAAGGCAATACCACCATTTTTCTGATATTATATTGCTAAGTCTTTTATCGAAATATATTTTATGCATAAATTAATTTAATGTTTGAAATGGGGAAGGCAATGTCACCATTTTAAAAAAGTAGAACGTAATTTTTTCATAGAATATTAGAATGTAATTTTTATGCATAAATAAATTTAATTATTCAAATGTCATTTTTTAACATTAGAATGTAATTGTTTCTAATGCATATTTCAATACTAACTATTTCTTTATACTCTTATTTTGAATTAAATACATGTGATTGAAAGTATTTTGTGTACCTTTTTTATATTAAAGGTGCACATCATGAAAGTTAGCTATGGAATGAAAGTGGAAGTTTTTTGTGATGATGATGGCTTCTAGGGAACATGGTTCCTTGGCACCATAATAGGTCAAGTGCAAAATGCTCAAAGGCCAACATTTTCTATTCAATATGATCATTTTATTATTTGATCATATTAGACCTACACAACCAATTATTTTACTACTAGGATACATTCCATTATATTTGGTTGTAGATGTCTTTGAGAATGATTTTTGGTGGTCTAGTGTGATTGTTGACAAGTTTCAGTCCCCACTAAGTCACAAATAGTTTTTGGAAATCTATTTTCCACATACCCAAACTCTTGAAGCCTATTCTTGAGCTTGCTTGTGTCGATCTCATGATTGGGTTAAACAAAGTTGGATATTAAGGCAGTAGTATTGAATATGCTCTTGGTTCTTTTTTGTGTGGAGACCCACATATGTTTTGGAAAGTACACTACTCTATTAAAAAGAAAATGTTCACTGTCTTGTCTAGTGGACTTACATTATTTTTGGTATTGGTATTTTGTATAATAAAATGCAACATCATGTACTTATCTATTTTTTAATAAAATAATTTAATAAGTAAGATTACTAATTTCTATGATGTAATAATCTTTTGTGACTATTTTCCTTGATTTTATATATTTCATAATAAAAGTATACACTTCCATAAATCCTTTAATTTTATTTATTTTTAAATACATTCTTCATGCTATTTTCTGTTCTTTATTAATATATTTTTAACAATCTAGTAAGTCTCCAATGTTTCTCTCCATTTATGGATACTCTATGCATACATTTTGATACTTATATAATCTCATTGATCTACTTGCACAATAACTTTCTCCAAAAAATTTCTACATTGTAATAGTAAGGTTCATTCGTTGTGTATTTCTCATTTATATACAAACATATGTTACTTTTCCAAGGTTATTTATCTTCATTCAATCACACATTATATATAAAAAATTAATTCCCATTTAATAATATTCACTGGTGAAACATTTTTCATTTATATATAAATAAATGTTACTTCGTTAAGGTTTTTTCTACTAGCTATGGTGAGACCTAGGCTGAATTTTGAGATGGGGGAGGAAAGGACAGAATACCAAAGACAATATCAAAGAGGGTATCATTGAGAATATCATAGACATCAACAAGAACAATAGAAAAAACTTGAAAGACAACAACAGAGACTAATAGAAAATCAAGGGTGTGGGTGAAGATATTCCCAAAGAAATGCGGAAATAATAGTTGAACAGGTGGAAATTAAAAATCAAGATCTAGAAAATGTAGAGAGAAACCATTATCAATGTACTTTTGATAGGGTCTTTCTTGAAAATGCACAATGTTACCAAGTTCAACATCATCAAGACCAACCAAGTCACATATATGACCATCCTACAAATGAAATCAATCAATTAAATATTGAGAATGTACACTATCCATCCATAGAATGTGTACCAGAAACACAACAACATGGAAGTGACACACATGTTGATTTAGAATTACAAAATGATAGAGAAAACATACCCAACCCAAATGATATTCTTCAATCTAAATTTAGAAGATTCCAAATGTAGTTTAGATATAAGATAGATAGTTTGAAAACACCAAATATGTGTTATGTTTGTCAGGTGTTATATGAGGAATGAAAGTATATCACACCAATGAGGGTCCAATATGCAATATGTATTGTCAAGAGATAGGAACTCATAAGTTTTCAACTTCAAATAATATAGATCCAATATGGCAACAACACTTGAGCTTGCAAATTTAACTCATGTTGAATAGATGTTGATTGCATGTGTAAACCCTATATTGCAAGCTACACATGCAACTGGCAGTTAGTATAAGTATAAAGGACATACCATTAGTTTTCCTTAACATGTTGAACAACTATAAAAAGTCTTCCTAGACATAGTTGATCATTTACCAATTATTATTGTTTCAAGAAGGGATTAACATGGTACATGATATAACTTTACCATGAATAGAGATCGTGTTTATAGAGAATTCAAATACAAAGTTGAAAATGATATATTTTATGTAGATGTCAGGATAGATGAAAGTTCTCTTAATGACCTTCTTAGAAATATGGACGAGAATATTTTTCAAAGATTAATGATAGTGCAAATGGAGTTTGATTTTGATGCAAATGAAGTTGTATTCCTAGGTCCTCTCATGGAGACAGATGTAGGTAATATAATTGAGCACACAAACTCTATGGCTTCAAGGTCACCTAATGCTCAGAAGGAAATGAAATTAATTCATGCTTGGGTTAATAATCCTGATGTAGTTTTGTCTTCTTTAATTGAGTTGCCATCTATAGGTGCATCACCTATCAATGAGTATGTCACGTCTACGTTTTTGGATATAGCTTTCCCAACACTATTTCTAGACGCACATTGTGATTGGTTAGAGCCTAGAATGAAATGAGTAAACTTGCATGAATTTGTAAATAATTTGATCAAATATAGGGATCACTACATTGGAAAACATCCATAGTTTAGGTATTTTTTGTAGAACATGGTAATGAGACACTGCACACAAAGATCAAAATCTATTTTTGCAAAAAGGAGCTTTCAAGAAATTCCAAATACTATGAATGAATAGCATGAACATATGGAGAATATGGCATTTAATAATCTAAAAAATAGGCTAGTGCAGTTCAAAAAAAGTATATGAGGAACAAGAACATATTGGAAAAAATGTAAAACAAAATTAAGAACTTCCTTAGCCAACTTGGCACACCTACAATTTTCTTCACATTAAGTGCAACGAATATGCAATGACCTGATTTACATGCTCTAATGCCTAGTCCACCACTTGTTCATTCACGAGAGGCTAAAAAATGGAGAAGGCATAATAATATCAACTATCCACATATAGCCACTTATTACATGCACTTAAGGAATACAATGTGTGGGAAAGAATTACTTGAAAAATGTATGGAAGTAAAGGACTTTTTGTGTAAATGTGAGTGGCAACGTTATGGTTCAGCTCATGTTCACATCTTCTTATGGCTCAAAGTGGCACCAAATATAGACACTATTAATTGGTCAACTGAGGATGAGTGAAAAAGTACAGAGAGATATTTTGACTTCATTATTCTTGCATGGAATCCGAGACTTGATCTGCATCAAAGAAATATACATGTAAGTTTCATATTATAAATGAGTTAAATATTAATGTGTTTCTCACCTCTATTTAGTAGAACAATATATGAGTTATCATTTTTTAGGTCTTCTAGAATTTTGGTCAGCATGCATGTCTCAAGAATATGACACGACTCACTGAGATGGATGTAGATCAAGATTATGAACAAATACTCAATTATGTTGAAAGAAACATGATCTATAAGGAGGGAGTATGCCTTGTTAAAAAAAGAGGACAAATGGTTTACAGGTTAATCAAATTGAATTTCTTTTAATGTCTAAATTATCTATTTCACCTTTTTCAATAGGTTGGGTTAACAGGATCTGTATTCACCAATGTCTCGTGTATAATGTTCCTTGGCAATTAAATTTGGAGGGGTCAAAGTTATACATCGACGTAGATTCGGGTAAGAAAAAAATTGAACTAGTAAGAAATGATGACAGAGTTAATACACACAATCAATACATACTATAATTTTGGAGGGCCAATGTTGATTGTCAATCTATTCTTTCAAGATATTCAATTATCAAATACATTGTGAAGAATGTAGTGAAAGTGGAGAGAAGCTCTGAAACATATCAAAAAATGTTGATGCATCATTCAAATCTTGAAAATCCTGACGATTTAGCATCATAGGCATATAGAAATATTTTAACTAAAACAATTATAGAAAAAGATATTGGAGGTCAAGAAACATTTCATATGTTATTAGAACTTCCCTTGGTGGAGTGTAAAATTTTTTTTTTTAACCTAAATATCTCATGTGAAGTTTTCAAACCCAGGGTAATGAATGATGATCTAGAAATGAGGAAGAACTCACACAATATTTTTTTGATGGTTACAAAACAAGGCCATTTTGTATGGAAGGTATCAATTTGATTGATGCATCAAAGTATTTGATGTATAATCTTAAAAGAAGAGGAGATACTAAATGGGGCCCTACAAAGAAAGAAAAACAACTATTTTTAGAGTTTTTTCCTAGGTATTTTCTATTCCTCCATAATGTTTTGATAAATGGGTGGACTTTTGTTTATCTGAGTTGACACTACACAAACCTTTCTATAATGGTGAGAGAGACATTGGTCATGATAACGATACTATAGTAGAAAATTGGGACTTATTCAACTATAATCCTTGTCATGTCAAAAGGCAAGAACATGTACAAAATGATGAACCTTCAAGTGATTTAGAGATAGAACATAATAGAGCTATTTAGGAAAATACTATAGAACATGAGTGGGAAAAAATATCTAGGTTACACCATGGTCAACATACATGAGTTTCTAAAATTGACATGTTGGGAAGAAAAGATATTGATAGAAATACAAATTGGTGCAATGAATATAAAATTGAAGAGGAGACAATCTGAGCAATAAAATTCATACCTGAAATGAAAAGCATCAATGTCTTATGTATGATGACATTCCATAGTGCATCAACTTTACAACTCTCAGTCATAAGAAACAAAAGGTAGTTGAGATTATTTTGACACACTTCCATAGTAATCAAGTGGGAAATCCTTTACTTATGATAATTCAAGGAACAAATAGAACAAGAAAGTATTATCTAACTGGTGTCATCAATCAATCTCTTCAAATGGGATAGATGGAAAATCCTTCTCCTTTTATATTTCTTACACCAACTAGAGTTGCAACTTTCAATATAGGAGCATCTACCATTCATTCAAACTTGTGGATTCCAATTATAGATTTCACCCAACTACAAGGGACAAGACTTTTAAGCTTTCAAAAAGACATAGAAAATATCAAATATATTTTGATTGATGAAATTAGCTTCATTAGCCAGAATATGCTAGAAAATATAGATAGTCAACTTAGACAAGCCTTCCTAGATAAAGAAGACATAATATTTGGATGTATTTGTTTCCTTACAACACATGGTGTTATTAATGTATCTTAATTCTTATTAACATTGGTTATATATAATGCATATCTTTTAATTTTAATTTATGTACGTAACTTAAAATTTTGCAACTATCTTTCTAGTGTATCTATTATTTTAGTTGGTGATTTTAGTTAATTACCTCTTATTAATGATAGACTAGCATATGATAGCAATAGGTGGGCAAAGCTATTATTGTAGTAATTCAAGATAATGGTTACACTAGATAATTTTTTTAGGAAAGATGGAGAAAATATCCAATAACAAAGATTTCATTAGCTTCTCACAAACATGACAGATGCAAATCCACAAATAGATGACTAGAACTTGCACATGAAAAGAATACCTATAAGATTAGATGTTGTAAGAAATGATGTGTTTGATAATATAGTGTATTTATTCTCTATAAATGACAATGTCCATAACCATAATGTGAGGATGTTGTATTCTTTAAGACATCTATTTGCACATAGCCTTGTAACCAAGTCAACAAATGGTAATAGAAATGAAGATTTATCAAGCAAAGAACATGATACTAATTTATTGACTAATAACAATGCAAGAGTAATGTTGACTACAAATCTATGGATAGAATCTAGTCTTGTGAATGGATCATTGGGATATATTAGAAATATTGTCTACAAACTAGGAATTGCTCCACTTGAACCACTAGCATATGTTACGGAACTAAATTTGATAATTAATTTGGAGTACCATTTGATGATCATCATCCAAACACAATACCAATAGCTCCATTGCAAAGGGGTAGGACCTTCCAACTACCATTGAGGTTGGCATGGGAATTGACAATTCACAAATCTCAAGGGCTAGCTCTTTCAAAAGCCACAATTGACATAGGTCCAAGAGAAAGAGTAGGATTGACATTTGTGGCCATATCTCATGTTAAGTCATTGGAATGTTTGAGGATAATGCCAACATTTACATATGACCACTATGAGAAAATGAAAAGTGGGAAACAACTTTCAAAAAGAAAAGTAGAAAATGTAGATTCAGAAATCTTGAAAACCATTGATGTTTTCAAACAAATAAAAGTACAAATTTATGTTACCTTTCAAGATAACTTATCAAAACAATGGAATTTGAGTATTTCTATCTAAAAAGAATTTTTTTTCAAATATATGATTTAGATAAATTCATTGTAGCTAAGTTATATATGGTCTCACTCTTTTCCAAGTGGAAATGTTTATTAAATGCATTTTTTTTATTAGTTTGTATGTAATTACTAAAAAAATAAAATTAATTTAGAAAAGTGGTGTTTCAATAAATCTTACTAATTTTTGTGATTTTTTTTAATAACATATAAACACCATTTTATAGACCTCAGAGTCAAGAACATTCTCATATAGATTTTATTGTGTTTTAATTAGATCTAGTATTTTGTACTTAAAAAATTCTCCAAGTGCATAGTTTAACACTCGAAAAGATGTCAATTTTGAGAAAGAAAAAAAATCAATCATATAAATATATATATATATATATATATATATATATATATATATATATATATATATATATATATATATATATATATATATATATATATATATATATATATATATATATATATATATAATATATATATATATATATATATATATATATATATATATATGGCATTTTAGAGGAGAGAGTCCTCTTCTAGAATATATAATTGTTGTCCTAGTTAAAATATATATGTTTTCAAAAATGTAGTGGGAGATAAAAACTATCGATTCCACGTGAGCTGAAATTTGAATCATTATAAAAGAGAAAATATAGGTCTAAAGCTAATTTTTAAAAAATATTATTACTCTAGCTATGTATGTTATCTATAACATAGTCTGAGATCAAAGTTAAATAAGTTTATTTGCATATAATTTTGTGGTGGGAACTAGACCCCTAATTTTCTCTATTCTCTAGTGGCTAAAAAAATATGTATGAAAATTAGGAAAATGTATCAATTCTTTTTCCAAATAATTATTACAAATTATAATGCTAAAATTCATCCATTTATATACATTTCATTAGTTTACTTCATTTCCAAATTCAAAATAATAATACCAATTTTATAACATTGAAGATGAATAATTGTACTTTTGTTAGCCTCTTCCTTCACAAAAGGGTGACAAAGGTTTTTGCTTTTACCTAATAAAGATTTATTTTTCTACTACATTATGTTATCATCATTGTGAACTATTATGTTGTTATTCTTATTATTACATTAATAGTTTATATTAATGACAACTATAATTGGATATGCTCAATGCAACATTATAACCTTATTATTTGCACATTTTAATGCTTGCAAGTATGATTAGGATGAAATTTCATTATACTAATTCTCTAATATGTAAATTTAACTATGATCATAAATTGGGTCCTCAAATTAAGGTAGCTATAACATTAATTTAAATTATAAAGACCTTCTTCGATTGAAATAAATCATAATGATTATGCTTCATGACTTTCAACCAATATATTGATACTCAATATTTGAAAAGTATGTTTTTTCTATTCTTCACTATCCATGAAAGGTCATTATATTACCATGTTTCCATACCTAAATTTTCATTACAAATTTTAATACAAATTGGTTTTTATATTCATTTTCTCCACACTTGATTATACTAAGTGACCTATTATATTTTTCCAAAACCATTATTTATTTAAAATTTATGTCCCTATAATTAAGTATACAAATTTTCTTCCTTTTTATTGGTGCTACTGCTTTCTAAATTATTTTCCATGATTTTTTTCATCCATGATAGCCTCTGATAGTCATTCAAGCATTGTCAAAATGAGCCCAACTTCTTCTGTAGGATCAAATCATTTTTTTGAGATAGAGTCTCAGAAGTGTGCATGAATAATTAAACAATGTTGTACAACTATGGTAAAAGCACTCAAGAATGTAACTTTATCAATTGATCATGTATAAGAGATAGAGATCATGCAGATGGAAGATGTTGCCAAATATGTATGCAACACATCTGCAAAAGTTGACGCATTTCCACCCATGATGAAAGATGTCTATGATGATCATATTATGAACAAAGGTCATAATACAATTTTAATCTCTAAATAATATGTAATGTACTTACATCATTATGGAGAACTGTACACATTGTCCATATGATGATTTGACATCTTCATTTTTTCACTTATTACTTCATTTAAATAATTGTACTAGGAGATATAGTTCTCCTTTCATCTATATATCAGAATAATAAATAAATGATTTAACTTTTTAGCTCAAATTCTTCTAAACTATACTTGCAAATATTTGAAACATTTTTCCTTGACCTTTGTATTTGTAATATTAAAGATTTTACATGAAATATATGATTAATATGTTGATCATTACATTATGTATAAAATTGATCTACTATTTCTAACTTTTAACCTACTCCAAAGCATAATATTCATTTTATACTCATTTAAGTGTAATCATTACCTCAATAACATTTACTAGCCCTTCATTGTATACTATTCATACTAAGCATAATTAACATTAACCTATG
The DNA here is from genome assembly GCA_028749045.1 of Cupressus sempervirens. Lineage (NCBI taxonomy): Eukaryota > Viridiplantae > Streptophyta > Pinopsida > Cupressales > Cupressaceae > Cupressus > Cupressus sempervirens. Next base: position 499,322,855 of record CM053789.1, read on the forward strand.
GTTTATTTATAAATGAAACTAATAAAATTTGAAAAATAGTTAAGGAACATTGCAATCCTTATATTTCTCCATTATACTAAGAGGCATGTCTAACAAGAACAAGCAGCCCTCCTATATGTAACTCTATATGCAATAATAACTATAACTCTAACCATCGTCCTACTTTATCCCATAACCCTAACCCTAACCATAATTCTAATGCTTTTTCTAACCCTAACTTATATTCTAACACTAAACCTAATCCTAACGTTGACCTTTACCCTAAACCTAACCCTTTCTCTACCCCAATCTCTAACTGTAACTGTGATCCTAACCTTAAACCTAACCCTAACCCTAACTCCAATCCTAACACTAACCCTAACCTTAACCCTACCCCTACCCCTAACTCTAACCATAAATCTAAATCTAATTCTAAATATAACTCTACCATAATTATACTCTAACCCTAGCCCTAACCCTAACTTTAATGTTGATTGAAACACTAACCCTAGCCTTAACTCTAACCTTAACCTTGACTCAAACTCATACCCTAACCTAAACCCTAATATAACTCTATATATAACCATATCCCTCGTAGGATTTGAGAAAATATGCAAATCAAATCCATAAGCCCTCGAATCACCTACATGTAGAAAACCTATCACAAAGAAGAAAAAGATAAGAGCGGGCATGGGTTTGGTCTGAAAATATGAAAATTGTATTCTCAAATAAAGAAAATATATGTCCAAATACACTAGGAGAGCCTATCTATAAATTCCTCTAGAATGCTTTTAGAAAGAGCTAGAAAGAGCTAGGATATAAGCATGAAAACTAAGCACATGTGCACCAAAAGTGGATTATCCTCCATTGTAGATGAGAGGATAAGTATGAAAATGTGTATCTCATGTAGAGATGTTGTAGACACCATGTACTTAAACAAAGTGCTAACTCCTATGTTGTGCACAAGACAACACGTGAGAGTATGTATATTCCTAGGCATCAAACTAATTAATAATAAAATATTACATATATCCTAAGCAAACTTAAGTAAAGCATAAATAATAATTATTTACACTAAAAACCCCCCTTAAGTGCAACTTAGGGGAATTCATTTAAGCTCAAAAAAGCTATGATGAAATGCATAATGGGTTTTGTCAACTAGGCCATGTTAGGTAGCCATGTACAAATGCAATGCAATCTTTGTAAACTATAGACAATAGAGAAAACCCAATGGGAAAAACCCTACTCCAAAAATAGATAGGAAAAATATGCTAAAAAAAACATGAGGAAGGAAGGCCTCAACAAGACCCCTGAAGGAAAACTTTTGTAACCCCAAACATACATAAAAAAATGGCTCAAGAGACTCTCCCAAAACTATAAGTACAACTAGCCCCCCCATGAGAGAGAGAAGAGACACCAAAGCCCCCCATAATGATGAAGCCCCTATAGAAATGATTGAAGCAATGAAACTCCAATGCAAAATAAACAAGGGCAGAGAACAAGGAAACCCTTGAATGAGAGGTGAAATTGGAAGGCCTAACTGATGCTTAAAGGAGGAAACATGAGGATTCTAAAAGGGAATCCCCAGTGTAGGTGTGCCGACACTATCATGAAAAAGGAGATGGATGTCCTCTATAGAATCCTCAACAAGTGCACTTGGAGGCTTGATGAATGGAGCTAGAGGTTTAGGTAGAGCTAAAGAAGAATCTTGCTGAATAGAGAGGACCTCAACTAGATGTGGTGTGGGAGGCAAAAAAGTGATCTCGAGAACAATACAAAGGTTCAAGTATCTTGACTGCACCACATGATGCTCTCCTGAAAGAGAAGAGTTATGCTTCAACAATGGAGATGGTGGACCAAAGTGCGAGATAAGTGTAGAGACAGTTGGAATGATCAACTGCCCCTATAGTAATAAGGCCTCCTATTAGACTATCTCGAATGAAGACTAAATCTACAGTGAACTCAATTGTGTTCCCCGATCCACTGCAGATAATCTGAGAAATCGAGAGAAATTTTGTAGACAAAGATCAAACATACAATACATAATTGAAAATATTATCATGAATGCCAACTGAACCTTTCCCGTAGACTAGTAGGGAAGTGTTATTTCCCATGAGAATATGATGAATTGGAGAAGCCTCAATAGTGGAGAAGACACCTTGAGAAGATGGCATATGGTGAGAAGCACCTAAATCTAGTATCCAAGGGACTTGGGAAGGGGATGCAATGGATTCCCATAATCTATCCAAAATTCGGTGTAGATATCAAAGATATGGAAGAAGACTGAAAGGCAGATCCCTATGAGGTAGAACAGGATGGAGAGGAAATAGGGCTCTTCTAAAGAAGATCTTGCAAATCTATAATCTATTTCTCATAGCCATCAAATCTCTTCTAAAAAAAATGTGACTCATCATGAGGTCCTTTCTGAAAATAGGAATAGGTAGGAGTCTTAGTTTTTTTCTCCTTATTAGAAGAAGATGATGGACTAGTAGAGTGCTGAGAAGAGGAATCTAATATCTTCTTCAACTGATGTATATCCTTAAGTGACTTGGCAAGAAATGCTTACAACTATGAACCTATAAGTGAATACATCTCAGTGAGCTTGGACTACTCACGAGTTAATCTACCATATAATATCTCAAAAAAAGGCATATGATGTTTGGTACCCAAGGCATCCATAGTAGAGTAGAAAGTGGAAGACAAGATATGATAATGTCCTCACAACTTTGAGAGTATAAAACACATTCACTCATCATTTGTTTTTTTCTTCTCACATTCCTGCAAGACTAAACGCGAAGATTTGAACTTCATCAAGAAGTCCTCAATGGTGGGAAAGCTGCTAGGTGTCAAAGAAGTCAACTTTACATCAAGTTGAAGTGCCCAAAACTCATTCACTATGCCAAACAAGTTGTAGAAATTGGTCCAAATAGCTTAAGGAGTGGTCCAAGCATCTAGGTGAAATAGGAGACTATCTAAGATGTTTAGTGCAATCAATCCCATGGCTTCATCCATTTTGTTTTTGTGCTAAAGAACCTGAAAACGACACTGCAGGATAGGTTTATTCTCATCCAAACACAACCATAAGCCTTGTGACATAAGAAGTTGAATCATTTGTGCTTTCCAATTATGGTAGTTGTGTGGTGTCAGCTAGGCCATAGAGGGGTCTAACATTAAGAGAAGAAGATAGAAGCAAAAGGGATGATTCTAAAGTAAATTATAGAAAATAAAATGCCCCCCTGGCAACGTATAAATATATCCATCAAAAACCAAAGAAAACACTAATGAAAGCACAAAAAATGAGAAGCAAACCTAGATGCTAGATGCAAAGATGAAAAAAACTAAAGGCTCTACTTCAATGCAAAAAATAGGAGCTCAAATGGATGAGACATGAATTGAAACCATCATCACCATTTATTTTTTGTAGGCCAAACAATGACCAGATGATGAAAGTATTATTTTCACTCAATACTACTCCAAACTAATTCCAGATCTAGAAAGTTGACAATAAATCATGCACTTTTTTTAAAAATAGCATTAAAATTTATGTCCATATGAGCCCAAACAAAGCCTTTAAAGTTGCAAAAAATAGGATTTGTAATTTGCAAAAAAATTTAGGGACAACGATCTCAAACATCCTGCACCACTGTGTAGATCACAAAATCCTAGCCCAAAACAAAAAAATTGCTCAAAAAATGGATTTTTTATGAGGGAGATATCTCTATTTGAAAATCACCTTTATAGTTATTTTTTATAAATCATTGTCATTAGACCTCAAAAAAACAAAGAAAAAAGCCTTAAAAATGTGATATTTGTTATGTCAAACCCTCTTTCTCCTTTTTCTCCGAATACTAAACAAGATATGAAAATTAAATCCACAAGCTCTCGAATCACTTGCACATAGAAAACCTATCACAAAGAAGAAAAAGACAAGATGGGGCAAGGGTTTGGTTTGAAAAATGTGAAAATTGTATTCTCAGATAAAGAAAAGATGTCCAAATACAATAGGAGAGCCTTTATATAAAGGCCTTTAGAATACTTCTAGAAAGAGTTAGAAAGAGCTAGAAGATAAGCATGACAGCTAAGCAGACGTCCCAAAAAAGTGGATTATCCTCCATTGTAGATGAGAGGATAAGTATGATAATCTATATATAATGTAGAGATCTTGCAGACAACATGTTCTTAAATAAAGTGCTAACTCATATATTATCAATAAGACAACATGTGAGAGTACACATACTCCTAGGTGTCAAAATAATAAATAATAGAATAATGCATTTACCCTAAGTAAAATTAAGTAAAGCATAAATAATAATTATTTACACTAAAATTACTAACTCTAACTATTAATCTAAGTCTACCATAATTGGACATTAATATTATGCCTAACTCTAACCTTAACACTAAATCTAACATTAACCCTAACTCAAAACCTAACTGTAACATTAAATCTATTTATAAATCTAACCCTAAACCTAACCCTAACTCTAACATTAACCCTAACTCAAAACCTAAACATAACGTTGAATCTATTTACAAATCTAGCCCAAACCCTAACCCTAACTCTAACCCAAACTCAAACTCTAACTCTAACTCAAACTCTAACCCTAACTCTAACTCAAATCCTAAACCTAATCCTAATTCTAAAATTATGTCTACCCCTAACTCAAACTATAACCCTAACCCTAACTCAAACTCATGCTCTAACTGTAAATTCAACTCTAACCCAAACCCTTATCCTAACTATCTCTCTAACCCTATATATAACCCTAACCCTAACCCTAACTTTAATCCTAAATGTAACCCTAACTCAAATCCTAAAACTAAACCCCTACTTCTAACTTTAAATATAACTATACCATAATTAGACTCTAACTCGAATCCTAACCCTAACTCCTACCTCAACCTTAACTCAAACCCTTTGGCTAACCTTCACCCTGATGCTAACTCTATATATAACCCTAACTCTATATATAAATGTAACCCTAACAATAGCCTTAAGCCTAACCCTTTCTCTAACTCCAACCCTAACCCTACCTATAACTATAACCCTACCCCTACCTCTAACTATAGCCCTAATTCTTACCCTACCATAATTGGACTTTAACCCTAATTTCAATAGTAAGCCTAACCCTAACTTTAACTATAGCCCTAACTCAAAACTCTAACCCTAACCCTAATAAAGACCTTGACTCAAACTCAAACCCTAAATCTAACATTAAATCCTAACCATAATATGTATGCTTTGTCTACCCCTAACTCAAACTATAACCCTGAACCTAACGCATATTCTAACCATAAACCTAATCCTAACCCTAACCCTTTCTCTATGACTATATCTAACCCTAACCCTAACTCCAATCCTAACCTTAACCATAACTCTAATCCTAACACTAACCCTAATCCTAAATCTAACTCTAATCATAATACTACCCCTAACTCTAACCGTAAGTTTAACTCTAACTGTAAATCTAACTCTACCATAATTAGACTCTAATCCTAACCCTAACTATTAGTTTAATCTTGACTAAAAGGCTAACCCTAACCCTAACTCTAACCCTAATCTTAACCCTTACTTTAATCTTGACTAAAACTAGAACAATACCCCTAACCCTAATGTTAACCCTAACTCAAACCCTTACCCTAACCTTAACATTGATGCAACTCTATATATAACCATAACTATAACTCTAACATTAACCCTAACTCAAACCCTAACCGTAACATTAAATCTATTTATAAATCTAACCCTAACCCTAACCCTATTTCTAATCCAAAGTCCAACTCAAACTCTAACTCTAACTCTTACTATAACTCAAATCCTAAATCTAATCCTAATTCTTATAATATGTCTACCCCTAACTCAAACTATAACCCTAACCCTAACTCAAAGTCATGCTCTAAACCTAAAACTCAAATCCTAAATCTAATCCTAATTCTTATAATATGTCTACCCCTAACTCAAACTATAACCCTAACCCTAACTCAAACTCATGCTCTACACCTTAACTTGACCCTAACCCAAACCCTAATCCTAACACACTCTGTAACCCTATATATAACCCTAACCCTAACCCTAAATCTAATCCTAACATTAAATCCCTAACTCTAACTGTAAATCTAACTCTACCATAATTAGACTCTAAATGTAATCCTCACCCTAACACCAAACCTTACACTAACCTTAACCTTGATGCTAACTCTATATATAACCCTAATTCTATATATAAACTTAACATTAACAATAACCTTAAGGCTAACTCCTTCTCTAACTCCAACCCTAACCTTAACTATAGTTGTAACCCTACCCCTACCTCTAACTGTAGTCGTAAATCTAACTCTACAATAATTGGACTTTAAACCTAGTAATGATAACCCTAACCTTGAATCTAACCTTAACCTTGACTCAAAACTCTAACCCTAACCCTAATTGAAATCCTCACTCAAACTCAAACCCTAAATCTAACCATAATTCTTATGATCTCTCTACCCCTAACTCAAACCATAGCCCTAACCCTAACTCAATTTTTTTGCTAAACCTAACCCTTACCCTTACCCTAACCCTAACCCTAACTCCAATCCTAACCTTAACCCTAACTCTAATCCTAACACTAATCCTAATCCTAACCCTAATCCTAACCATAATCCTACCCCTAAGTCTAACTCTAAATATAACTCTATCTTTAGCATAATTAGACTATAATCCTAAACCTAATCCTTAGTTTAATCTTGACTAAAACCCTAACCTTAACCTTGACTCAAAACTATAACCCTAACCTTAACCCTTACTTTAATCTAGACTAAAACCCTATCCCTAACCTTAACCCTGACTCAAACGCTTACCCTAACCTTAACCATATCCCTAAATCTAACCCTTTCTCGAACTTGAACCGTAGATCTAATTTTAATCCTAACCCTAATCCTAATTTTAACCCTAATTTTAACCCTAACTTCAGCTCTAACTCTAGCCTGTATTCTAACTCCAATTCTATCTCTAACTCAAAATCATAATTGTAATTCTAACTCTAATCCTAACTATATTTGTAACCTAAACCTTAATTCTTATCCTTGTCCTTACCCTAACCCTAACCCTAACTCTGATTTTAACCCTAACTGTATTTGCAACCCAGATTCTAACACTAACCCTAACGCTAACCCTAACTATAACCCTAACAAGAGTCGTAATCCTAAAAATAACCCTAGCCCTAGCCCTAACCCTAACCTTATATTAAATCTTAATGTCAATCCTAACTCTAATTCTAACTATAACTCTACTCTTGAATATAACATTTCACATAACAATATGCTTAAAATAAAACTGAATTAAAGTGATGCAAATAAACACCATATATAGAATTAAAAAATAAAATGTTAGTAGAATAATTTTACAGTAAGTTTATACTACTACAATTTTATAGCAATTTTATACAACTATATTTAAAAAGAAATAAACAATTCGACACTAACCTTATGAAAATAATAAAAAATAAAAAATCCTTTTCCTATTGTGCCGTGACTACCACTAGTTTATATATATATATACATGTGTGTGTGTGTACACACACACATATGTATAGATGTATATACATATATATACATACATGTATATACATCTATACATACATGTGTGTGTACCTATATATATATATATATATACACTTATTGTTTGCAATCTTTTTATTCCATCTTTAATAATATTCTACGCATACTCAAATTACAAGACCAAAGTGTCAATATTCATATCATATTACTTTTAATTAATTTATGTATTTTTAAACTTATAATTTTGACTTGAAAACTTAAAACCCATTTGCATGTTTACTCATAAAAAATATAGCATTGAGCTAAAATATATTAAATACACTTTATATATCTATTACTATATATACTATCTATATTAAATAGAATTATATACAGCACTATCATAAAAGCCAAGTAAATGATGACTGCCGAAAGGTTAATGTAATGTGGAAACCTGAGAAGCGGTTGTCCGTTCAAAATTAGGTAACTTTTGAACTTTTTATTTTTTAACCAAGTCAAGTCTTTGCCTAACCGTAATCTAGGAGTGATACAAATTCTCTTCGATATAGTCTTCTTAGGCTGCACGATGGAACACATTCGTTCTAAAATAGTAAAGTACCGAAAAAAAGAAAGGAAATCAGCCTGCAAATGAAACGCTTTATAATAATCAACCAATAATAAGTTCAAATGAAACTTTTCGTAAGATTGTGATATCATACAATGGTCAATAAAATGACTTGAATAATTTAGCATATTTTGCTGACATTACATTAAGCGATATCATACAATAGTCAATAAAATGACTTGAATAATTTAGCATATTTTGTTGACTTCGCATCAGGCAGTGATGTTATAAAATAGATATTATTTATCTAATTTACACTAGATAATTGCAATTGTTTATAAAAAAGATGGAAATTTGTATTTATTTAAGCCCACTTTACATACAAGCCGCAAAGTAAACAGAGGAATTTGGCATGAAGAATCTAACCTAGACAAGTCTATAAGAACGCAGAGAGGTGAAAATCTAGTGCGGCATTCTTGAGTCAATAAGAATGGCAGAAGATCTTTGTACTCAATTCTTTTCAATTATCTCTACTCCTCAACACCATCTGAATTTGCCTTCAGTTGTTAGGTTTGATGAGGATAACACGAAAGAGCCGATTCTTCTTCATCCAGAGGAAACAATGAAGCGTACAAGAAGTCAGATTATAGCACTATCTGAAAACAAGAGAAGAATAAAGATGAGACATTTATAGACATTTAATTTTTGGTTTATATTTTTTTCAAGAGTTTGTGGTATGTTTCAGTTGGCAAGGCATGACATTATAGAAGAAACGGTTAAGTATATCAAGAATCTTCAATACAAAGCTCAAGAGCTTCAGAAGAGGCAGGCCCGGTTACTAATGAATCACAAATCATCAGCCATTGACGTCAGTATTGAGATTTATGAAACTGAAATAGTTATAATAAGAGCTACTGCCGCAAGAATGCCTCGTTCTCTCAGCAGGATGTATGAAGAGGTTGAAGTTCATGGTTTAGAGATAGAGAAGGTGGATGTTCACAGCGGCGAAAGTATTGTCTTTCTGTTTTTGTGGGCCACAATAGCTGTAAGTGCTGGTGCCCATTACTCACAAGTAACGAGCAAAACCAGACCTTGTCTCAAATTGAAATTACAAAATATTTACTAGTTAGAAATTAAGTAAAGAACCGCTAGCATATGTTTGTAGTTGTATTGATGTTATAAGAGGAACAAACAACCCTTAGTGTCTGTTATTGATCTATACATGGAAAGTAAGCCATATATTGTATATGCTAAGCTCTTTTGAATATAAGTTAGTAATTTTGCAATCTCCTTTTCTAGGAAAGAGTTACAATCATATGTTACAATCATAATTGGATCCTTACATCAATATACAAATTACATGAAGATGTACTTCTGATCTTTCACAAAACATAACTTTTACAAATGTTCATAATAAATCACCAGCAAAAGTGAAATCTTCCAAGATTTTCTTCATCACATATCCATTTAGAAAACCTGTACAAAACAACCCTGTAAACCATGGAGAACTCACCTCCTAGCCTAGGTCTCTAAGAGACCACCTACCGAGCTTGGAGATCCAAGACCAATCGGGTAACAATCAAGCACACACATATAAATCAACAACACATGATACAACATTTAACACCCTTTTGAGCTTACACAATAGGTTAGCAAAGGTACCAATAGAATGGGTGAAGGTGTGCCTAAAAACCTCAAGGAGAAGCCAAATGCAAAAAACCAAATCTGCCTTCACAAGGCATACAAAATAAATACCAACTCTCACAAAATTTCTCTCCTTATCACACCCAAAGTGCATAACAAAGTACTACCACATGCAACCCATACTAAATGCTTATCCCTCTTCTTTCCAAGGAAGAGACTCTGCACTCAAGGGATAGGCCCAACTAACCCCTTCACCCAAAGGCCATTTCTTCCCTCCCAAGGGTGAGTGATGTCCTTCCACACCCATAACATCATACTCTCAAAAATTAAAATTCAAATAAAGCAATAGAAATTCATCCACAGTCAACAATACAATAGGGACAATGAACAACAAACATATGCATCTATAGCAAAATTTACATATCTTTTATTCAAAAAAAAAAATACAACGCATAGTTTTTGAAACATGGCAAAAGCTCCAACCTTTCTCCAAGCTATGGTAAATGAACCAATTTGAGAAGAACCCTCTATCCTTAATCCAATCTCCAAAACTGAAAATCTCTAAAACTAGAGAGTGGGTGAATACCAACTCTATTTCTCAATTCACCTCTAAAAGGAAACATTCATAATTTTTCTCCATCATGAAAGAGAACAAACACTTTAACTCAACCTAAGTTTCCCTGTTTGGTTGGAATTATCGACTCACTAGAGATAAGGTGGGAATTTGCATAAGTCTTCTTCCATTTTCGTAATACTTAAGAAATGAGATATTAAAAGTGTTAGAAAAGATATTTTAACTCCAGTAAAGCCAAAATTAAAGCCCTAACATACAGTACTAACATGTAAGTAACTTAATTTCACTAAAAGAACACTCTAAGACTCAAATAGAACCCTCTAAAGTCACCCTAAAATTAAAATCTGAAATTTAATTTAATTTAAACCTTCATAAGATATTTTTATGCAAGGGGATGAAAACTTAAGCATTTCTAACTGGTTAGGAATTAGGTTGGGTGTCTTTTGCCAATATCTCAACCTAACTTGCCACTTGAACACATAACAACACAAGTGTTAAGTGACACTATAGAATATGCATTTAACAATATGAGTGGCAAATCAATTTTCCAAATTTAAAAATAAATAAAAAATCATATAATCTAAAACATCCATTCACATTACCTTCACAAACTAAAATACTTAACAACAAGGTTAAGATCTCTTCATTAGATCTAACCTTGGCATTCTCAATTAATACAAAGGTATAGTCTTGGTTCTCTATTTACCATGGATATTTCCTGCACACTCAAGCCATATATCAGTAGTCCAATTTAAATAAAACATATGCACATATAAATCCTCAATCAATTATATATTCATAATTGAATCAAAACATAAGGCATTTCTCAATTGAATAATTTTTTTCATTTCTAATCATCGTGCATATGTAATACTACCATTATCGAACTAAATATGATATGAATCTTTCGCAACATTTCATTATATATATAGAAAATCCATCTAACATTTATATTCAAACATAATTTCCCAGTCATAAATAAAATAGCCAACCAAGTACATGAATGTAACTATTCATCAAGCATCATAATTAAGTTCTAAAATAATAAATGATTACTATAAAATATAGTGTCCCATAGTATCAAATAGTCTAAGTAACAGTCTAAAATAGTCCAACATATTAAGTATCTACAATGCAAAATATAAAGTATCTAAAATGCAAATAAACTGCTGTGATATGCTATGATTTCTCACTTTGCGAATTAGAACCTTTTCTAGACCCCTTCTTGGCTTTACCTTTTCGCACTAGGGCAACATTTTCTTGTTCTTCCTCACTTTGTTGAGCCTTATTGACCCCATTGACAAGACTTAGTCTAAACTACTCCTTAGTGAAATTTGTCCATAGTCGATCCCGATTTAGTAAAGTGTCTCATCCAGTAATAAATTGAACAAAGACTCCCCATTGCTTAATAAAGTCATTTGGGGCTATTCTTACTACCTCATCATCATTAGGGCTATCTTCAATAGTTACTAACTCATCCTTGAGAATTCTTATCCTAGTGAGGTAACTTGTCACTTCTTCTCCCTTATTCATTTAGGTATTCTTCAACTTATCTGTGAGAATCATCTTCCTATTAGCGATAGTATTCTAGTATAGATTTAGAATAGAATCCCACATCTTTTTCACTATATCTAAATCTAAGATATGTGGAGTAATATGATCCTTGAAACCATCAAGGATAATCCTTCTCACCTTAGCATCATCCTTCTTGTATGCTGCAAGATTTGTTGCAGTGGTTGGTACAGCTACACTAGTGGTAGCATAATCCTTGATACCATTCTCTTCCAACACTAAAGAGATCCTTTCCTTCTAGACACAAAAATTTGAGGCATTATCCAATCTATCCTAATCTCTTAAACCACTTGAAGCCATCTCAAGGAATAAAAGCAATAATAATTCCAAAGTGATTCAACTAGGTTATATAAACCCTCAATACAAGTCTGATACTATGTGAAAAATAAACTACTGCAATCACTAATTATTAATATCCTATCTTTAATAGATTATTTAAGTGTTGAATATAAATTCATAGCCAAATAATGAAAAATAATACAACTCAAACTTCAAAAAATATAATGTAGAAACAAACTGAACTCGATGACACAATATTTTCATACAAACTTACCCCAGGAAAATCCCATAAGGGAAAACCACTTTTGGAGACAGAAAATATATTAATATTCAACAATATAAGATTTACAGAGAATTTCTTACCTCTCACTAGCTGAACTTATGAGAAACTCCTAATATTTCTAACTAATATCTCCCGCTGTTATCCCAATACTATCACTGTGCCCTTGCTCCCATTGCAAGAATATTTGCTATCACTGCAAATGATGTCTTCACAACTTGATGATTTCAAAATTCCCCCTAGGCCCCCTTTTATATAACACTGATTGAAAAATCAATGGCAGAGATTAAACTAAATCAACAACTGAGATAAAAAGACACTCAACAACCAAAACAGAATTGGTTGATGGCAACTACCAATTAAATAAATATTCATTAACCTAAGAATTGTGTAAAAAAATAAAAAATTAATTAATTAGGGAAAATGGAAATCTTTATCATGACAAAAATAACACATAGTTCTTCAAAAATCTTAAAATAGAGTAAGTAATGCAAATTATATTATTTAATTAAACATTTGGATAGATAAATTTATAATAGCTTGGTTCTTATTTAAAAATAATCTAGAAAAACAACATAATTGAAAAATCCCCACCAAAAGGAAAAAGTTACTGGCTAATTTGACACATTAAAATAAGAGCAATGAAATTAATCCTTGGAAATGATAATTTTGGACCAAAAAATGAAACATTTATTTCATAGATATTATGAAATCACTAATGATATTGCTAAAAGTGATGGAAATTTTAAGTAGTCATTTAAATATAAATGGTATTTAAAAGAAACAATAGGGTGTTAGAATGTATGAAGAATTATTGGCATTGGTTATCATTAATGTAAGAATCTCTATGTTAAGATTATAGTGTTATTGGGTGGTGGTAGAATAGTTTAAACACATTCTATTAGTTGTTGGTGAAATAGAAAGATTTTTCTCTTGTGCACAAGGAAGGATCATAATGAATATGTCACATGCTTCCTAATGCGTCAAGTTTATCATACCTAGATCAATGAGTACTTTATTGGTCATAACCATATTTTCCCTATATTCCTCCTTTAGAGATTTTTTTTCGATGGACTCAAAATATCTAGCATCCATTGTAATATTTTAATTTTGACATATTTGTGGATCATATTGTAGCATGTTATTAAATTCTCTTATGCAAGTCCTAGATTATGGATTGATCCTCTGTATGAAATATTGTTGATCTTAGAATGGATTTGATAACTAAGTGTCAACACACTTAAGATATTTTCTAAGTTCATGCCAAGCTAGCAATATATGTTGAGTACAATATATATATAAGTGCTAAGTTGCAATGCATGCCAAGTTAGAAAGTCAGTAGGTTTCGAGTCATTTAGGTGCTAAGCAAACAAATAGTGTTGAGCAAGTGTATGTTCCAAGTAAACAACAAGTGCTGACCAAGAAAAATTATAGTTAGTGTTGAGCATTAGTAAACAGCAAGTGTCAAGTGACACAGTATTGACATAAGACTTTGTGCCTTCACAAGCTCATATGTAAATCATTTTGCATGATAGCTAATGGATAGATCTCGAAGCTTAGAGATAAGATCAAATCTATTGTAGTTTCCTATGTAATCATCATGCAACCAATCAAATAATTAGAATGTTAAAGAGGCAAAAAGGATGAATCCCAATCATAGATTCATACCTAACCCTAAGTCACAAAAACCTTTTAAGGAGGACAAAACCCCATAATTCATAGAGATGAAAGAGTGGAAGAGAGAAAAGAACGGAAGGTTAAGAGGACATTTGGGGTTGTATATGAGAAATATGTTAGCAAGTAATACTAATCTATTAAAAGAACAAAGCATTAACTAACAAAATTACTATAACATATAAGAGAGACCAAAAGAGAAACCCTCAAATGAGAATATGAGCCATGGAATGGCTCTCTCAATGAGATTATTCTCTTGATATATGGATGAGTCTAATGGATTAGTTTGGTATGTATGCTCAAGATGCTCAAAAACTAGCTTCAATGGAGATGGAAGATGGCAAATTGGTGTGGATGTATGTAAAAGCATGGATTTAGCTTCTCAAAAGGGCATTATAACTTTATCTCAAGGATTGTGATGAAATGGCTTGGGAGGGGATTCAATTTATAGGCTAAGGGCTTGAGGGATGGAGGGTTAAGATGCAATGAGATAAAAAAGCTTATGGAGGGCTAGGATGCACTCAAAGGGGAGCACATGGATTGTGCTTGTTTAGCACCAACCAGGGAGTGACACATGTCACAAGGTGAGTGGATGGAGGAAAGAGGATGGATGAGTGAAAAAAGGAGGCTCAAGGGATAATATCTTCATAAAGACCCTACATTATGGCTTGTAAGAGCTTGTAAGAGTCTTTATGGCTTTTGTAAGAGCATTCATTGTTGGGTGGTTGGGATATTTTGGAGGGAGTTGAGATTGTTGACTTTCCTTGGCTTAGGAAAGTCTTAAGCTTACTTAAGGAACGTGACAAAATTAGGAAGTGGATTAGGCTTGGGCTTAGGATTAGATTAGGGATGTTAGAGATTTGCAAGTGGACGACATTCATGAGGGTGGGTGAGTTAGTGGCTAAGCTTAGTTAGTATGGGTGGATGGGGTGGATTAGGCTAAATGGAGGGTTAGGGATAAGTTAAGGGATTTTAGATTTGAGGGCTTTATTTATAAAATAGATTTATTTAATAAATGAGGATTTTGGAATTAGATAGAAGAATAGGATTTAATTGATAAATGATAGGTTATTTGATTTATCAATTAGGACTATAGATGATTAATTAAATTAATCAGCTAGGGGATGGCAAAGGATTAATTAAATAGGAATGTAATTAATGATGCCTTTAGAGATAACTAAATAGGATTACCAAAGCAGTGTAATCAAATTTAGGTGTCTACAAGGGTGACTTAGTAGAACAAAGGAATTGCAAGATCAGTTGATAGAACAAAGTATTAGCATTTCATACAATATCACATCAGATCAGAATGGATGAGATCAAAATGGATTGAATAGCGATCTAAAATCAACAATTTAAGATTGTACATAATCAGGTCAACACATTCTACTATGCTCTCTAACAATTGTATTAGTAGAATGAAAATCCTATGGAATTAGGTTGGTTTAATAGCCATTGTATAAATCCTTTAACACGGTGACATTCCAACTGAATGTTTTGTAAATCCTTTAGGCATGTACACTTTTAAGAGGGTGTTAGAGCCTTTTATAGGGTAGGCCTCTCATAGGACAAACCATTGCTGATGGTCAAAAATTGTAACCTTAACTACTTACACTATTGTTGTAGTGATAAGTTGTGGGTGTCATCCCCAACCCAATTTTACCTTCTCATTTTGTAGGGTTTCTAGGTGATCAAATATTGTGTCATATATTATCATTCATGCTTCTAATTTCATGTTATTTAGATATGTTATATGCATGTGTTGATTTAATTTAAATTTTTTATAGATTAAGATTTGGAACTTCTAATTCACCCTCCCCCCCCCCCCAACAAGTGTACTTCCCACTTGTAAATTCTAGCAATTGGTATTAAATCTAACTTCTCAACAAGAGAAGCTTTATAGCTTGAAGAAAAGATCTAGAGATGGAGGTCTACAAGCTTGGGAAGATTATAAAGAACTAGGAGATTGAAATTCATCTTATTCTACATTCTCTAGAAGAAGCTAGGGAGGAATTGAGGAAATCTCTAAAGAGAAGGAAAGACGTCGCTATAGCAAAGAATGATACACAATACAAGGAGATTGACACCAAAAAAGTATTTTCGAATGGAGATTCAAAGGATTTTGATGTAGGAATTGCAGACCTAATGGAGAAGAATAGAGCTCAAGTAGAAGAGATCAGAACTCTAATGATTGAGAAAGAATCACAAGCCATGATGCTATGTCAAGTGATTGAACAAAAGAAGAGAGTCATTGAAGATAAGGCCATGATGGAAGATGACAAGAGAAACCTAGCCAATAGATTGGAAGAAAGATCAATTGAGTTAACAAGAACATCCAACATTCAATTGGATGCCTTAAGTCAATTGATGAATGCCCATCATGAGTTGAATGTCAAAGACATTGAGATCACTACACCAAGGTTGCAAAATGAACAATTGCAAAATTATTTGAGGAGAGAAAAGGAAGTTGTAGAGAGCTTCAAAAAACCTAGTGAAGCCATCAAGTACTTTGAGCAACTACTAAAATCTCTAGAATCCAGCAATGACACATCAAGACTAGGCTATACTAGCATTGAAGAAGGAGAATCGTCCAAGACTGCAAAAGAAAGAAGTGACAAAGGTAAGAACACAAAACCCACTTGTCATTTTTGTGGTAAGAAAGGATATACTGCTAATATGTGTAGGAGCAAGAATCTCAATCAGCATGAAAAACTTAAAAACTTGGGTCACTATCAAAAGTGTAATAAGCAAGGACATTAGGCACATGAATGAAGGACTAAAACCATCAAGACATCAAGATTTCAAGGTCACTGCTACAATAGTCAGAAGCATGGATATAGAGAATTTGAATGCAGATCAAAGCCTATGTGGTCACCAAACAAACAAGCAAAGAAAAAATATCATGGACACCACTACAATTGGGACTACAACACTAGGAAAAGCTATCACTATTTTCAAGAGTATGGATATATTCCTAAGAACTACATAAGAACACATTTTAGTGGTAACTACAATAGATGGTTAAGCCAAGCCACATGTTTTAGGTGCCTAAACATAAGTCACATCAGCAAGTATTTCCCAACAAAGTCAAAGGCACCCACCTTTGAGTTCAACAAAGGAAAAGGGAAAGCTAATGTTGAACACATCAAAGGAGAGATGAACAAGACATGGAAGAAAAGAAATGTAAGCAACAAATGCAATGGAGGGATAACTTCACCTAAAAGGAAGGTATGTGGGACTAATATATAATGCTTTATCATACATTAGTTCCAAAAAAGGTTAGCACTAAAAAGGATAAAGTAGCACGAATCAGGATGCAAGGTTAAAAATTACTATTGGAAATATTCAAGATATGATAGGTTACTGAGAGGGGAGGGGTGAATCAGTAACCTCAAAACTTTAAACAATTCAACATTTTAACTATTCACCATTCATTCATCTAATCTACTACATATAACTGAAATTAAACATCCATAACACATGTACACAGTGATTTGGTGACCTAAATACCTTCCAAATAGAAAGTAAAACTAGGGTGGGGATGACACCACAAAAATTTGTTACAACTATATGAATTTGGCCTGTTAAGGTTTACATTAACCACTTCTGGTGATCTACCCTGTTAGGAGCACAAAGGACTACTAGGTCCACCTTGTTAGAGGATTTACAAACATGTATTGAAGTATGCACTCTGTTAGGAGATTTATACAAAGACTGTTAAGTCTACCCTATTAAAGGATTTACAAAACTGATTCACCTATTAGGATGAAACAGTGGATCTACTTACAAATTTGATTTTCCAATTAGATCCTTGTAGTATATATCACCTCTTGTGACTAATGAATCATTACTGTTCCTTGTAGACCTTGCTGAATATTCTACTCTTCTGCTGATTCACATTTACATTTCTCAAAACATTACATGTCCTTTTTTTTTATACATACTCATATTGTAAATGATATAATACATTACATATATACCATCCCAATAACTATAATTGCAAGGTTGGCCAAAACACAAGTGAACAAACCATTACTGAGTCGGCCCAATAGTAAATAACTTGGGTTCACTGAACTGACTCGGTGACCTTCTGAGACTTGGCGTCTACTGCATTACTCGACATCGTCATGCACTCAGTAGAAGTGAAGGCTCGGTCCATACTAATCACTTGACGTAGTTCTGAACTTGGTAACCATTGGAGACTTGGTGGATATAGTATCACTCAATAAAAATTGAATCCTTCATTTACCTTGCTTTCACTCAATAAACATTATACTTTCGTTACTCGGTAAACACTAAACTTGCATCACTCGGTAGACACTGTGCTTCAATCACTCGGTAGGCATTGTGCTTTCATCACTCGATAGGCACTGTGCTTCCATCACTTGATAAACACTACGAAGCTAGGTGAAAATTCTAAACTCAGTAGACACTGCTACATTGCACATTCACTCAGTAGCTATACTCAGCTCAATTAACACTAGAATGCTCGATGTGAACTATGAGGCTGAGTGTAAACTACTTAAGTGATGAATGTACAAGGTAACCACTGAATGCTCAGTATACATTGTAGACTGAGTGATGAGCTCAATAGTTATATTGATAAAGATAAGTGTTGTCACTAATGGCAATAATAACTTAATGCCAATAGTTTTCATCCTACTACTGAGCATGACAAGATACCTTTAGCTACCAAGTAAAAATTGTAGTGTGTGCTGAGTTGTTAGTCAAAACTACTTGGAGCTGAGTCATTAGTCATTGCTGAGAAAAATTATATTAGTTCATGCTGAGTAAGGGTAAATCCTTTAGCTACCAAGTGAAGTAAAATTCATGTTGATGCCAAGTAAAGCAAGAAAGTGCATACAAGTTGAGTGTCTAGGTGTAAATGCACTAAGCATTTAATGCTAGGTATTGAAAGGTATATGATTGAATTTTCAATCATTTTCCATTATGATGAACACAAAGCAAAGAGCGATTGAAGCAGAAAAGCAATTTTGAAGTATAGACAAAGCATTCAAGTAGATTTAAGTAGAGATTCAGAGTAAAATCATCGATTCAAGGTATTTATTTAGTTTCTGAGTCACATAGTCTTGAAATTATTAAACCCTAGTTTGTGAAAATGGCCTCTATCTCAAGAAACCCTAAGGATAAGGAGACTTTTGAGGTTCAACTGGTTAATAGGGAGGTAAAACAGCTTAAATTCAAGCCAATCCCTGAGGTAGCATACAAAAATGACCCTACCAGTGCACTATCCATCATTCCCCCAAAAGTGTTCATGGTACAAGACGTCCATAAATGCTACAATTGTATAGTAGGAGGAATAGGAGACATGGAGATTAGGGAATTCTACAAAAAACTATGTGACAATGGAGTATTAAAGAAAGAATATAACATAGTTGAGAAAAAGGGGCTTACTCATGCCCTAGATTTCCCTATAGTTTTCAAAATGGAATGGATCATATTGGTGCTAAGAAGAATTCATCATAGTTGCTTGTGGTTAGAAGGAGGACCAGTGAAAATAACTAAGAGAATTATTCATAGAGTTACATGGTATCCAACCCTAGATTGGCCCAAGACTCTAAGAAGTGACTCCAAGGAAGTTATAGAGAAAAATACTGGAGCACAATGGAACAAGAGCAGTATGACCATTGAAAAAATTAGAGACCCTCTCATAGAATTTTATATTAGAGTAATCTCACACAAGTTCTATCAATCAAGTAGATTGAATAGTGTGCCCTGGATTACATTTGATGTGGGATATAAAATTGTTAAGAAGGATCATACATATGATCTAGCTAAACTGCAACTGCAACAAATAATGGAGAACTTGGTAGCCATAACAAGGTCCAAGAATACCCAATGAAAGTTTGTTTCAATCTAAATATGCACATTCTTTTATGTACAAAGTGAGTTTTCATCTTTTGGTAGGATAGGTTGGAAGGCTAATAGATCTATAGTAGTACAAATCAATGTGTTTAGAGAACAGATGGGAAACAATTTTGAAACTATTATGATGAAGCAAAGGCTTAGAATACATGTTTCCCTAGTGGAACAACATATCAATGATATATGATTTTTGGTTGATATAGATGATAGTTATATCCAAGCTATAGTACCTAGAATAAGATGGCTAAGGCCACTTGGTTACATGATTAACATTGATGAGGCCTCAGCAACAATAAAAAAATTGCTAGTAGAAGAGATAGATAAAAGTGAAAAACCATTTGGCACTTATGAAGTTGTGAAGTCAAAGGTAGAAATGAAATGAAAAACTACTTCCATATTAAAGACAAAAGACAAGCTAGTCAAGAAATTGAAAGCTAGATTTGGTGAAGGTACAACAAAGGGTGAAGAGGATGATGATGAAGAAGAAGATGAGGAAGAAGAAGAGAAAGATCAAGGGCCACTTTCATTGACACAAGGAATGTGAGAAGATATAGAAGAAGAAGGTTCCAAGGGAGAGAAAGTCGAGGAAGCACCAACAAAACCACAACTAAAGAAGAGAAAAGAAAGTACAAAACTAGCTATAAAATTGAGGAGAAGAAGAAGGAAATTAAGCAACAAGGTCCAACAAAGAAGATATTGAGAAGGAAATGCATTTCTCAACCTAAATTAGATGATGAGAAAATAAATTCAGAAGATACTAACCAATTTAGAGTGGTAAGTCATGCATTGAAATCTGATTTAGAGAACATTTGTGATAATGTTAAAGACAATGTTGGCTTAAGTGGCTTAAAGAATATTGAGTTTAATAAACTTAGTAGATAAGAGTAGAATGTGGTGGAAGAATTTGTCTACACCATGATGAACAAGTTAAAGACCACTTGACTTGAACTTGATAATTCAATTCCTAAAGATTTATATTCAATTATTGAAAATAAATGGCATTACTGCCTCAATATGGAGAAAAAAATAAGATAGTCTACCTTATCCAAAGTAATGCCTGAGTTAACAAAAGGTTAGATCACCAAGGCTAGCAAGAAACATGGGAGAAAATTCCCTTGAAAAAATATAGAGCCTTCAACATTCTTCAAAATAAGATTGGAGATGTTGTAAATAAATCAACTAAAATATGGAAGTTGATAAATGGTTCAACCATTGTGAAACTAGGAGAAGAGGATCCATTTGAGGGAAAGACCAATGATGAAGACGATGACAATGGAAAAGAAGAGGAAATAGAGAAAGAGATCGGGGAAAAGGCAGTGGAGGAGACACAAAATATAGATATAGTGGCAAGTTGCAAGGAGCAACAAATAAAACAAAGCATGCAAGATAGACAACTGCAACCCTTGAGCCCTCCACATGACACCTCCACACCTGTAGACATCATTACTATGCAAGATGTTCCTAACAACTCTGGTCAGAAAATTAATCCACTAACTATAGAGGATTTGGAAAAGATCCTTGACCAAACCACTCTACAAGCACAATTGTGCAATAATCTAGTTTTTGTCATTGTGGAAGAATTGTAAAAAGAAGTAGCTAACTTGACAAGGGATAAGGTGAATCCACAAGAACGAACTACAAGTGGAAAACCTATGGAGAAGACATCAATAGATACATCCACCAAGGTTGACTCCATAGTTCAAGTCTTGATGATTGAACATAAGACACAAAGTACTGAAAAGAAGGAGCTTGCAAAAGAGAAAATAAGGTAGATAGACACATCTATCTCTATAGCACAAGAACAAGGTGCACCCCAACAAATAGTGGTGATTGAAAAGATCAGATTAGAAGAGGACAAGGAAAGTCCTAAAGAAAAGAAGCAAGAAGCCATACAAACTTTGGTAAATTTTCCTACCATAGGTACTCCTACTATTCTTTAGAAGCCAAGCACTAATGCCATGCCACTGCAAATATCTACACCAGACTCAAGCTCAACAAGAGTAGCAAGGGTATTTCACTATGAAGACCCTGCATTAGACAAAGACATAGTCATTCCTAGATATGATAATGATAATATTACTCTTGAGAAAATAAACCTAATGCAAGAGACATTAGAGAGGAACAAGAAGTAGGAGATACTTAGAAATGAGTACAATCAGAAGCAAGCTCTACATGAAATCAAGGGCATCTTTCTAGATGCCTTTAGCTTGCAAACATTTGATGAAACAAGGCCAATTATGGAATAACTTTTAAATATTGTGGACTAGGTGCAAAATGAAGACCTTGATACAAATGCTAAGCTTCTAGAATAGTCAGAAATAAAGCTTTAGGAAAAGGTAAATGAGAAAATATCAAGTGAGGTAGCACTTTCACAAGTTGAGTTGGCTTAGAAAATTGAAAAATTGAAGGCAGTACTTGAGAATATCTTCTCATTGTACACAAAACTATGTGATCTTTCAATTTTCACTCAAGAAACCAGCCAGAGAATAATGAGTTTGGAAAGGGACTTGAAGATATCTAGTATGCAATTACCAAGAGATCTAGGTCAAAGTGAGAAGCATTTTCACACTACGCTTCACACTCAAAAGGAATTAGCTATGTTGATAGCATATGAGGCAAACATAAATGCCAAAATAGTCCATATCCAATTTTCTATAACCCCTCACATGGAGATTTTGCAAAAAGAACTAGCCTATGCTGAAAATGTGTTAAAGAAAGATCCCAATCTTTCTACATTAAATGTCTTTGTTCACCTTCCAGTAGAGACAACCATCCAGATTAAATCACTAGAAGTTGCACTATTGAACTAGGATGTTGATCTGAGGATTGTAATATAAGTGAATAGATCTTTTTTGGTAAAATACTCAATTAGAGTATAGACCCTTTGACATAAGTGTCAAAAAGGGGGAGAAATTGTAAAGGGAGATATGGTTAGGGGGAGAAATGAAAAGGCCAAAAGGAAACTTCAACTACAATGGGAGACATGCAAAAGGGGGAATTAGGAAAAATGAAGATAAAGAAAAAATGAAAAGCCAAAGGCATAGATAAAGAGTATCAGAATCAGCATGAGACAAATCTAGTATGAGAAGTTTTGGATACAATAAAGGCAAATCAACTCAGGGGTACTTACAAATTCTGAGGTATATAGGTCTTCACAAAATTTTGAACTAATTTTGAAGTTTTGTGTATATCTTAAGCAATGGTTGTATTATACTTGAGGAAGTGAGATACATTACATATTGTTAATTTTTTTTGACACTCATGTCAAAGAGGGAGAATTTTTATCTCAGAATGGTTTTGACAATTGAATGTCAATACACTTAAGTTATTTGCTAAGTTCATGTCAAGCTAGCAATATATGCTAAGTATAATATATGTACAAGTGTCAAAGTGCAATAGGTGCCAAGTCAGAAAGTCAGTAGGTGTTGAGTCATTCAAGTGTTGAGAAAAAAAAAAGTCTAGTAAACAACACATGCCAAGGAAGAAAAAATTACAGTTAGTGCCAAGCATCATTAAACAAGTGCTCAGTGACATAGTATTTGCTAGCAATAAGTCAATATTGCCATTAGTGAAAACATTTATCCATATCAGTATAGCTACCAAGCTCAACACTTAAATCTCTACTCTCATTGAGCATTCCAGTATTAACCAAGCTTTGAAGAGTTTAGCAGTTTATACTGAGCAAATAGTAGCTACCGAGTGAACATAGGCAATATGAATATTAGCAGTGTCTATTGAGCTTCACAATGTCTACTGAGCAGTAAGCTTGTGTCATACAGATTTCATGTAAACCGAGCATTGGGAGAATTAGTTTTTACCGAGTGAAGCAAGGTAAACTCAGTATCTACCAAGTGACACTACATCTACCAAGTCACCAGTGGTCACCGAGTTTAGAACTACATCGAGTGATTAGTATGGACTGAGCCTTCACTTCTACTGAGTGCATGATGATGCCAAGTAATGCAATGAATGGCGTGTATCAAAAGGTCATCGAGTTAGTTCAGTGAACCTGCATTATTTACTATTGGGCCGACTTTCTAATTTATTTGTTTCACTTATGTTTTGGTTGACCTTGTAGATTTTTAGTTTTTAAAGGTATATATGTAAGGTGTATTGTAAGATATTATATATATGAAGAGATAGCAAAGTAACAAGAAGTATATATGCGAAAGATTATCAACATCAGTTCAAGGAATAGAGCAAGGTCAATACAGAGGCAAAAAAGATATATCTATCACACGAGGTGATCAGTGCAAAAAGGATCTTATTAGAAATTAGTTGCAAATAGATCTACTACTTCATCTTAACAGGTGAATCAGTTTTCTAAATCCTCTAACAAGGTAGAATTAATAGTCTTTGTACAAATCTATTAACTGAGTGCATACTTCATTATATGTTTGCAAATCCTCTAACAAGGTGGACCTAGTAGTCCTTTGTGCTCCTAATAGGGAAAATCACTAGAAGTGGTCAATCTAAGCCTTAATAGGCCAACTTTATGCTGTAGTATTGAAGTTTTGTGGGTATCATCCCCACCCTAGTTTTACTTTCTATTTGGAAGGTTTCTGGGTCACCAAAATATTGTTTTCTTTTCTGTGATGAATTTTTTAACTTTTAGTATTAATGCATACAATAGCATAGATTGGTCTTTGTGTAATTGAAAATAAGAATTTAAAGTTACTAATTTACCACTCCCCTCTTAGTAACCTATCATATATTGAATATTTCCAACAATTGGTATCAGAGAGTTGTGGTTCTCAGGATAAAAGCTTGACAGCTTGAGCAAAAGATCTAAGGACAAATGGAGATATTCAGACTTGATAAGGCAATTGAAAATGAAAAGCTAGATCTGGAGATGGCCATAGCTCAACCCAAAGAAGAAAAGGAGCACCTTTCCTGATCCCTAAAAAGAAGGAAGGAACTTGCAAGACAAATGGATGACCATCAGTATGTTGAAGAAATGATTGAAGACTTTTTCCCATCAAGCAGCTCGGATGAAGCTCATGAGGCAATCAAAGAACTCCTGGAAAAGAATGGCTCTTTGCAAGAAGAAGTAAGAAAAATTAAAAGAGAATAAGAAATTCAATCAATCAGGCTATGTAAAATTTTGGAACAAAGAAATAAGGAAAATGAAGACTTAGAGGCAAGAAACCATGAAGAATAGAATCAATCCAATCAGCATAAAGACCTCATTGATCAAATCACTAGAGCAAATGAAGAAATCAAGATTCTCAAAACATATAATGAAAGAATAAAAAGTGACCTAAATTATGCAAGGGAAATTAATGAAAGAATAATGAGAGAACTGAGATGTGAAAAGAAAATTATTGAAAAATTGAAGAATGGCCTAAATGCTGAAAAAAAAATCAATGAGAGAATGTTGAAATCACAAGAAGACATGAATCAATTGAATCAAAAAAATGAGTAGAATCTTCATAGGAAAAAGGGTAAAGCAGGACTAGGATACAATGAAGAACAAGGTGAATCTTCCAAGCAAGGTACAAAAAGGAATCTAAAACCCTCATGCAATCATTTTTGGAAAATTGGTCATACATCAAACAAATGTTGGAGCAATCGAAAAGGAAAATTCAATGGAAAGTGCTAAAACTACAATCAACATGGTCACAAAGCCAATGAATGCAAGGAGAAACCAAAATTTGAAGATAAATGTCACAAATGCAAAAAACATGGTCACAAGGCATCTCAGTGTAGATCCAAATTATTCAATCCAGCTGAACAATTAGTAAAAGCAATATTTGGATAGGACTACAATACTTGGTGTAGATGTCATTATTGTGGAGAATATGGACACACTGGCATAAATTATGCAAGGCACCACCTAAGAAAGAAAGATACTACTATATGGTGTTACACATGCACTGAACTCAATCATATAGCTAAATATAACCCTGAATGAAAAGATCCATGCTATTGTTGATTAGCCACCACCAGAGAACCTTACACAGTTGAGGGGGTTCCTTGGTCTATGTGGATTCTATCATAGGTTTGTCAGTGACTACTCATGGCATACAACACCCATGACAAATTTGCTGAAGAAAGGGGCATTTGTGTGGACTTGGGAGGCATAGGACTATTTCATGTGGTTCAAGGAAATAATGACTACATGCTGAGTATTAGCATTGCTTGGTTTTATGAAGCCATTTGAGCTTCAATGCGATGCTTCTGGAGAGGGAGTTTGTGTTGTACTCATGCAGGACAAGCATCTTATAGCTTATGAGAGTAGGAAACTTAGAGGGCTAGAGAGATCATTCAGCATATATGATAAGGAGATGTTGGCCATCATGCATGCCTTGGCCAAATTCAAATAGTACCTTGTGGGCAAAAAATTTTGTATTAAAATTTATCATAACAATTTGAGGCACAATTTGGTATAGAAGGACCTGAATGATCGTTAGCAGAAGTGGGTAAGTTACAGATCTATGATTTTGATATCACATATGTTAAGGGGACATAGAATGTCATTGTAGATGCTTTATCCCGTAGGCCACACCTCACTTTTGTGATTCAAATAGCAGAGGATTGGCAACACTTGATTGTAGCAAAATATGCCAGAGACACACGGGCCTCTAATATAGTGGAGGAAACAATGATTGACACC
Organism: Cupressus sempervirens; assembly: GCA_028749045.1. Classification (NCBI taxonomy): domain Eukaryota; kingdom Viridiplantae; phylum Streptophyta; class Pinopsida; order Cupressales; family Cupressaceae; genus Cupressus; species Cupressus sempervirens. The sequence continues at coordinate 499,349,442 of CM053789.1, forward strand.
ATGTACACTCTTGTAGATGATTTGATCATTTACAAGAATAGGATTTACTTAGTCCCAAAATTTAAAGTGAAGCAGTTGATTTTGAGAGCACTCCATGTTTCACCTACAACAAGCCATCCTAGGTATTTCAAGACTTATAGGTTAGTATCAGAGTGGTTCATGTGGAAGGGGCTTAAGGCTAATGTTTTGCAGTATGTGTATGAGTTTCTTGTTTGCTAGCAGAACAAACAAGAGCACACTTATCTAGTAGGGCTCCTACAGCCACTTCCTATTCTTGATAGGAAGTGGGAGTGCATCTCCATGGATTTTATCATGGGCTTTCCCAAGGCCCAAGGGCACAATTGTATCTATGTGGTGGTGGATAGGCTAAAAAATTATGCTCACTTCTTCCCTATCACTACTACATACTCAGCAGATCAAGTGGCCAAGGTCTTTTTAAGGGAGGTTTTCAAATTACATGGTTTTCCTTAGAACATTTTGAGTGACAGTGATAGCTACTTCATGAGTCACTTCTAGTAGGAGGTATTCTAGTTGTGTGGCATAGAGCTTACACCTAGCACTAGTTATCACCCACAAATCGATGGTCAAATAGAGATTGTGAACAAATGGGTCGAAGGGTATTTTAGGAATTATGTGGCAAATCAGCAGTGAGCTTGGGTCAGATGGATATATCTATGTGAGTATTACTACAATACTACATACCATATGACTATAAAAATGGCACCCTTCATGGCACTTTACAGTTATGAGGCACCTAGTTTCTTAGATTTTTTGTTGGGAGACAATCAGGTACCTCATGCAGGTGACCTATTACAAGAGAGTAAGGATATAATTTCTACTCTCAGGGGCAACATTGCTAGAGCACAGAACCAAAAAAGGTAGTAGGTAGACGAGAAGAGGACTGAGCATAGTTTTGAGGTAGATGATATGGGTTACCTCATGTTGTAGCCATATAGGCAGTCCACACTCAAGAAGAGTGGTGCAGAGAAACTCAATTCATGCTATTATGGACCATTCAGAATCATCAGGCGAGTTGGTGAGGTGGCTTATGAGTCGGAGATTCCTACAGATAGTAGACTGCACAATGTGATTCATGTATCATGCTTGAAAAGGACATTGGGTCAGAATGTGGTTCTTTTTGTAGTATTACATCCCTTGGATGATGAGGGGAAATTGATCTTAGTGCCAAAATCCATTCTGGATAACAAAGAGAAGCAAATTCAAAGGAGAGTAATAAGAGAGTATCTAGTTAAATGGAAATACTTGCCTGTTGAAGATGCTACTTGGGAGGGAGAAGCAATTTTATAGCATCTAACATTAAGATTGCTTTAGGCCAAGCAATTTTAGGAGGATTGTAATGTCCTTGTTTCAAAGGAGTTAATTATTTATAAAGTTATCAAATAAATAAATATTAAAATGTAACTTTATATTTAATTAATTTAATAAAGTGACTCGAATTATTAAATATTTTATAAAATCACTTAATCAAAAAATGTTCTAGAGGTTGTTGGAAGAAGTGGAGAAATAATTAATAAAGCATTATTCCTTCTAGAAGGTGACTTAAGAAAAGTTCAAGAAGGAGGCCAACCTATTGAGGAAAAAGAATAAATAGGCATTGAGGTCTCATTGTCTATCATCCAAATTTATTGTTGATACTTGTTGATGTGCATTGTGGATCCTAAGGTTTCTCTAGTAGTCACAATTGGCCATTGAGAATGAAAACTCTCAATTGGTATGCAATTTTGACGGTGTGAAAGATCACTTGAATTATTGCAGCTGGGAGGAAGATACTTTTGTCTTCTATTTGTGTTACATTGAGAAAAAATATTCGAGTACAATAGCTGATGTATTATTGTACTTATCTGAATAAAGGGTTGCTCCTTCATCTATTCACAAGGGAGCTTCAATCCAACCAGGCTTCATTGCATATAGTCCATCATTTCATAACTTTTTAGTTGTAGTTGTAGGAGTGCATTTTCATACCAGCATATCATATATTTGAATTTCTTGTTAATGCCAAGAGTCTTGTCTTATGGATGAGCATTGTATTGGATCATTGTGTTGAAATAAGAGACATTGATTTGCTGATAATTTGTAGAGCAATTCTTTATCATCATTTTAAGATCATATTTAAGTAGGTTCTCTACATAACTAAACCTAAGTAAACTTGAAATTGATATTAACAATTGTAAATGGTCAATAGTAATAGTTAAAATAGTCTTAATGACATGAAAAAAAATAATTCAATAAAGTAATGTTGTATTTCTTTTAAGGTAGATTATGATCTAATTAATTATTAAAGCATCATCTCTAATAGAAGTCAGATTAGGAATGATGATGCCACTCATGAAAGTATTGTAGCTCATGTCAAGTATAGAAGAGATCAAGTAGACTAGTATTGATTTGGACATTATGACATTAGTAAGGGAGATCTAGGATATTTACAATTTAACTTTGTTCCTTATGTTAATATATTGCATAGATTGAAAAAAATGGTCAGTGAATAGGATTGTAACACTTTAAAAGGATATAATGTTAGCAAGCTATGAGGATACTTAAAACCTATTATGATGTTAAAATGTATGGGTTTGGTACTCTTTGGAAAGAAAACAAGCGCTCAATATAAATCTACATGTAACATTTGGAAACCTCAAATGATATGATTTCTAAATCCATGAAACTATTTTTATAAGTGAGTTAGTTATAAACATGCAAGCAAAAAGAGTATCTCAGTTCTACTATAAGGAATAAAGCCCTAATTTGGTAATAAATTTATATGAATATGATGGTAAGTATGTAACTAACTGGTGAGTAGTATGTAGTATTTAGCTTTGAACTAATAATTTAGATTACTCAAACTTCTGGGTTAGGGTTATTTGCATGTGTTTATGCTAGCACACTTATTATGTAAGTATGAGTAATACTAAAATTATAAGTACCTAATGTATTATCTTAGACTTTAGTGTGGGAAATTCATAGAATCAATTATAACCCTATTGTATAAAGTAAGGAAATTCAAAATGAGATCGATGACCTAATACAAAATGAAGGTTCAAGTTTTAAAGTTAAGTGATAGAAGGATTGCAACTCACCATCCATGGTAGGAAAAGTGATGATGACCATTTACCTTGGTGAGGACCTACTAGTAAGAGTAAATAGTAATCATTGAAAAATATCTTACCTATGATTTTATGCCAACCTAGATGTAGATCTATAATGTAATGATCAATTCACAAGTCATTTATGGCTAAAGGGCATGAAAATATTGAATATTGATAGGAGCACTAGTTTTCGGTGCATTCCCTAATTATAATTAGGATTTGTGTAACCAATGAAGTAATATAGGACAAGGATATATATGTATAAAGACTCATATCTAATTGAGTTGATTTGATAGCCCAAATTTAACTTGTATATTGTGGTTAATTTGACCCAAGTAAGATTATGAGTAGATACTCAAATATGTAATTATAGAAAATTAATGATTGGGGATTTGGTGTTATAATAATGACTAGCAGTACAATTGCACTATTAAAAATTTCATACATATTTTTTTAATGTATGGATGTCCTCTATCAAAGAAGATTCATTATCTAGCAATAGAGTGCTAACAACTAGATCATTACTAAGACATTCTAATAGGCGAATTAGTTAAATCTCTTAACAAAGCAGTCCTAACAAGTTGTTGTAAATCATTTACCAAGATGCTTACTTCGTTGTAATTTTAAGTCATTTAATCAAGAACACTTTTAATAGGGTGTTGAAATCCTTTAATAGGGTAAGATATAAAAATCATGTAAGCCTTTAACAAGATATACCTTTCATAGGGTAGATCATAATTTATTATCAAATATTGTAACCTTCATTAGATATACTTTACAACTACAGTAGTGAAGGTTGTTAGTTTCATCCCTGCCCCAACTTTACCTTCTCATTGGAGGGTTTCTGGGTAACCAAATATCTTGTGTCATATATGTGTTGAATGTTAAATTGATTTCATGCTATGGATGAGTGTGTTTAATTTGGTATTTCATTTTACATGTAAATTGTGAGATAGGTGTGTGGGGAATGGTTTTTATGGTTAAATTTTTGAAGGATTGATTCACCCCTCCCACATCCCTACACCCCTCTAGGAGTTTACTTTCCCTATTGTATTTCCAACAATTGGTTTCTCTAGAAAGGAATGGTTTGCAACTTTCAAGAAAAATATTGAAGATGAAAGTCTATAAGTTAGGAAAGACTATTGAGAATTGGGAGACTGAAATCTAACTTTCCCTACATCAGTTGAATCAAGCAAAAGATTATTTATAGAGCTTTTTAAAGAGAAGTAAATATATAGCTATTGAGGAGAATGACACACATTACCAAGAGGAAAATCCTACTAATTTTTTTTTTTAGATAGAAACACAAGTGAATTTGATGTAATAGTTGTAGATCTAATGGAAAAGAATGGTACCCAAACTGAAGAGGGCAAAAATATTAAGATAGAACAATAAATACAATCAATATTGCTATGTGATGTGATCAAGTAGAAAAAGAAAGTTGAGGAAGACAAAGTCCTGATTGAAGATGAAAAAGGACATTGACCAATAGACTGGAAGAGGAGACATAATAGGAAAATAGGATAAATCTCACATGCAAATCAAAAAAATGAATTAAATGATGACTACAAGTCATGAATTGAATGGAAAGGATATTGAGATCAAAATATTGAAATTATAAAATTAACAACTAAGAAATTATTTGAAAAGAGAAAAAGAATTTTCTCAAAGTTTCAACAAACCTAGTGAAGCCATCAAATATTTTCAAAAATTAATGAGATCCCCTAGATCTAATGATGATACTAGTAGATTGGGATACACCATCTCTAAAGAAGGAGAATCATCTAAATGTGGTGAACAAAGAAAAACCAAAGATAAGAACTAAGAACCTACTTGACATGATTGTGGAAAGATATATAATACAACAAATTTTGATATGAACAACAATCCAAATCAGAATCCTAAGAAGAAATTCATGGGGAACTATCATAAGTTCAACAATCAAGGACATCATGAACATGAATGCAAGACCAAGACTACAAGAACAAAAATATTTTAAGGTTACTACTACAACTATAAGAAGTATGGACATAGAGAATATAAGTATAGATCAAAGGCTAACTGGTCATCAAACAAGCAAGCTAAGGTAGACCATACTGACAAATCCTACAATTGGGATTATAATACAAGGTATAGTTGTCACAATTGTCAAGAGTATAGACATTTTTCTTCGAATTGCATTAGAACACATTTTAGAAGTGACTAAAGTAGATGGTTGAGTCAAACTACATGTTTTAGCTATGTGAAGATTGGTCATATAAGTAGAAATTGTCCAACAAGTTCAAAAGCACCTATCAGTAAATTCAATAAAGGAAAAGGAAAGGTTGATGTTGAATAATTTAAATTGTAGATGAAAAAGACATGGAAGAGAAAGGAAGATTGCAGTACATCAAGTTTAGATGGGATCACTTCATCGAATGGATCAAGTGATCACACTATCCCTAACTAGGCAATCAAGAGGTATGTGTGGGACTGGTATTTCAAAGTTCAATTATACATTAGTTCTATGGATTTAGTTATGAAAAGATTATATATTCATGAATTATGATGCAAAGTATTGGTTAGAACCTAAAAAAAATCTATAAGTTTTCATGTTCTTGCAAAGCATGAAAAGTTTTAATGTTGCTACCAAGTGATAATTCAGTTGATGCCTAGCTATTGAAGGTGATAGTGTTGTAAAAGCTCACTATGGTTTCTAATCATGGTAGAAATTACATGGAATTTGAGTGAGTTAAAATTACTATTGGAGTTGAGCTTATAGTTGTGTAAGTACTAAGCATTTATTGTGAAGCTTCAAGGGTTATATGGTCATTTTTTGACTCGTTTACAATAACTTGAGATTGAAGAGAGCACAAAGAGTATAAGGCAAATTGGAAAGATTTATTAAAGCATTTTGAAAGTGGATTCAATTGGTACTCACCACCAAACACCATTTTTTCAAGGTATTTATCGTGCATCGAGATACATTTTTTGAATCTATGCAAACCCTACATAGTTGTAATTGCATCTAGGTCTTCTACTAATGTGGCTAAGGAAGGAAAATAAGTTTTAAAGCTATAGTTGATTAGTAATGATATTGCACAACCATATTTTTGGTCAATTCTTGATATTGAAAACAAAGGAGACCCATTTGGTGTGTTATCTATGATACCACCATAAGTTTTAATGATATAAGATGTAAGGTGTTGCTACGCTTGTAAGGTAGGGAGTATAGGATACATGGAAATTAGAGACTTGTATGGAAAATTATTTGAAAATGGAGTGCTGAAAGAGGAAAAAAAAATTATAGAGAGAAAAGGGTTAACTCATGTACTAGATTTTACTAACATATTCGAGACAGAGTGGAGTAAGATAGTACTTAGCAAAATACATGACAACTTTGTATGGTTAGAAGATAGCCCTATCAAGATCACAAAGAGTATTATTGAAAGAGTAAGACTATTAGGAGTGATGCAAAAGAGGCAATTGAGAAGAATACAGGGGTAGAATGAAACACGAGAGGGATGACCATAGACATAATAATTGATCCCCTAATTATATTTGCGGTAAGAGTAATTGAACGTAAGTTCTTCCAATCTAACAGATTGAATAGCATACCATGTATAGCTATGGATTTAGGCTATAAGATAATAAAGAAGGACCATTCTTATGACCTTGTCAAGTTACAACTCTAGTAGTTATCAAAAAACTTGGGAGCCGTAAGAAAGAAAAAAAGGACACAATGCAAATTTGGTTCAATACTTGTTTGTATATTTTTCTATGTGTAGAACACTTTTCCCTCATTTGAAAAAGTTTCTTGGAAGACCAACAAGTTTGTTACAATATAGATTGGAGAATGCATTGAGAAACTTGGAGATAATTTTGAGACTATAATGAAAAGTTATTTTGAAGAATTTAAGAAGTCAATGAAACAAAGACTGAGAATAACAATGTCACTAGTAGAGAAACATTAAAATGATGTTTGCATTCTAGTTGATGTTGATTTCACAAGAATGTTCAAGCTTCATTTCCAAGGGTTAGATGGTCCAGGCCATTGCCTTATGAAATTAATTTGAATGAGGCATCTGTAGCCTTTACTTCTTTGCGAGTAGAGGAAGTAAATAAGAAGGCTACTGCATTTGGAAACTATGATGTATCCAAGTCTAAAATCACAATGGACTTGAAGACAACATATGTGAAGAGGAAGAAGTACAAAATTGTGAAAAAGATCAAGGAACAATTTGGTGAAGAGGTAGAAGGATATGAATAAAGTAGAAGAATATGTGTATGCCATGATGGTAACTTTTAAGATCATTCCAATTGATATTTCCAAATCTTTACCCAAAATTCTATATGAAAAAGTTGAGCAAACGTGACAATACAATCTCACAACTAAAAGGAATATTAGAGAGACTACTCTAGCAAGATTAATGCCAAATTTGGACAAGTCTACAATGGAAAGGCCATTAATAAGATAAGAGGAAATTTTCCCCAAAATATATAGCCTTTAAAATTTTACAAAACAATATGGAAGATGTTGTCCAAAAGACCACCTAGTTGTAGAAAGTGATATATAAGGTCACACAAGACGAGTCAAACAAACAGACACCTATAGAAGTGGGTAAAGAAAAAGTCAAAGAAGAGGTTTTTAAGATAACAAAGGATGAGTCTGTAAGGGAATGACATGAGGAAGGAACTATAAAAGAAGTAGATATAGAGGCCACAATCGAGGAAGAGCAATAGCAAGATGAGACTATACTAGAGGTACATATGTCAAGTGCTAGTCCCAATAATGTGGACAATGAAAATCAACAAGTTGAAATAGTAAAGTTAAAGGATGTCTCTAACAACACCACTCAAAAAATCAATCCATTAATAGAGGAGGATATGAAAAAGATATTGATTGATTCCACCACCAAGGAAAAACTATGAAGCCATCATGTATTGGTGAGTTTGGAAGAGATTGAGAAGGAAAAATTGGCATTTGTAGGGGAGGAAGCTCACGAATTATCCATTTCCACCCCTCAATCTATAGAAGTGAAACCTACAATGCCTATTGTAGTATATCAAAGGAAAGATAGTGGCAGAACATTTCATCACATTGGTGCAAAATATTTTAGTACAAGTAGTTTCAATAGTTGAGAAAGATGGGAAACTAGTCCAAACACTTTAGGAAGTCAGTCTTACACCTACAACACAAGCACAAGGTGAAACAGAGATCAAAAGAAAGGAAAATGATAGGATTGAAGATTTAGTCTTTCCTACAAAACTAGAGGAATAAATAGTAATTCAAACACTTGTTACCCTACTAGATACTACTACTCTTATTCCTAGTCAAGAAATTTATAGGGAAAGTATAGAAGCTACACCATTGCACTCATCAAGGTCTAGTCCTACTACATCTAAGGTTGATGAGGTTACATCTTATGGTAATGGAAACTTAGATGAGATGATTGAAATTCTAAGATTTGATCTTGCATCAATCACTATAGAGAAAATAAGCATATTGTAGGATGATCTAGCCATAATGAAACACCAAGAGCTGCACAAAAGGGAGCATAGATAGAAATAAGAATTACATGACATCAAGGACATATTTCTTGATGCATTCATCCTACCTGCACCTGATGAAGAAAAGTTAATCATTGAGTAGTTGGAAAACAATGTGAAGAAGATAAATGATGAAGACATGGACACAAATATAAAATTATTAGAATGGTTTGAGCAAAAATTTCAAGTCAAGGTAAATGAAAAGATATCTAGTGCCATTGCACTAAGTGAGGTTGAAGTAGCAATTAAAATTGATGGTGTGAAGAACGTTTTGGAGAATTTTTTCTCTCTTTACACCAAGTTGTGTGATTTAACCCTATTCACACAAGAAGTGAAGAGACACATTAACCACTTGGAAGGATATTTAAAGTCAATAGGTAAAATCCTACAATAATCTCATGGTCAAAATCAGTCTCATTTTAGAAATTTCTTGTCAGCACATGATGAGTTAGCATGATTACAAGCTCAAGATGCCTACATTTGGGCTAAACTTATCAACATCCATTCCATGTTAACCCCTCACATCGAGGTGTTGCACAAGGCACTAGCCTTTATAGAAACATTGATGGAGAAAGATCCACATCTTTCTACTCATGAAGGCCTTGTTAACCTTGTTGTCAAGTTAGATATTCAAATCAAATCTCTAGAGGTAGTGTGTGACAACTGGGATGCAAAACTAAATAATATAATGGAGGTCCATAAATCATTCTTGGGAAAACAAAATATTCATGTACCACCCATGAAATAAGTGTCCAAAATGGGGAGAACGAATTTTGGAAAAAAGACAAAAGGGAAGAATGAATAAGTGTTGGGGGAGACCAAACAAAGGGGGGGTTAGTATAGAAACAAATATAGTAGATTTACTTAGCAAGAGTATTTAGATTTAGAAAAGATCAATCAATGTAGGGGGAGTTATAAAACTTTGAGGTATGACTGATAAGTCATTAGTTTTGCGAAATTGTGAAGTTTTGAAATTTTGTATGTGAGTCATGTACTAAATAGAGATTATTTGAGTTATGCTCATAAGTTAAGGATATTTATGCATGACCAAGTATTTTTTCACTCATGTCATAGAGGGATATTTTAATCTTGAATTGGTTTTGACATATGAGTGACAATACACCTAAGTCATTTTCTAGATAGAACTTAGTTCATGCCAAACAAGTAATTTATGTCAAGCATAAGTTTTCAAATAGTGTATGTCAAGCGAGATAAATAGTATGTGCTAAGTAAATAGTAAGTGTAGAGTCACTCAAATAAAGAGCGTACAGTTGATGCTGAGTGATTTAGATGCTGAGTAATCAATAGATTCCCGGTCATTTAGAGGTTGAGATACAACATTGAAAATATAGTGGATTTTGAGCATTAGAGACTTCAAGTGTCAAGTAAAATAGTTTTGGACATAGTTCTTCATAATGGCACAAAATTCTACATAAACCCTTTTTGGGCTAACTTAAGTATTATTTTGTGATTCTAGATGATAAGAATGAATGTATATTGAGGATCCATATGCAATACATGCAGCCAATTGGTTAAAGGGATGAATAAAGTAGAAAAATAGATGAATCACAATCATTGATTCATACCTAACCCTAATTCACCTAGGTCTTCTTAAGGAAGGAAAACCCTAAAACATTGTATGTGTGAAGAGATAAGTTTTCATGTACAAATAGAGCATCCATGGTGACTAAGGAGTTGTGATTATCACCAACTTATGAATTGTAGAATCAGTTAGAAGAGAATAGAGAAAATAAGTTAGAGGAAATAAGTGATACATCTCATCAGAGAGGATCAAAGATAAATGCAAAGAGTTGATATGTTATGTAGCAGTAGAGTGTTAGTGAGAGGATCATTGTTGAGACATTCTAATAGGTAAATCAGTTAAATCTCTTAACGGAGTTGTCCTAACAGGCTATTATAAATACTTTAATAGGGTGGTTACTTCATTATAAGTCTAAGTAATTTAATCAGGCACACTTCTAATAGGGTAAGATCTAACAATCTTGTAAGCCTTTAATAGGGTAGACCTTTCACAAGGTAGATAATAGTTTATGATCAAACATTCTAATATTCATTGGATACACTTTACAATTGTAGCAGTGAGGATTTTTGGGTGTCATCCTCAACCCAATTTTACGTTCTCAGTGGAGGGTTTCTAGGTAACCAAATATCTTGTGTCATATATGTGTTGAATGTTTATTTGATTTCATGCTATGGATGAGTATGTTTAATTTGGTATTTCAATTTACATGCAAATTATGAGATGAATGTGTGGTGAATGATTTTATGGTTAAAGTATTGAACGACTAATTCACCACCCCCCACCCCCTCAAATTTGACATTACTTGTTGTATTTCCAACATGTTATACACATTCAAATAATTCATATTGATAATAGTAAATTGATTAAAATCATGTTCATAAAAAGTTTATGACTGAAATTTAGGTATTTAAACCATAGTGTTGAATTACATGTGTTTTACACGAATATTTCTTATAGATAAGTTAATTAAAATGATATTATGCATGTTGAATGGTTAATCCAATTATATAAGTATGTGAAATATTTAATTAGATGCAAAAATAGAAAATATTGTTAAACTAAAATTTAGAATGTTTTGGTCAAATTTGACTATGCAAATTAAGGGGTGCGTGTGTGTGATTTTCTTGAACTATTGATATTCGAATTTAGTTTAAAGGAAAGTTTACCATGGAATTAATCAAAAAATCACTAAAAAACCCTATGTGTAAATTGTAAAACCAAGGTTAAATCTAATGAAGAGATTAAAACCTCATTGTCAAGTGATTTAATTCATAATCAATATTTTAATGTATGTATTAGGATATTTCATTCTATATTTCATGACATGTCAAATATTAATGTAATGTGAATTTTGTAATGTCACTTTACACTTGTCATGTGCATCTTAAAAAAATAACATGTCAGATAAGGTTTGATAATGTGACCATTAACCTTAAATTGACTTAATTAGGAGCCTAATTTAATCCCCCTTGGTTAGAGATAACTTGTAAAGTCCCACTAGTAAGGATTTCTGAACTCAAATTTTGAGTCACTTTTAAAGGAAGAAAAGTGGCCCTAGGAGCCAATTCTAGTTGGATCAAAGTGCCTAAGTGGTAGGATTATGGGTTGGAGACCAATTTAGCACCACTAAAAACCTCAAGTAACTTTAGGGACCTTTCAAACATTCCATTTTTCATATGTTTCTAAAATTGAGTGTCCTTATGAAATTTCTCAAACCCACGTGGATTATGGCACAAGGACTTAGACTCAGATTAGGAGTTATTTCTTCTACATGGGTGGGATATGGAGGCCATTTTAGAGGCCCTAAGAGAAGTTAGTCAATGTTCACCCACTTTCTATCTTTATAGACTTTAGGTTTTGGAATCGGAGCAATAAAGGGATGGTGCTCTTGTCAAGAATTTTTATCCTTAACACATTGTAAAGGTTGGTGTTCTTGCTTTCCATGAATGCTTTGTTCATCCTTACAATCGAATAGTTTTTATTTTAAAGCTTCTTGTGCTTGCTTCCTTTCATTTAATATATTTTAGTATTTTATTGTGGGGGTTGGGGAAACAATATTGTTTTCAATCTTCATCTTGTTTTTTCTTTCTTTACATTTTTTTGAGGGATTTACCAATGGAATTTGATGACATTACTCACCCTTTGATAGGAGATAAGTGGCTGTGTGTTGGTGAAGGGGTTAGTTGTGACGCCATGGAAGTGTAGAGTCTCTTATGATGGAGAAAATGGGAAAAGGAAAGGTGTATGGGTCATTTCTTGACAATGAATTTTAGGTTGTTTTGGAGTGGATAAGGAGAGTATGATTATGGAATATATTGGTGAAATTTAAGCCCTTTGTCATGGGTTTATAGGTGCAACCCATTGTGAAAGCCTTGGTTGGGTGTTTCATGTATAGTTCATGTGTTTTTTTTGGTTGAATTTGAATGTCACCCGGTTGGTTATTATATCTCCTAGCTCAGTGGGTGGCCTCATTGAGGTCTAGGTTGGGACGTGAATTCTCCATGGTATTGTCATTAGTATTTGCATATTTGAATGGATTTAAAGGTTGGAGCAAGCTTGACATTGATCTCTTGATGGGGTCTTAGGTCACATTACTATTCACTTTGCACTCTTGTAATTTAGGAAATGATGGTAGTTTCCTTCCAATGTGTCTATTGATTTAAGATATAATTGCATATACAATTTAGAGGAAATTCATAGTTCATTTTTTGAAGAAAGGTTTGTTGAAATTATGTAATATCCAAATAGTTGTTTTTCATTGTATACCTAAATTTCAAGTTGAAATGAAAGATACATTTATTTTGAATAAGTGAGTTATAATAGAGAGAAAATGCAAGATGTTTGAACTAGAGGACAAAATGGCAAGGGAGAGAAGTAGGAAGGAGCTGACAAGGGAGGCAAAAACTTGGAGGGAAAGATCAAAGATCTAGCATAAGTTGGAGAAGGGTGGTATAAGGAGATTCATAGAAAAAATTCATAGCTTCGATAAGGAGATCACTAAGATCATGTTGAACTCATGGAAGGATGGGTGTGTAAAAATCGATGGGATCAGTCATTAGGTTAATGTGGAACTAATAGCCTAGGTTACGAAGATCCCCTTGGAGGGGATAAACTTTTTTAGAGACAAGAAAATGTCAGCTAACGTAGTCAAAGACATTGTGAAGGATGAGGATGAAAGGAAGAAACTTGTGAAGGTTGAGACATACTACAAAATGTAGTCGATTAAAAAGCTTTGTAGGTATGTCTTAAGGGTTATTATCAAATATATATCTTTGGATACTAGATTTGATAGGGTCAAAACTCATCACTTCCTTCTACTAAATCATTTTAGGCATGGCATAAAAATTTCATTTCCTTTTTATCTCTTCACTTCAATGAGCAAGGGCATTGAGGGTTCCAAGAAGAAACCTACTGCAAACCTAGTCCTTTATGAGCATTTTCTCCTTCTGGTCTATGAGTATCGAAAGACTTAGACTAGGGGCAAATCCCTCGATCATACTAGGGATGCATCTAAGGAAATTGGGAGCTCAAACTCTGAGGAAGTTCAAAGCATAAATTAAAACGATGAGGATAATACCCTCTTGAAAGGCAAGAAGCCTAAGGAAGGGGAGAAAATTTCTTCCTCTACCAGCATTGTACCTAGTAGAAAGAGCCCTCAGGGCTTAACCCCCAATCCCCCCAAATCTAAGGAATAGGAGGTAGAGGAGTATAATGATGAAGAAGAGGAAACAGAGTTAGAGGAAGAGAAGAAGGGAGAGGACAGTGAGAAGGTAGACGAGTATATTACAAATCTATAGGGGAATCCCAAGAAAAGGAAGGTCGAGGAGGTCTTGTTCCTAGAAGAAACAAAAGATCAAACTCTTGAGACTTTGGGCCTTGTCCCTTCTATTTATTCACCATAGGGGAAGATAGAGATTCTGGTGGAAGACAATGGGGAGATGGTAATGAAAGATAGGAGTAAGTCATGGAGAAATTTCAACACTAAAATTGAAAAAGATGGAGATAGTCAGGGAGATGATAAACTCCCAAGTGATGGAAGACAAAGATGGAAAAATTCATTTCGATGAACTCATTGACCTAGCTCTAGTTGTAATTTTGGATAATGCAAGAGAAACTAGGCTCAATCTGCACATTAATGCCAAAAACAACATGATAGATAACTTTCACTCTATCAAGTGGTTGTTTCACGAGATAGAAGAACTCAAGAAGAAAAAGAGCTAGGAGGATGGCCAAAGGAGGAGTAGCGACCAGGGATACCATGTTGTATAGGATGATTGAGTTTCAAAGCTTGAAAAAAGAGTGCAATCGATGGAGTTTTCTAATTAGAACCTGGCTAATCAGGTGATTGCAATATTGAACACTCTAAATGAGAATATCAATAGTCTAGGTGAATCATTAATGAACGTTAGATTTGGCAGGGGAAAAGGAAGATAAGGCCAACATGGACTTCAAGACGGCTGAGAGAGAAATGAAAGAGACCAGGAGATTGGTAGATGACCAAAACTAGGACCAAGTGGGTGTGGACACCTGGAGGGCCAAAAAAGTTTTAGAAACTCTGAAAGTTCTAGATAGGGAGAACTAATAGTTAGAGTTTTCATTTTTTGTTTCATCCTTATCTAGGGTAGCTAGTTTTTGTTTCCTGGCTATGAGCATGTATTTTGGTTTTGGCCTTTTATAAGCAAATGCATAGTAGCTAGACTTTATTTAATATTACTATTTTAGATATTATGTAGAAATTTTTGTGTTTTAGGATCCCCATAAAACCTATTTTACTTAATCAAAAACCTTGTGTGAATCCTTTTTTTGTGCATTTTTTCAGAAAAAGTGATAAAAGAATGATATTTTGTTTATACTATGTAAGAGATCCATCTTATAACATATAAGAATTCCTAATATTTAATAAAATTTTAATTTTATCTTAGTTGAAAGAAACTAATCACACTCAATATTTATTAAAAAAATGTAAAGAGAAACTTTACCATATTGAACATATAAGTTAGATATAAGATTGCTAACTTGATTAACTAATTCCTTTGAAAATGTGTGTAAATCAATAGATCATAATATATATTGTTCTATCTTAATACCTATCTAATCCCTAAGTTAATAGTTATATCCATTTGGTTTCATAAGGAAGAAATAAAGCTCCTAGTATGAATATATCCCATAGATTTTCTAGGAGAGCATATTTTCTCTCTAGAAAATGTATGGGAAAATATTAATCATCTCCATAAAGGGAAAATAAAAAGAGAATATTCCCTTAAGGATTCCCTTTCAATTTTAAAATTCATTTTGGTACCTAAATAATCAACTAGGAAATTAATGCATAAGAGGTCAATATTACTCATACAAACAATTCACCATTAAAACAATTTAGAAAAAAAATAAGCATGGAGAAAGTAGAGGAGTGGGATGTAACCCTCATGGATCCCATACCCCCATATCCTCTCCATCCTTGAAAAGTCATGTAGACCTTGGTTGGACAAAGGATAAAATATTAAATAGCTAAGTCAAACACCTTTATTATACTCATATTTTCCCAAAAAAATTCTCCTCCAACCCTTATTTCTCCCACTGCTCCCCTTGTGTCCCCTTTAGGAGAAGAATGTTTGTCCTCTTTACATAAGGATGTCATCCCTCAAAAAGTGCATGATTTGTATTGTAGATTCTAGTTATTATTTACGAGTTTTAAATTAGCCAAGATTCAGTATTATGTTAGTGGAAATTATCTTGTTAAATAGATAGGGTAATGCAGATTTGTTGTGTACCTTATCCTCACCTAATTTGTAAATTACATTGATCAATGATATAATCTCGAAAATGGAAACCTAAAACACTAGTGAACTAGTCGTGCAATCTCGATATTTCAACTCAACTTTTTCATATTGGTATCTCATTTGCAACTCATTCACTATTAATATGTAATCAACTTAGTTATTTTTACATGTTTTAAAAAAAAAATTGGTGTGTTTTTGCCCTAATTTTTAGGCATGACATTCCCCCATTAAATTAGTAAGCTACATAAATCTTTTGTGCAATGCATTAATGCTTTCTCTATCCTTCTCTATGGTGGTTGTGGCAAGATTATTAAATGTTAACTTGTTATTTTAGGAGATTGATTAAATCTAATAGGGATCATCTAGGAGAGAGGGAATTATTTGGTCCATGTCGAAAAGGACAACCCATGAGGAAGGTTTTGATGTAGGTTGTTAGAAGACATGGCTATCTTACTGATGTCAAATTCAATAAGGGGAGGGTTTTTTGTTAATTTCTTTGGGTTATTGTTGGAGACAATGATAGTGCATAAAGTTGACACATGGAATAGTTGGGAAGGTAGAGATGAGACCCAATGTGGAGATGCAGAGGTTGATATCTGTCATTCTAGGAAAAAAACCCTCTTTCATTAAAGTTGATCATTAAGGCTTGAGGTAGGGGAGTTAGAATAGAAGGGTTTAAGTTAAGGAACTACAAAGTAGCTTTGGGAGAACTAAATTTTCCCATTAGAGATAACTTGTTATCATCAATGACAAAATACTAGGGTTTCAATTTTTTTTGAAAGATGTGTTGTCGTTAATTGATAATTTAAAGGAGGGATTACTTAGGAGAAGAATCTTATATTCATGTTGGGGAGATCTAGGGTATTCAAACCCTATGAAGGAACCAAAGAAATCCCCTAAGCACTAAAGGAAATCCTTATTAAGAAGAGACAAAGGGTGGGTCACAAAATCAAATAATACTATCATTTTTTTGTAAAGCATAGGAATGGGGGTTGAAATTCAAGGTCATTTCAAAGTACAGGATGGCATAACCACTGAAATCAATCTTACCTTATTCAACCAAAAAATTCTTAATATTCTCAAAACAACAACTGATACAATATAAATCATAATGAATGTAGGACATACTAACTTTTCTAGAGGAAGTTCTGGCCCACCATTTAGCCATTTTACATTAGTTTCTCCCATTCTAGTGTGCCATTAGTTTTTTAGGAGCTAGATGAATCCTAATCATTAAGACCTCTAACGAAAACATCATTCTCCACTTCCTTTTAGCCCTTTAAGAGTTTTAGGGAGGATCCATATTTCTAGGAGTTGTAGATTGATTTTTTCCAATCAATGGTCTCCAACGATGGACAATGTATTCTTCGGTAGAAAAAGAAGGGATTGAGGATGAAATAGAAATTGCCTAATTCCCTATAACTTTGCATAGAAGAGATTGCTTTATTGGAATTGTAGGGGCTAAGGGAAACTTTCTAATTTATCTTGCATGGTCTTGCCTCTCCCATCTAGACAATAATAGAGGGATTTCATAAATCACCAATGTATCAATGGAGCTTCAAGCATTTTTGACGAGTAGTCTCTTCCACCTTTTTATGATTACCTAGAACTAGGGATTGCATATCTAAGGAGAACCACATTGTAGAGTGGAGAGACCAATGCAATATTCATTCTCCATATAAGGAAAATGGAATGAGTGGAGGGAAGAGGGAGACAGAAGGCCAAATAATGCTAGAGAGAGCTAGAAATAATTCCACAAAATTGTTGGCTAAAAATTTTTCTTGACATCTTTTGACATGCATATATTAATGAACTATACACTCTTTTATCTCTCAAGTCAAATCATTAAATGAAAAAGAAATAAAAATTCTAATAGGATTATGTCTATTCCATGAGTTCTTTTTATGAAAAGTTCTTTTGCATCACTATTTGTTAATGAAAAAAATGTTACGTATCAATATTCTAAAAAATGACAAATTTTCATTGCTAGAAATTATTTTAACTTCATTTTTTTACTCTAATTTTTACTTTTGTTTATATTATTTAGTTGAATGTATTTTCATGTAAAGTGGAGTGCCTTGTAAAGACACCTATATTATTTATTGACTAAATCACATCTTTGATTTAAAACTCATTTTGCTAACATGGTTCTATGAAAACAACTTAAAACATATTCCCACATTTATCATCATAAACTTTTAAAGGTGGTATATGTAAGTAAAAGGAAAAGTGAATATGTTAAAGAACTGATTCAATTAATTAATACTATAAATATAAATTGTCAAGTAATATAAAAAATTATTACCAATTAATTAATAGTATATTATTTATACATACATTTGTGAAAATGTTAACATTACTGATATCATTCATTTTATTTTAAAATATGATGGCGGTAAGGACTAATAAGTCCATAAATCTATGCAGGCTTGATGTAATAGGAGTTACATTCCTTCTCTTGTTACTTCTGATGGGATGCGTCTAACTTCTTTTCAAGCTATTCCTAGGGAAGCTATTCAATTTTACTCTGCTCTTTTTTCAGATGATTTACCTCCAACAGAAATTGAGGAGAATACTATCTTGTCTTGCATTGCCTCTGTTGTGACCAGGGAGATGAATGATTTTCTTATGAGGCCAATTAGTATGTCTGAATTGGAGGGGGTGGTCTTCAGTGTATGGAAGGGCAACGCTCCGAGGCCAAATGGTTTCCCTGTTGAATTCTTTCAAGAATTTTGGGATATTAACAATCATGACCTTTTGGATGTGGTTCAGGAGTCCTTTTCCAACAAAGAAATGCTTTGAGCCTTGAATGCTACTTTCTTAGTCCTTATTCTGAAGAAGGAAGAGGCTAATCAGCTAGACTTTTTTAGACCCATTGCTCTTTGTAATATGGTCTATAAAATCATCACTAAGCTCCTAGAAGAGGGGCTTAAATTTTTCCTTCCTATGGTTATCTCTGAGGAACAAGGGGGTTTTGTGGCAGGAAAACAAATTTTGGATAGGGTGGTTATTGCTTCTAAAGCTATTCACTCTATGTGTACTTCCAAGGAATGTGCTATGTTTATTAAGCTTGATATGGCTAAGGCTTATGACAGAGTCAATTGGGATTTCTTTTGAAAAGTTCTTCTTGCTTTTGGCTTCAGTCAAGATTGGGTGAGATGGGTTCTTAGCTATGTTACTACTCCTTCCTTCTCGATCCTTCTTAATGGTGAACCGACAAAGCTTTTTGGGGCTTCTAGAGGTCTTTGTCAGGGAGATCCCATCTCTCCTTAGTTGTTTATCATTATGGCTGAGGGACTTGGTAGACTTATCAAGTGTCATGTTTCCCAAAATTTGATTCAAGGATGGCAATGGGGAAATGGTTTGTCTGCTCTTTCTCAACTTCAGTTTGTTGATGATACTGCCCTTGCTGGGAGAGCTTAGATTCGGGAAGCTAAATCCTTTCAACTCACCTTGGATACTTATTTGGCTGTCTCTGGGCAGATAATTAATGACCACAAGTCCTCTATTTTTTTCTTCAACACTCCTGAGCCGATCCAGTGGAGGATTGGTAATATCTTGAGATTTCAGATTGTGTCTCTGCCTCTTACTTACTTGGGGGTCCCTATTGTGGTGGGTAGACAACCAAGGCTTTTCTAGAAAAGCTTGCTTGAAAAACTTCGACAAAGGATCGATAATTGGACTCACAGGTGGCTCTCTACTGCTGGTAGGGTGACACTCTGTCAATCTATAATTCAAGCTCTTCCCATATATAGAAGCATGGTTCAGGCTGCCCCGGTGTATTTTCTTAAAGAATTTGATGCCCTCTCTAACAAATTTCTTTGGAGTGGCAATTTGCAACATACCAAATGGAGCCTCATCAATTGGGATACTATTTTTTAGCCAAAAAAGGAAGGAGGCCTTGGCCTTTGATTTGCTATCTTGTGCAGTCAAGCTCTTGCTGCCAAGCTCTATTGGCATTGGTGTACTAGTCAGTCTCAGCTTTGGGCCCATATCCTGTCACATAAGTATTTACCTAGTGTTGAACCTTCAAAAGTTCCCCAATTTTCTCTCAAGGGAAGAGGATCTATGGTGTGGAATACCCTCAAGATTGGTGCGCACCTGGTGAAGAGAAGTTTATTTTGGATCTGCAATAGAGGCATTGAGGCTCTATTTTGGAGTGATTCTTGGAATGGGCATCCTCCTCTCCTTTCCTCTCATCCTCACTTGCAGGCTCTTTGTGATTCTTTCATTTTTGCTGGATGGAATAAGGTGGCTCATTATAAGGAGGCTTTTAACCTGGTCCTTTCTATGGGTTATAGATGGAAGAATTCTTCTAATTGGCCACTTGGTGGCTCACTGGGAGATCGGCTGGAACTATCTCAGATATTGGCTTCTAGGGAGTGCAGCTCGTTGTAGGGACCTAATGTTTTGTCTTGAGGAGGTGCTTCTTCTGGTAAGTATTCTATTTCTTCTAGGTACCTTGCACTGACAAAGAAACTTTTTGGGCAGGTGGAGGCCTCTTGGTGGAAGAAAGTTTGGAATAGATTTTCATGGCCTAAGTGTAACTTTTTCCTTTGAATTTTTGTTTACAATCATTTTCTCACTTGGGATAATCTCTACAAGCAAGGCTTCTAGGGGCCTTCCATCTGTGTTCTCTACCGCAATAGCAAAGAGACTATATCTCACCCTTTTTTTCCAGTGCCCCTTTGCCTAATAGATTTGGTACCTCTGGTGGAGTGTGTGGGGATGCACGTGCTGCCATGTGTCCTCTTTGTCTAAATTCTGGGACCATTTGGGCCATTCCCCTTCCAAGACTTCTTTTCTTCAAGTTTCTTGGACTATTGGCCCTTCCCTTATTTTATGGCATGTTTCGCTTGAGAGGAATAGAAGGACCTTTCATGATTTGTAGTTTGATATTGGGCACTTGTGGGGGAAAATTATTGATTTTCTTCAAGAAACACTCCTTGCTATATGTGACATCAGTGGGGGTTTGGATCCTATTAATGCTAGTATTTACTCTCGCCTCTCCTTTCCCCGTTAGGGTTGCTCTCCTTCGATCCACCACACCTACTCTGGGAATAGGGCTAAGCAACACCCTCAACATGTAAATCCTCAGGGAGGTTGGTCTCCTCCTCCAGCGGGCACTCTTAAAATCAACACTGATGGTTCTTCTCGGGGAAATCTTGGTCCGGCTAGTATTGGGGGAGTTGGGCATGATAATTTTGGTGATATCTAGTTTTTTTTTTCTATATACAAGGGTTACCATACTAATATCCTCATGGAAGCCGTGGCTATCTTGGTTGCAATGGAACAGTGTTGTCTACGTGGCTGGAAAAGAATCATCTATGAGACTGACTCGTAGGTGGTTGTGAACTTATTGCATAATAGGAACCTTGTGCATGTGGATTGGCATTTAGCTTTGGTTATTCAACAGATCATTCAATTATGCAATTCTCTAGATTCTGTGTCCTTTATGCATATCCCTCATGAGTGGAACAGTGTGGCTGATTGTCTAGCTAAATAGGCCTCTGAGCAGGGGCCGGCGTGGAACATTCTTGATCCTAGGATGCTTCCCCTTGATTTATCTCAGATGCTAGATCAACTTGTGGACCAGGATAAAGCTATGCAATTCTCTTTGATATTCAATAAAAAATTTACGCCTCTTTTAGATATAAAAAAAAAAAGTTCATAACAATTACAATTATGACACGTGTTTAAATAGGCCACTCTTAAACATCACATATTAGGAAATAAATTAGATGTGATGTTTAAATTGTTCAATTTGAATGAAAGCATAAGTCATCACAACATCCATCTAAACATAAAAGATTACTTGAACCTTGGAAAACCTCTTTAAACCCAGGTTTACCACACCACATTTTCAACATACAACTAGTAAACATTTTTTTAAGTCAACTTGAGAAGAGATCTGGTTTGGCTCACCTTTAGAAAGTGATGGGGGACAGTACTTACAATTACTGTGACATTTCATTCATTCCTCTAGATGTGTGATGTTCTGCTGCTTGTTTCTCTGGTCCAGATATGAATGTTGAGGCGTAGATGCCATTGAATATAATAGAGCATACAGATCTAGAGCACATTCTTTTAAGCTAGTGATCCAGATTAGAAACTTCTTTCAATCTTTCTCTATCGATTTTTAGAGAATGACATTGAAAAAGTTTTAAAGTCGGTACAAATACGATTCTTAAATATAGGACAATTTCTTATCTTTTAGTATGAAAGATCTAAGTTTGCTATTGTGTGATTGACTATTGATTTTAATGATGTCTGACTACTGATTATTCACTTAATTTAGATGCTTTACATAACTATAAAAGTATCTAAATGACTTTTTTTTTTTTTTTTTTTTCTTTCTGTTAGACAAATAAAATGAAATAATGTTAAGAAGTTATGTCATTTTAAAAAAATTGTATAAACTATTATAAATTTTCTAGATATAAATTATATCTTTATTTAGTTAATAAAACTCTATATTTTTGTCTTGGTATATTGTTTTGATTAAATGATTATTACTTAGAATTTATTAGGATTTTATTTTAAAATATTTTTTTTTTTGTTTATCACCTAAATTATTTGAAAGAAACTCTTCACTTAAGAACTTTGTATAATAATTAATCCTATAAAAGTTCTTATTATATTTTATTTTTCAAATGAGTTAAACTTATAATCAAGGAGAACCATACTAGAAAAATTTGTAAATTAATTTTGAACTAATTTTTTTAGAAGCACAGTTTTACTTCTAAAATATATGCAACCAATTAATTTGTCAAAGGGAAATTTACTTTTCTTAAGCATTATGTATATAAGTGTCATAATCTTACACACAAGAACTCTATATTTGGGACATCAATTAAATTGTAATATAGATTACAAATATAAGAATTTCTTTTAGTTTCTTTAATCATTTAACACATATATTACTTTACATCAACCTAAACTTAACTAATGATTATTAATTGCATTTTCAACAAATAACATTAAAGTTGTTCCCCTTTTTATACTAAATTTTATTTTTCATTATGTTCGAATGCATGCTTTTTTAATGAAGAGTCCATTCTTTATTAATAAAATATTAACGTTACATGTTCACAAAAAAGGACTTGTGGGATACAAGATCACCCTACAAAAGTTTACATGGAGCTGAGCTAGAAACACTTAATGACTATTCATAAAAAAAATATAAGATCTTCCCTAAGGCCACTAGAGTAGCGCCAACAAGGGAGGAGGATCTTATCTATCATAAAAATCTTACTTATCCATGCAGTTGGAAGAAGGCTTTGGAGGAGCCCACTCATTGTTAACAGTAGTAGAAGCTTCTCCCTTTCTTGCTCCCTCTGCACTAGGAGGTGAAATGGCCAAGTCCAGGTGGGGGAATGACCACCTAGGATTAGAGGTAGGAGGAGTCAGCAAGCCAACAGAAGCATGAGCAACAATAGAAGCAACCAAGACCACTCAGAGCCACTCCGCAGAGAAGTAGAGTGATGATGATGAAAATCGTAGCCACTAGGAGAGTGACATGGGGCCTCAAATTGGGATGTCCAAAATCAACAAGTCAAGAAGCTACTCTAGCGAAAGTAACCACTAGCTAGAGTCTGATCCACCAAAGTGGAATCCAATCCCACCTGAGAAATTGTACATGGAGCATTGCCCCAATGATTGAGAAACTCCTATAGGTGGACCATGTCTAAGACCACCATGTTGGCCAGTCCTTGAGTATGTTGTAGTGCATTATTGGAAATGCAATATTTAGTATACACAGACAAATTAATATTAAGAAAAGTGGCTAATCCACTTTTGTCCAAAAAAAAAAAAATAATTAAGAAAAGTGAGTTAAAAATACCAAATTTCTATCTTTCCATAAAGAAAATAGAAAGTCTAGTCTGAAAGCATGCCAAATCTAAGAAAATTAAAAGGTATCTTAATGGAGTCCCCAAGCAAGGCCATGTGCCAAGGAAATAACTCTGGCCTAAAAGGCCTAAAAAAGTCATTTACCCAAAGCTAATATTGTTGAGCTCTACAAAAAACCTAAAAGATGAACAGGAAAGACTTAGATTGTCCACAAAATGGACACCATGAATAATGAATACCCAAATGCTTGAGCCAGGGTCCTAGAGACAAGCTCTAGAAGAGGACACATAAGGAAAAGTGTATGATCTTCAGCTCAGTAATGGCTTTCCATATAATATTAAACAATGGTTTTTAACAAAATATAATTATAATATTAATTATTTCAAATACAATTTTCTCACAAAAATCACCTGATAAGGATAGATTTCTCCCAAATATTTTGTGATATTAAAAAGTTTTTTAAAGATAGAAGTTATATATGTTCTTAAAATATATTAAATACAAATGAACATCACTATTTTTCTCTCTAATAAACTTTAAATATTTGCACTATTTTCTTCTCTAATGAACTTTTCAAAAAAAATCTGCAGAAGTGAGTAGTTATTTTTGCCTTACAGATGACAATGTTGGCAGCAACATCGGCAATAACATTTTTTGTTTGTTTGTGTGAAATTATTTCTTAAAGCCCTACTTTATGCTATCATTACCTTTTGGTTTGTTAACATTTATTAATGGCAAGAAATAAATCATTGGCGAACAATCTTTTCTTGAATCAGTCAAATTGTAGAAGTACGAATTCTCCAAATCAACATAACAAGGATAGAAGCAAGAACCATCTTTGCCTTTGTAGCTTTAGACGAAAATGGAAGAATGATTTCCAATGATATTCTCAATGACATCATTGCCTTTGTCCTATTCTTTTCATTATCCTATTCTTCTCATTCTCCTCACCCTCCATTCTGTTCTTCTCATTCTCCTTGCCCTCTCTATTGCATCCTCCTCACCCCACTGTTATTTCCATTCTTTGAACCTTCATTTCTGCTTGTAGATGCTACTCTCCATACATGTCATCTTTTCCCTGTACTTCTTGATTTGCTCCGAACACTGCTAAGTTTACTATTCATATGGCATATTCTCAATCTAGAGCTTGTAGCCATGTCACGGAAGCATAACAAAGAGATGTAATAAGAAGAATGCAATTATTTGGAGGATCTAGCTTTAGGAAAGTGAGTTGACAGATATAGAGCCTGGGTTTCCATAGAAATTCATCACTATCCATCACTGAACAGTTTTTTTTTTCTGATTTTTATCTTTTGGATTAATAGATCGAGATAAATTATTTCTATTTGTTGGCTACGGCAACACTCTCAAATCTATCAAAACAAGTTCGTCTGGTGGATTTTAGATGGTTTAATTCATTTACTCAGAAAGTGTTTTAGCTGAATATTTAGCATGTTATTTGTGATTGGGCTTTTAATATGAACAATTTTACTTTGATTATGCACTTTATGTTTCAATGAACTAGATTCCTATATACTTTGAAATGGGCCTGCATTGAGCTTTTACAAACTAGATTTTATATATTTTCATCCTATTTGAACATGGTTATGTTCTCTATTATTGAAGTGATTCTGTCATATTTTAATTGGGTGTGCACAACCAAATAAATGTCATATTTCTATTAAAAGTGTTTTTGGTAAAATATTTATATTAAATGTTTATAAGTGTGAAATATTTTTATGGAGAATTGGAACAACTGTTAAAAAAATGTCACCTAAATAAAATAATATAAATTTTGTAAAACAAATATTATATCAAGCAATAAAAATATCTAAAATTGGACTTTATTTTTTACAACTTTCCTTTTACATTACAAATTATTTTGAAATATAATTATATAAATTATAAAATCTGAATATGTGATTGGATACGAAATTACTCTACTAGGATTTTGCTTGCAGTATGACTTTTTAAAAAAATTCATTTATGATTTTGCATCTATCGTACCACATTAATCATAGAACCATTAGGGGTTTTTAATATGGCTCCAAAAAAATTTACTGTAATAGGTGATATTAGTGCTAGAGTTGCTATGGATACTCATGGTGCCTCCTCTAAACAAATGACCATGAATGTTTATTCTAAAATTGTTTAACAAGGTAAACCCTCCCATGATATTGTTCTTAATATTTAGGAGTTTGATGATGCATTCAGCTAGTTAGAGAAGAATACCTTGATAGGTTACTTTGTGGGTCAGTCTCATCCTCAAAACATAGTCAAAGAATGGGTTGCCAAGAACTCATCTCCTCATGCAGTTCGGCTTGAAGGAATCCAAAGCCTTACTAAATGATTTTTTAATACATACATAAAGACTGGGTTGCCAAGAACTCAACTCCTCATGCAATTCGACTTGAAGGAATCCAAAGCCTTACTAAATGATTTTTTAATTTTGGTTTTCTAAACCTCTCCAAGCTAGCACAATCTTCAAGCAAGTGTCCTAGTGAATTAGGTTTTCATTGTTGGTTTTCTAGTAGTTCTCTTGGGATTTCTCTATCTCAAATGAAAAGAAACTAAAAGTCACTATCTAGATTGAGTTTCTTGGTCTTGCCATAATTTTTTTGAAGTTTATTCATGCTATTGCTCAAAGCCTTGGCAAAGTGGTTTGCATGAAACCAAAGAAATTCTTCAATGTACATCCTCAATGGATGGTTTGCATTGAAGTGGACCACTCTTCTGGTCTCAAATAAACCATTGACATTCAGGTAAGGGTGCACACCTTCACAAAAAATGTGTTATACTTGAAAAAGTTGAATGTTGTCTAGTGTGGAGCTTGATCAGTACCCAAGTGGGAGGTTGTTAGTTTTTGGTGACTAGCCAGGGAAATACTATACATACTCCATAATTCTTCATCTAGGTTTAGGGTTATTTTATCATTATTTCTGGGCTGACATGATATAAGTAATTTTAATCCTTAAGCAAAAAAAGACTTGTATAAAAGGGCTTAGGGTTAGGGATTTTCATAAGGTGTGATGCAAAAATTTCTTCTTGTAACGATATTGATTTGTAAGGGATTACAAACTATAATTAGGTTTTAATCACTAGATTGTAATAATATTGGACTTGTTGTTTGGTGGACGTAGCCCAAGGATTTGGTGAACAACATTAAATCTTGGTTTCTTATGTTATCTTCTATGTAATTTTTTATTTTTTGATACTATTTATACTTGCATGTAATTGTTATTCATATCTATGTTTAATCCTAACATTGAACACCTATTATTGATGTCAATTGGATGAACACAAGATCAATGACTACCCTCTGGTAATGCCTCACAAGATAGTTCTTATCAAAGAAACCCAAGACAAGCTAGTTGAAAATGTTAAGTAAAAGAAGGGGACCATATTAGTTAACAAGGGAAAAAATTCATTTTCTCTCAAGCATCAATGGTCCTCCTCTGCCTAGCCTTCATTGGAGATTTTTCCTATTACCTCTTCCATGATGCCAAGCACACCAATAGTTTTACCACTTGTTTTAAACCCTAACCACTAGGGGATAGTGTTGTATGTGGTTGCTTCTTGACCCATATGGGTCTGCACTCCTCAAGAAATGTCTATGGTGGTCCCACTTGGGTCTCAACACTTACAATACTTTATTAGCCCAATAGCGATGGAGAGAATCTTAATGGTGGTTTGAAGAAGAGGAGAATCATCTCTAGTGGTGACTCTTTTCATAATTTCACCTCCAGTCCATTATTACATAATAGTTTCTCCTCTCTTGGGGATGAGGAAGATATGCAAGAATTGTTTCCATGAATTTTCTCTCATGGAATGTGTGGAGCGTCACAAACCTCCCCATAAACACTATGTGTTAGATACTAGATGCTAACTTGAATTCCTAGATGTCCTTTATTTATAAGAAGTTAATAGTTTAGGATTTTTTTCTCAACATCAATTTCCATTTTAGTTTTCTAGACAACATGGTTTTTTCTTCCCAACATGAAGCTAGTCAAGGTGGTTTAGTTACTCTAGTTGTACCTCATTTTTATTCTTCTACTATTTCCCATAGTTTTGACCCCACGAGCTAGATTGTACCTATTTTGGTTTCCTTCCATAATCATTATTTTGGGATAGTTAATGTTTATGCTCCCAATGATGTTGTTTTAGATTACGGTAAAAACAGGTTTTGAAGGGACCCCAAAACCCTTTTACATCCTAAAAAGGAAAAAACACGCTAACCAACAGGAAAGAGCCCATAAACCTACTAAAAAGTAGCATCAAAATCAGGTTTTATAGGGACCTAAAACCTCTAATAAAGTCTAGATAAAACAAATAGGTTTTACAAGGACCTAGAACCAAAAGTGTAAATAAGAAAAACTAAAATCCAGAAACCAGGATCAAACACAGGAACTAGAAGAACCAGCCAACAAATAGGACCTGCACAAGAACCCAACTAGAAAAGAAGACCCAGGAAATTATTGTAATTCTATAATCAGCTTCACAACCTCCTTACCAATCTTAGCCGTATCTTGGATGGAGTTAGCAGCCGAAGAATCAGCATCAATCAAAGCTTTTTTCCTCAAACTCTATCTTTTCCTCTTGCTTGGGCCCTCCAAAGATATGGTTCCTTCATTAACTCTTTTACCCAAAGTCACCACACCTCCACAGATGCTTGAGGTAACTTGCTCCATTTTTCGTTCCACTTTCCTTGATCAGTAGTCTAAGATTCTGCTCGTAGTCCTTTAGATTTTTTGGGATATCTCCCATTTGCACCTCCATGTGTTGAATAATAGCTCAGTCAACCTCCTAGTTATGTTGCAATGTATCCACTTTCTTCTTTAGCCCCATTATTTCATTATATAACTAGGAATCAACCTGAAGGAAAGAGTTAGCTTTTTGTTTAGTAGAGTGGAGGAAGGAGAGATTGGTTTCCCTCACTAGGGAATCACCTGCATAATCAATAGTGGTGTGTGAAATAGGGCCATCTTTATTAATATGAATCCCCCCATCCAATGGTTCCACCTCACCAGGCTCCTCTTGAGTATGGTGGCTCTATTCCTCCTTATCATGTCCCTTAGTCTCCTTAAGAGGAGTGGAAGCTTTCCCCATGTTTTCCTCCTCACTCAAAATGTCTAAATCATCATTTTGTTTCTCTTTATCACCTCCCCCAGACATGAGATGAGTGTCGTCATTTTTAGACTTGCTCTATTCTGAATTCACCTCCATACTATCTTCCTCTCTCCTCTCTTCATTATTGTCTTTCGAATCCAGGTAACCATCTAGGTTAGAGCTAAACTCACCAGCATCCATCCCCTCCTCTTCCTCAAGGGCATCCTTTTCAGAGCTATCAGTTCTCTCCACCTCAGTATCCTCTTCTTCAATTTGTCTTCAAGAACTGGAGGGTTTCAATTTAGCCTTTATTATCTTTTTAACACTCTCATCTATTTTTCCTATAACGAGATTAGGACTCTTATGCTTGACAGTGGACGGGGACGAAGAAATGGACTTATATTTACAAAAACCCTTAATGAGTAAAATTAGACCTTCATGTAATATGGGTCGAGACTGTTTCTTTTTATTGGCATTTAAAATTTGGAGCAAAGAAAATTGCAAATAGAAAGGGAAGGAGATTATGTCCTTGTACGTGAAATGGTTAAGGAAAACAAAGTGGAATTTTTGCACCCTTTTACTTCCATCAAGGATGAAATATTCACGAATACAACCAAGCACATCACACCAAATACCTTTTATCTATTGCACATCAAAGAAGTCGCCACTCTTTTCCAATTGCAACTCCTATTCTTCTGTCTTCAAGAATTTTCTTTGGCTGCATTGGAATTTGTGGTCTGTTTCAAAAACTTGAGACCTTTCATGGGAAGACCAATGACTTTGGCAATGAATTCCTCAATCATCTTAATAGACACTCCATGTAGGGTAACTTTATCGTCCGCCCAGTTTTTGAAGAAGGCAATGGTGACATAGGGTTTGAATCCATGCAACTACTCTAGGTAGGTGGCCACCTTCCCTTTCTAGAGAATCTTCCAAATGTCCTACCTAGCCTTCAAATCATCACATTTTTTGGGTTCCTACTTCCTTGGTTCACCTCCCATATTGTAGAGCAAACAAAAAACTAAAGACACCTAGATATCAAAAGCAAAGAGATAGAAGTGAGACCAATTTTTTGTGACATGATATAGAGGATACATGCAGAGAACATATAGTCTTCACATGAATGTACCTCCTTGGGAATGCTAAACTGACAATCATAAGGCCACTCCCGTAAATCATTAAATTTCTAATCTGAATAAATCTTTCCCACTCTGGAACGAATAACATCATAATTAATGATCGCTTTAAGATCCACATGTTTGTGTAAGTCATCGAGCCACCTCATCTTTTGCCCCATTTGTACTACATGATTAGCTATCCAATCAACAACCCTATTGGCTTCTTTATAAGTATGGGAGATGACCACCTTTTCAAAATTTTGAAATAGAGTTTTGATTTTCATAACCGTTGCCTCTATTGACCAAGGGGTGGTATTTTTATTATTAAGGATATTTATAATATTCAGAGAATCACCTTCCAACCATAATTTGGAGTACCCTAAATCAACAGCTAAAATGGTAGTATAAAGGGCAATAGTACCTTCAGCAATATGACTATTCGAAAGACCAATAGGGATTGCAACGGCATTAATAACATTTCCCATATGATCTCTAAGAATGTCTCCACGTCTTGCTCTTCCCGGGTTGCCCTTGACTGCTCCACCAAAATTTCCTTTGATCCATCCATTAGGAGGAACAAGCCATTTTATAAGTGATTTAGGATTATCAATTTTCAACTTAGGATCTTGAGATCTTAAAGGGTGATCAAATTGAAAGGTCTGAGCAAGCTACCTCTAGGACAAAAAATTCTCATTGAAGCCTCTGATAATATTCTGACCAAGTACCCATCCTAGAAGATCTTTGTTTCTGAATATCTTGTTATTTCTTTCTTTCGATATACCCCACCAAATGTGGGGGAGGGTAAGTTTCCAAAGAAATTGAGCATCAAGATCCTTTGAGTGGCATCTCCAGCTCTTGGAAGCAAGCTCCACATTATTTTGATGAACCCATGTCATGCCCCAACAGTTCAAAATCTTAGTCCAGAGTTCCTGAGAAAAAGAACAAGTCAAAAACATATGATCTCTATCTTCATAACCCTTTCTGCATAAAGAACACCTATTAACCAAATTTATACCTCTTTTTTGCAAATTATCAATAGTTATAATTTTTTTTGGAGAAGAGTCCAAAAGAAAATGTTAATTTTGGGAGTGAGACCCTTAATCGAAGCTTGAGTCCAAAGAGGTTGATTGTTCTTATTCTTAGGAGCAAAGATAGAAGAGACTTTGAAATTCCCACTAGGGTTAGCAAACAAGATAATCTCATCCTCCCGAAAAGGGTAAAGAGAGACAACATTAAGGGATAATTGGATATTATTGAAAACATGGCTAACATCAGTTAAATTCACCCATGAGTCATTCTTCCAGTAATGACAAACAAGAAGGCCAAATATCTACTTGCAACGATCAATTAAGGTCTTGTCAATAAAGTCTTCAGTCAAAGGGTGATCCAAAAGCCAGATATCGTCCCAAAAATTCACTTTAAATCCATTGTCAACTTTTCAAGCACATCCTTTTTTTAAAGTTTCCTTGGTCCCCTAAACAGCAACCCATATGGAGGAAGAGTGAATAACATCAGGAGAATCAAGGAAATCAGGAAGGGAGTAAGCATTGGAGAGATACTTATGTTTCCAAATGGAACTCCACTCTCTATTGTCATGGTATACTCTCCACCCCTGGTTGGCTAGAAGGGCTTTGTTCAAACTACTGGTTTTTCGAATTCCTAATCTTCCTTCACTATGAAGTTTACAAACTTGGTCCCAAGAAATTAAAGGCATTCTCCTTTTAAACTATGAGTCAGACCATAAGAAGTTTCTTTGAATTTTATCAATTGTCTCTACAAATTTAAGAGGAATTCTGAAAAGACTTAGAGCATAACTAGGAATGCTCTGGAGACAGGCTTTGAGAATAGTTAACTTACCAGCTTGGCTTAAAAGAATACCTTTCCATCCTACCAACTTTTTTTTGAATTCGTTAATAAGATCTTCCGAGAAAGCATCAGGGACCTTTAGACCAAGGGGGAGCCCCAACTAGGAGGAAGGGAGAGAACCTATAGAACATCCCAAGATTTTAGCAATTTTAACTTGTCTATGGATAGGGTTGTTAATGAAGAGCACAACAATTTTGCTCCAATTTACCCCTTGACTAGAAGCAACATAATATTAGTTAATAGCCTGCTTTAAAATTCTAGCTTCCTTCACTTTAGCCTTACCCATGAAGATAGTATCATCAACAAATTGACCATGCGAGCAAGTTAACGGTTGAGAAGAAGGTTGTAAGCCCTTGAGCAGACCTTTTTGGACCAAGTCCCCAATGAATCTCCCCAAACAATAAGCCATAATAAAAAAAAGGATGGGGGATAAAGGATCTCCTTGTCTCAGCCCACGAGAAGGAAAAAATAAGGGAGACGGACTACCATTAACCAAGATCTCTATAGAGACAATAGAAACCAATTAGCGGATCAAACCCACGACCTTATGATCAAAGCCAAAAACAAGCAATATATTACAAGGGAAAGACCAATCCACTCTATCATAGGCCTTGGCAATGTCCACTTTCATAATGAAACCCTGATTGTTAGAACAAGACAAAGAATGAATATTCTCATGAGCAAAGATGATAGAGTTAAGGATTTGTCTACCAGGGACAAAACCATTCTGTTGATCAGCAATAATCAATGGGATCACCTTAACAAGTCTCGAAGTGAGAACTTTGGATATAATTTTATAGAAAGAGTTACAAATGTTGATCAGGCAAAATTGATCCGGAGAATCAGTCCCAAATTTCTTAGGAATAAGGCACAGAAAAGTGGAATTGAGTAATTTGAGCAATTGTTTAGCCCCAAAGAATTCATTAATAGCATCACAAACATCTATACCAACCACTTTCCAACACTTCTAGAAGAAGAACATGGGGAAACCATTAGGGCTAGGGGCTTTATCTCCTCCCAGAGAGCTAACAGCCTTGAAAATTTCATCATCCTTAGGGATTGAGCATAACATTTTTTTTTTGATCCTTAGTAATTAGTGGAGGAATCAATTTTAGGAATTCAACCTGACTTTCCACATTAATGTTAGAATCAACCATCATAAGGGAAGAGAAAAAAGTCACCATCTCATTCATGATAGCCTTGTCATCAACAATTTTCACATCACCCCTTTTAAGATGTGAAATGCTAGTTTTGGCCTTGTTCTTCAGAGTGGAAAGATGGAAAAACTTAGTATTTTTATCCCTTCTCTCAACCATAGCAATTGAGATCTGTGTCTCCAAAATATTTCTTCTTTAGTAATGATGTCATGGTATTGGAAAAGCTTTTCATTCTCTTCAAGAAGGAGATCAGAGGTATAACCATCCTTTTGTATTTTTTCCTGAATATTAAGAATATCCTTATTAACCATAGATTTGTTCTCAAAAATGTTCTCAAAGCTGTTCTTGTTCCATTTTTTGACATCCCTTTCAACATTTTTTAGCTTGGAAGCAATTCTAAAGAGGGCTATACCTTCAAACTCTATATTCCACCAATCTTTCAGTTTATTTTCAAACTGAGGGTTCTGCATCCACATCTTCTCAAATCTAAAAGGAAAATTCTTCTTGAGATTAATCTTATCAGTAATGAATAAAAGAGATAAATGATCTAAACCAATTTTCTAACAAGCCTCCATCTTACAGATGAAGTCTTTAGTCCAATCAGGAGATATAAGAGCATAGTCAAGCCTAGCCTAAATACATTCATTACCAATTCTCTTGTTGCTCCATGTGTACTAGATTCCATGGATGTCCAAGTCCATAAGGCCCTCATTATTGATGAAATCCCTTAGATCCAATCTTCCTTCCAATTGAGTAGCATTTCCTCCCTTTTTATCATGGTCTTAAAGAGGGATGTTAAAATCTCCCATGATGATACATCGGTCAGAATAGCTTTTCCTTTTAAAGTTAGAAATGAAATCCCAAAACTTTTTCCTTGAAGGCTTTGAGTTAGGAGCATAAATATTCACAAGATACCACTCTTCCTTCTAGTTTGAACTTGAAATTTTGGCTATCATAAGGTTTTTACTAGCAAACATAATAGTTCCAGAGAAACAGTTCTTCTTCCATAACATCAAAGTTCCTCCCAAAGCTCCTTCTGAACTACTAGCTTTTAAAGAATAGTTATTAAAAGCTTTAATCTATTCCTCTTTCTCTTTATTCATCTTAGTCTCTTGAACCAGGAGAAAATCAGACTTTTTTTCTCTAACAAAATTCCTAACAATGTCCAGTTTATGAGTACTGTTCAACCCCCTAATGTTCCAGGTTATGATCTTCATATCCATATTTTAGGAGAAAAATCTAGAATGGTTGCTTGCCTACCATCAGCAATATTCTGCATACTTTCTAACTCTCTAGTTTTCTTCATAGATCTTCTTCCAAGATTACCCAAGGATCCAACATCCGATTTTACCTTAATGTGTTGATCTATTTTATTTTCACTTTTTTCTGGATTAGACACAGGAGGTTTTTCCTTGCTATGTTGATCTATTTTGCTACTTCTAGTCTCTACCCCCTTGGTATTGTTCTTTTTTTCAACCCTTTTCCTTTGGATAGGTTCATGAATTGAGCCATTTTCTTTCACATCCTCCAGGGGAGGAAGTGCCACCATAGAAGGGACAATTTCCATCTAGGTTTTCATCTTACTCATCCTAGATTGAGATGGAGGAAATACTCCTTCCTTTGGTAAATTTCCAATATCAGCCAAGATTTCACCATCCTCAAGCACGATTTTGTTATCAATATCTCCCCATTCTTCATCTAACCTCTGGTAAAGAACAATTTGTTTAGAGATATTTGCCTCATTTTCCAATTCTTTTTTAGGTATATTGGTTTCATATTGTAAACTAGGACCTTCTTTCTTAGGGTTTTTTTCCTTAGAAGCAAGCTTTTCCTCTACCTTAGCCTATTGTGTTTGAAGTTTTTCAATACTTTTTTGTTCTTGGTGTTGACCTACTTTAGGTTTCCACACTTTCTTGTGCTAAATCTTGTTCTTTTTCCATTCCAACCCACTACTAGCTTATTTTTTACTTTTAGAGGGATAGTTCTTAACCAAATCCCCCTACTTCTTACAAGCATAGCAAGAATTAGGCAAATCTTCAAAAAGGATTTCTTGAGTTCTCTTACCCAACTTGGAAATTAGATCCAGCTTAGCTGGGAGGTGATTCAAGTCTACCACCTTAACAAAAATACTGGCACAATGAAGTTTGGATCTAGAAGTCGTAGCATTATCCATAGCTACTAGTTCACCAAAGAAACTAGCAATACCTTTAAAGATATCTTCATGCCAGAATTCAAGAGGGAGTCCAAGGAGTCTGGCCCAAATGGGAGTGGTTAAGAAGAAAGAGTCAGAGAGGTCAATATTTGGTTCCCATTTTTTAATGGTAAGAGAAATTTTGCCAAAAGACCACGGTCCTCCATAGAGAACTCTATCCATATCTTCTTTACAATTGAAGATAAATGAAAAGAACCCATTCAACATGGGGGCAATATTGATCTCTCCTCTAATAACCCATATTCTTTTCACCATCTTTCTAAGAGTATCAATATCAGGTCTAGCACTTAAGAATTTTTCCACAAGATTGAAATCCATGGAAGACATGAAAAAATCAACTAAAGGGTCTAGGATAAAGACTTGAAACTCACCTTTCTCCCAGTAGGTCTTTGCAGTCACCAATGAAAAGAGAGACTTTCCAATCGGTTTCTTGCCAAACAGGGATGACCAGGATTTTCCTTCCAAAGCACCTTGCTTCTGTCCTCCAAAAGACTTTTTGTTGAAAGAGACAACATTTTCTTTTTCCTTCTCGAGATCATGTCCTAACACATGAGAAGCAGAATGAGATCCCAAAGGTTGGTCATGGACCCCACACAAAAGTTCAGATTCACGAAAAGACTTTCCATCATCCACGTCA
Organism: Cupressus sempervirens; assembly: GCA_028749045.1. Classification (NCBI taxonomy): domain Eukaryota; kingdom Viridiplantae; phylum Streptophyta; class Pinopsida; order Cupressales; family Cupressaceae; genus Cupressus; species Cupressus sempervirens. Next base: position 499,385,339 of record CM053789.1, read on the forward strand.
ACCAAAGATTCTAACCCCATAAACTTCTCAGCATCCTCTATCATTCCCCCAGGGTCAATACTGCCAGCCAGATTCCCCCTGACCAGTTTCTCGCCTACATGCAAACTAGCTAATTCAAATTTTGAAAGGGTGCTCAACATCCCGCTCAACATCCCAATGATGTTGTTAAACAATCTTGGTCGTAGCATTTGATAATGGATTTCTTGCCCCTTGGCACCTAAGTTGTTTGTGAGAACTTCAATATGATTTAATTGGCCTCTGATAAAGAAGTTATACTTACATTCTATTGGACAACTACAGAAAGAGAAGCTCGGTACTACATGTACAATAAAGTGGGTCATGTTTATTGCAATGCTCATCATCATCATTATGGTGGGAATTGGCATACTTGGTCTAATTTCAAAGCTAGATTCAGTAGGATTTTTAAAAGACTAGATCATGTGATGACATCTGCACAATATTTTACTCTTTTACTAAAACAGATTTGTTTATCATTCCTTTGATGGATTTGACCTTGTTAGAGATTTCTCCATTCTTTTTACCATCACTAGGAAAATAGCTCAAAGGCATCCTTCTAAAAATCATCTTTTTCTCAACACATCATTGCCAAGTCATGATCACTCTAGTAAACACATATTGCATGTTTGGAACTTAGAGTCTTGATTTCCACCAATCTTGAGTGGATTTAATTGTGGAATTATACTATAACGTGTACAACAAGATTTCTTCAAATTCATGGTAGGAAACTTGTCTTGTACCATAGACGGTCATCACCAAAGCTTTATGTGCAACCTCAAAGGCTCTGTCCTTGAATCCATTTGATCCAGACCTACAATTTTAACTTTCCAATCTCCACCATCAAAAGTAGGTTGCTGATAACTAAGCCTCTTGGAGGGCCTAAATTAAATCCTATCTCCACTAGCTTCAGGTTGGTGACAAAGCTTCGAAGGAATTCTTCCAATCTCTTAGAGCTCGAACATAATGCAATTGTGATTAAAAAATTGAAGGAAGGGAAATAGATTCTTTTTGCCATTCTTGGCATTCTTCAAGCCTTTTTCCACTATGTAAAGATTTTCACTACATAGGATTAATCGTTGGACTTAGTGCATCCTTTCAAGGAATGCATTGCTATATCTACTCATCACCTTACAATTGAACATCATGATTTCTATGAGAAATTTCTTATTCTCACTAACCTCAAGGAGGTTGTCTTTTCCATGGTGGATGACAAGGGTCCTGGGTGTTATGGTTTTGGGATTCCATTGGGCTAGAGCTTCACAACATTTACCTAGAATATTTTCACTCTAAAGTTTTAGGTAATCTTATCAACAAAGGAAATATCAATTTCATACCTAAGGTTGGTGATCTTGAATATATCTATAATTGGAGACCTATCACTTTGCTAAATGTCTCCTATAATATTATAGATAAGGTTCTAGTGCTTAAAATCTAGCATATGTTACCACTTATTATCTAATCAGAGTAGATAGGATTTATCAACTCTTGTTATATCTTAGAAAACATAATTATCATCTAGGAAGGCATGGAATGAGTTCATGGGTCTAAGAAATGAACTCTCTTTTCCAAAAAGTATTTTTCCAAATCTTATGATGGCATTGAATGGCCCTTCATTTTTTATCTTCTAAAATCTTTAGGATTTGGACATGGCTTTCTTGAATTTTTAAATATTCTTTGTGGAAATTCTTTTTCTTGCATCAACACTAATGACATACAATCTAATAACATACAATCTAATGACATACAATCTTTTTTTTATTATGGCTTATTGTTTGGGGAGATTCATTGGGGACTTGGTCCAAAAAGGTCTGCTCAAGGGCTTACAACCTTCTTCTCAACCGTTAACTTGCTCGCATGGTCAATTTGTTGATGATACTATCTTCATGGGTAAGGCTAAAGTGAAGGAAGCTAGAATTTTAAAGCAGGCTATTAACTAATATTATGTTGCTTCTAGTCAAGGGGTAAATTGGAGCAAAATTGTTGTGCTCTTCATTAACAACCCTATCCATAGACAAGTTAAAATTGCTAAAATCTTGGGATGTTCTATAGGTTCGCTCCCTTCCTCCTAGTTGGGGCTCCCCCTTGGTCTAAAGGTCCCTGATGCTTTCTCGGAAGATCTTATTAACGAATTCAGAAAAAAGTTGGTAGGATGGAAAGGTATTCTTTTAAGCCAACCTGGTAAGTTAACTATTCTCAAAGCCTGTCTCCAGAGCATTCCTAGTTATGCTCTAAGTCTTTTCAGAATTCCTCTTAAATTTGTAGAGACAATTGATAAAATTCAAAGAAACTTCTTATGGTCTGACTCATAGTTTAAAAGGAGAATGCCTTTAATTGCTTGGGACCAAGTTTGTAAACTTCATAGTGAAGGAAGATTAGGAATTCGGAAAACCAGTAGTTTGAACAAAGCCCTTCTAGCCAACCAGGGGTGGAGAGTATACCATGACAATAGAGAGTGGAGTTCCATTTGGAAACATAAGTATCTCTCCAATGCTTACTCCCTTCCTGATTTCCTTGATTCTCCTAATGTTATTCACTCTTCCTCCATATGGGTTGTTGTTTAGGGGACCAAGGAAACTTTAAAAAAAGGATGTGCTTAGAAAGTTGACAATGGATTTAAAGTGAATTTTTGGGAAGATATCTGGCTTTTGGATCACCCTTTGACTGAAGACTTTATTGACAAGACCTTAATTGATCGTTGCAAGCAGAGATTTGGCCTTCTTGTTTGTCATTACTGGAAGAATGACTCATGGGTGAATTTAACTGATGTTAGCCATGTTTTCAATAATATCCAATTATCCCTTAATGTTTTCTCTCTTTACCCTTTTCGGGAGGATGAGATTATCTTGTTTGCTAACCCTAGTGGGAATTTCAAAGTCTCTTCTATCTTTGCTCCTAAGAATAAGAACAATCAACCTCTTTGGACTCAAGCTTGGATTAAGGGTCTCAATCCCAAAATTAACATTTTCTTTTGGACTCTTCTCCAAAAAAAAATTCTAACTATTGATAATTTGCAAAAAAGAGGTATAAATTTGGTTAATAGGTGTTCTTTATGCAGAAAGGGTTATGAAGATAGAGATCATATGTTTTTGACTTGTTCTTTTTCTCAGGAACTCTGGACTAAGATTTTGAACTATTGGGGCATGACATGGGTTCATCAAAATAATGTGGAGCTTGCTTCCAAGAGCTGGAGATGCCACTCAAAGGATCTTGATGCTCAATTTCTTTGGAAACTTACCCTCCCCCACATTTGGTGGGGTATATCAAAAGAAAGAAATAACAAGATATTCAGAAACAAAGATCTTCTAGGATGGGTGCTTGGTCAGAATATTATCAGAGGCTTCAATGAGAATTTTTTGTCCTAGAGGGAGCCTGCTCAGACCTTTCAATTTGATCACCCTTTAAGATCTCAAGATCCTAAGTTGAAAATTGATAATCCTAAATCACTTATAAAATGGCTTATTCCTCCTAATGGATGGATCAAAGGAAATTTTGATGGAGCAGTCAATGGCAACCCGGGAAGAGCAGGATGTGGAGACATTCTTAGAGATCATATGGGAAATGTTATTAATGTCGTTGCAATCCCTATTGGTCTTTCGAATAGTCATATTGCTGAAGGTACTATTGCCCTTTATACTAACATTTTAGCTGTTGATTTAGGGTACTCCAAATTATGGTTGGAAGGTGATTCTCTGAATATTATAAATATCCTTAATAATAAAAATACCAGCCCTTGGTCAATAGAGGCAACGGTTATGAAAATCAAAACTCTATTTCAAAATTTTGAAAAGGTGGTCATCTCCCATACTTATAAAGAAGCAACATATTATCTCGATGGTAAGAGAGGGGAGATAAATTCTCAAGTCTAAATCCTAACATTTAAACCCATTTGTCCTAGAAAATAGGAAAAGTACCTGAGTTGATTACCTTCTAAATGTGTCATATGACATGAATTTGTGATTATAATCCTTTAGTTTGATCTTGTATGTGTTTTTCTATGATGGGTTTTCGTATTTTATCCTATACGTCTTTTATATTGTTCTATTAATTAAGTCAGATTAAAAGATTAAATTAATGATCTAATTTAACAAAAAGTTATTATGATACTATTAATATTTAATTATATTTAATTAATTGTGAAATTAATTAAATAAAAAGAATTAAATTTAAAGATAAAATTATAAGTTTAATTTTAGAATGTGATAATATTTATTTAAATTAATAATAATATATTTAGGAGTCCATTTTTAAATAAATGCTAAATACTATTATTATTTAAGTTAATAGATATTTTATGAATTAACATTTCAAAAATAAATTAATTAAAAAGATAAAGCATGTAAATTTAATAAAGATAATTTAATTTGCATAAACATGCATGAAAACATAAAGGAAAGATAATAAAGAGTTAAAAAGTTGTGATCAAGGAGTCCTCTTAGGGGATCACATAATTAGTGCCCCAAATTAGTTGTGAGAACTCCTTATCAACATTTGAGGGTTCATTTTCAAAGGACAGATGTTTTTGGAAGGGACCAAGAATTTTGGAGAAAGAATTTTTGAAGAGAGAAGGTGTTGAGAGAAGAAATTTCTCTCATAAATCTCTTTAATGTGTGAAATTTTAGGATCAAAATGTAAGTAGATTATTGTGAATTGATTCACATAGTTAATTATGATATTTCCTTTTTCCTGTCTTCTTTGTGACTGTGAAATGTTTATCTGAAATTCTTTGTGAGGAGTATTTTCAATATTGTGAATTTTCTGGTATGCATGTTGAATCTTCTATATATGTGAGGATTAAATTATTAGTAGAAACCTTGTCTAGTAGATTTAAAAATTGGAATTTAAATCAAAAAGGGTTTTGAATTGAAAAGAAATATTTAAATTTAAATTTTGACTACTTGGTCGTATCTTTCCTATCAAAGTATTGTTGGAACTTTTATATTAAAAAATTATTCATGGGGGTTTTTGTTAATGAAATCTTATTTAAAATAATAATAAAAAATAAAATAAATTTTTTAAATAAATTGGGGAAGGGGTGGGGAAATCCTCACACAACCACCCCCCTCACACGCGCGTGACAACAAGGTACTACTAGCGACCATTAAGGGCCTTACGATAGCATAGGCTATTGGCATCCATTAAAGGTCGAATGGCAAGCCTGCTATTATGGACAACCGGTATGCTTGCTACCACGACAATAGGTCTACCGCGAGTACCCAAAAGGTGATAGGCATTTTTAAAAAAATGCTTTATATTAAATGAATTTACTTTTCTTAAATTTAACTTATTAAAATTTAATTATATTAAATTTTAAATTACTATTTCTTATTAATGTTACTAATAAGTTTTATTAATATATATTAATTTAATAAATGATTAAATATTAATATGATGATTTATAATTATTAATTAATTTAGCTGAATTTATTTTGATTAAGATTAATTAATAATGGAGGTTATAAGTAAAGTTTAAAATTTATTTTATTATTATTATTAATATTGATTTTAAATAAAATGGTAAATTATTTTACTTAAAAATCAATGAGTATTATCTTAATAATTATCCTTAAATGAATTCTGAATAATTGACTTGAAATCAAATAAGGGTAATTGTGCATTTTATTCAAATATAAGAATGAGGTAAATAGTAAGGGTTAAATTGTAAATTGTAGGGATTCAAAAACTTACAATGAATGAAAACTGATACCTTACTATTAACTCAACCATGTGTTTTCAAAATCAAACCAAACTATAAAACCTACACTATTATCTCTATGTTGTCTATGCTTTGTGTTTGGGTTGACTACAGCGTTGACCAATTTTAGGACATCTACGAGAGGCTTGGGAGTTATGTGTTTGTGGTTTTATGATGAATTGATTTTGATCTTTTAGACTCAACCACGGTAATGTGTTGGTATGCTCTATGATGAGTTGTACTTATTGTTCATTATTGCTTTCTAGCATTCTTATGTGAAGCTAAGGTGAATGTTATGACATATTTGACTTAACCTTTTTGAATCTTCAATCAATATTTTTGGGATGCTTTCAAGTTGGTTGTAGAGAATTGATCTATTATTGTGAATTATATTTTGATACTTTCCAATTGCTTGCATAGGACTAAGGTGATATACTATGATTCTTTGATTTTTACTTTTACGAGCCTAGGGTAGGTAATCTGTATGTTATGTTGGGAAGTGGCTTGCAATGGTGGCTAGAGCCCAAAGTGGCTACCAAGGTAACCAATTGTAATTAGTTTAAAAAGTGATAAAATTTCATTAAATGGGTTTAAAATGAATTAATAAGATGTTGGTACCATAGAAAGACGCTAAGGGGCCGGAGGATTAAAAGACTACTTGGGTAACCTTAGATTTGACTCTTTCATATGCCTTGTTAGTACAAAAGGATACTAGTGCCACATAGAGTTGGTAGGGGAAGAGATGAATAAATTACTAGCTGGGTAACCCTAGAGTTGGTTCATGCAATGACACTTGCCCACTAGTAGTATAGATTTCCTACCTATCTTTGTTTGCCTCTAGGTCTAGATGTCAATTTTATCTTGGAACCTTTGAGTTAGATTACTTTTAGGGTTTCTTAGACTTAGAGATTACTTTTGAATTTGGGATTGATATCATATTTGGGACTTGAGACTATCTCCTTAGTGCAGTGGGAGTGGGCCATTTTGGGTTACCACAGGGTTGGGTGGTAGTTCTTTTTACTCTTACCATTGATATCAATCCATTGATACTGTGGCTGGAGTTCTTTGTTTGCATTCCCTTTCATTATATCTTTGTGTATTATGATGGATGGTTATATCTTTACGATGAATGATTTCACTTATTGTATTGTACTATTTTTATGGATCCAAAAGGGATAATTTAATCTATTTATATAAATGTATATTCTTATGGCCTTTCATACCCTGTGACATGTACAATGGATGACTGAGTATTTTGAATTTTATTGCCAAGTGGCATTCAAAAAAAATTTATATTATTTAAATGGACTTGGACTTATACTTATTCTTTCATGTGGATGTGGTATTTGTTAGAATTAGTATTAATTAAATTTAAATGTGACTCAATGTCTTCGGATCTTTTTAGGAATGTAATTTTTTATGTATGCTTATGTATGATTTATGTTATTGCTTCCACTACTTTATGATTGATGTGTATGTTATTTTTTCTTAATTTTTTGTTTTAGCAAACTCAGTGAAAACTTCAAGTTAATTCTTTTGGATCCCTTTGTAGGGCATTGCATATGGTATTAGAGCCCAAGTTCTACATTGGGAGCTCTGGTCATATTGGAATGTCACTAGTTGTTAGCTAGTTGAACTAAAATGAAATTTAAATTGTTATGTATATCTATCTCAAACTAAAACTTGAACTAGTTGGATTAAAATATAACTTTAACTTATAGTTGTATAATTTCTATATTGATTATTTAGACTTTAAAATTGAAATATACTTAAACCTAAATATAGGTAAAAATGAAAATTGAACTTATACTATTTTCAAAATATGTGTTGTCCATCTATGCTTTATAGTACTATAGTATTATTATAACATCTTGTATCTTGGATATTATTATAGGATGGTATCTAGGATCAGATATTATGGCCATGGTAGAGGTCATGGACAAGGCAGAAAAAATAGTATAGATGAGTCTATCCATGAAGGCCCTAATCAGGAAGAGGATAGGAGAGATCATGTCAGTGAGCATCAGGAAGAGAATTGTATAGAGAAATAGGTCAAATCTAAAGAGGTTGACCTAAGGCAAATGATGAAAACCATCATTGATCGCCTACCTCCTGTTCATGGCCAGGATGGAGAAAATCAAGTAGGAAATGAGAAGAGACCTAGGCCAAGGAGCCCTCAAACTGATCAAAAAATATCCATAGTAGCTACTAAGATGAAGGACCTTCAAAGGTCCAAGGTCAAGCCCTTTAATGGGCATGCTTCAGGTTATGTAGCCAAGTAGTGTCTTATTGCTCTTGATAGGGTTTTTGCTATTCAGGACTTTGAGAGTAATGTCAAAGCAAGGTTTCCTATAACCAAACTAGAACTCTTTGGGGCCACTTGGTGGGCTATCAAATAGAAGAAGCTGGGGATAGACATGAACAATGTCAAATGGGAGTTACTCTTGGAAAACTTCCATCATTGATTCCTACCAGAGGAATGTAAGAAACATAGAGCATATGAGTTCCACAACCTAAGACAGTTCACTATGCTCGTAGTAGAGTATGAGTAAAAGTTCTATGAGGTTATGCCCTTTTCTGAAGTTAGTGATAACCTAGCATAGCTAATATGACATTTCATCAAAGGCTTGAACAACCATCTAGTTCGGGGTGTTAAGGTGTTTGAACCTAAAACCCTAAAAAATGCAGTATATCAAGCCATCCTTGTAGAGTAGAGTGTCAACCTAGGACATGGAGGTTTTGTGGGAGCACCTACAACATCAAGATCAAAGGGTAACCACAAATTAGGTGGTAGTAAGAAACCTCTTTCTGGAGGTAATCAATAGAAGGGAGGAACTTATACTCTAGCATAGAGTGGTGGCGGTGGTTCCAACACTAGGAGCTATTGCAACATGTAGCATAATAAGTGCAATCAATATGACCAACCATCTTAGAGTATTCATTCTTATGTTAGTGGGAGTAGTGTTCCATAGTCTAATGTAGGTAGAGTGCAAAGAAGTTTTGAAAGAGAATGATTTTCATGCAAACAATGCGAACACAAGTTGTCCCATTGCCGTCAAGGGAAAGCACAATGCTTAGACCATAGACCTATAGCTTTAGAACCTACAGTTGGAGACATGGGTAGGTCCTAGAGAGTGTTCTCACTAGATTCATATCCTCCTACATGGGGAAAGCATCCATTTGGACCCACATAGTGAGTTCATTTTTTCTACCATTCTTGTAGGCTTCTAGGAGTAAGCCTAAGTCTATGGGGTGGATGTAGTACCTGCCCCTAGTTTGCATTTTGTTATTATTGATGAACTCTTTTAGGCCAGTTTATGCTTGTTGATTAGTAGCACTATCTTTCAGATTATCATATAATTTTTTCATATTAAGTTAATTTTATGATGAGACTACTTGGTATTATCTACTTTATGTATGCATGATGATTATTACAGTGATTTCAGTTATTGATGATGATTAGTTAGATGGATTATCATATGTGGTTTTCTTATGGATACATACCCCATACTACACGTTTATAGTGTGTGTGTATGTTTTCTTTATGTGTGGCATTTTTGATGTGGTTAAGGAAGGGAGTCATAGTCACCTGCTAGTCAAGATCTACACAATGAACCACTTGCTACCATTGCCTATTTAGCCTAGTATATATGTGCTTGTACATGTGGAGGTTTTATGCAGATTGCAGGTATTGGGTATAGACTTCCTTGAATTGCTAGGATGAGCCTACCCTATTGCATTATCTCAATGGTAAGAGAGGGGAGATAAATTCTTAAGTCCAAATCCTAACCTTTAAACCCATTTTTCCTATAAAATTAGGACAATTATCTGAGTTGATTACCTTAATAATTCATGGTACGACATGAATTCGTGATTATAACCGTTTAGTTTGACCTTGTATGTGTTTTTCTTTGATGGTTTTTCATATTTCGTCCTATAGGTCTTTGGTGATTTTTCTATTAATGAAGTTAGATTTAAAGATTAAATTAACGATTTAATTTAATGGAAAACTATTATGATACTTTTAATATTTCATTATATTTAATTAATTGAGAAAATAAATAAATTTAAAGATAAAATTATAAATTTTATTGTAGAATGTGATAATATTTATTTAATTTAATAATTATATATATTGAGGAGTGCATTTTTAAATAACTACTAAATACTATTATTATTTAAGTTAATACATATTTTATCAATTAACATGTTGAAAATAAATTAAGAATGAAAAAGATATTAATTTATTAAAAAACTTTAAATTGCATAAAGTGTGCACAAGATTAAAATTTAATAAATTATTTGAAAAGACAAAGCAAGTAAATTTAATAAAGATATTTTAATTTTTATAAACAAGCATGGAAACATAAAGGAAAGATAATAAAGAGTTTAAAAGTTGTGATCAAGGAGTACTCTCGAGTGATCGCACAATTAGTGCCCTGAGTATAGGAGAGAACTTTTTATCAGCATTTGAGGGTTCATTTTCAAAGGACAAATGTCTTTGGAAGGGACCATGAATTTTGGAGAAGGAATTTTTGAAGAGAGAAGCTTTTGAGAGAAGAAATTTTTCTCACAAATCTTTTTGGTGTTCACAATTTTAACATAAGAATCCAAGTAGATTCTTGTGTTTTGATTCCCATAGTTAATTATGTTATTTCTTTTTTCCTATATTTTTCATGATAGTGAAATGTTTATTTGAAATTCTTTGTGATGAGTATTTTCAATATTGTGGATTTTTCAGTATGCATGTTGAATCTTCTATATACGTGAGGATTAAATTCTTAGCAGAAACATTGTCTAGTAGATTTAAAAATTGGAATTTAAACTAGAAAGGGTTTTGAATTGGAAAGAAAAATTTTAACTGAAAATTTGACTTTTGGTCATATTTTCCCTATCAGAGTATTGTTGGAACTTTTATATTAAAAAAATTATTAAAATATTATTTGCAAGGGTTTTTTGTTACAAAATTTTATTAAAAAAAAATAAAATAAAATAAAAATTTTAAATAAATTGGGGAAGGAGTGGGGAAATCCACACACCCCTCTCCCCCCACCCCCCTCAACGACCATTAAGGGCTGCATGGTAGCACATGTTGCCGACAACCATTAAAGGTCGCATGACAGGCTTGCTATCATGGGCAATAGGTACGTCTTCTACCATGACAGTAGGTCTGTTGTGGCAACCCAAAGGCTGGCAGAATTTTAAAGAAAACACTGTATAATAAATGATATTACTTTTTTTTTTATAAAAAAATTAATTTATTAAAATTTTATTATATTAAATTTTAACTTATTCTTTTTTATTAATGTTATTAATAAGTCTTATTAATATATATTAACTAAACAAATAGTTAAATAATATTAATATGATTATTTTTAATCATTAATTAATTTAGTTAAATTAAATTTGATTAAGATTAATTAATAATAGATGTTATTAGTAAAGATCAAAATTTATTTTATTATTATTATTAACAAGATTGCTTTTAAGTAAAATTGTAAATTATTTTACTTAAAAATTAATTGGTATTATTTTAATAATTATCCTTAAATGATTTTTGAATAATTGACTTGAAATCAAAATAGGGTAATTCTGCATTTTATTCAAATATAAGAATGTGGTAAATAGTAAGGGTTAAATTATAAATCGTAGGTATTCAAAACCTTACATTTAACGAAAATTGAAACCTTACTATTAACTCAACCATGTGTTTTCAAAATCAAACCAAACTATGAAACCTACATTGTTCTCTATATGTTGTCTATGTTTTGGGTTGACTAGAGTGTTGACTAGTTTTTGAACATCTACTAGAGGCTTGAGATTTATGTGTTTGTGATTTTAATGAATTCATCTTGATCTTTTAAACTTAGCCATGGCAATGTGTTGGTATGCTCTATGATGAGTTGTATTTATTGTTCATTATTGCTTTCCAGTGTTCTTATGTGAAGCTGAGGTGAATGTTATGACATATTTGACTTAACCTTTTTGAATCTTTGATTAGTATTTTTGGGATGCTTTCAAGTTGCTCCTAGAGAACTGATGTGTCATTGTGAATTATCTTTTGATGTTTTCCAATCACTTGTAAAGGACTAAGGTGATATACTATGATAGTTTGATTTACACTTTTATGAGCCTAGGGTAGGTAATCTATACATTAAGTTGGGAAGTGGCTTGCAATGGAGGCCGGAGCCCAAAGTGGCTGGAAGGGTGACCCATTGTATGTAATTTAATAATTGATAAAATTTTATTAAATGAGTTTAAAATGAATAAATGGTACCACATAAAGTCACTAAGGGGCTAGAGGATTAAAAGACTAGTTGGGTAACCTTAGAGTTGACTCGTTAGTATGCCTTGTCAGTACGAAAGGATACTAGTGCCATATATAGTCACTAGGGGGCTAGAGGATAAAATGACTAGCTAGGTAACCTTAGAGTTGGTTCATGTGATGACACTTGCTCACTAATAGTATAGATTTCCTACCTATCTTTGTTAGCCTTTGGTTCTAGATGTTGATTATTTCTTGGAAGCTTTGAGTTAGATTACTTTTAGGGTTTCCTAGACTTAGAGATTACTTTTGATTTTCGGATTGATATCATGTTTGGGACTTGAGACTATCTCCTCAGAGTGGTGGGAGTGGGCCTTTTTAGTTACTATGTGGTCAGGCGGTAATGCTTTTTACTCTTACTATTGAGATTTGTCTGTTGATGTTGTGGCTAGAGTTCTTTGTCCACATTTCTTTTCATTATATCTTTGTGTATTATAATGGATGGTTATATCTTTATGATGAATGATTTCAGTTATTGTATTGTACTTTATTTCATGGATCCAAAAGGGATAATGTAATCTATTTATATAAATGTATATTCTTATAGACTTTCATACCCTGTGACATGTACAATGGATGATTGAGCATTCTAAATTTAATTACCAAGTGGCATTCCAAACAAATGTATATTATTTAAATGAACTTGAACTTATAATTATTTCTTCATGTGGATGTGGTATTTGTTAGACTTAGTATTAATTAAATCTAAATGTGTCTCAACATCTTGGGATCCTTAAGGAATGTAATCTATTATGTTTTCTTATATATGATTGTATGTTATTGCTTTAGCTACTTTCAGATTGATGTGTATGTTATTCTTTCTTTTAAAAACTAAATTGTTTGGCAAACTTAGTGAAAAAGTTAGGTTAATTCTTTTGGATCCCTTGGTGGGGCATTACATAAACAAGGAATTTCCTTCTGTGTTAAGTGGGTCATCAAAGCTCTTTCTGGAGATGAGGCCTAGAAGATTCTTCTTAGGTGCTACATTTCCTCTACTTTTTTTTTGTCAACAAGTTGCCTTGGAAGGGAATCGGATTTCAAACTCTTCTCGTCACTTTGAGCCTATTCAAAGCCAAGGATCCATTTTTTATAAGATAATTTGGAGGGTTTGTGAGGTTGTCAAGAAGTGGCTTTATTGGGCTGGTAATGGTTTAAAAAATGGGCATTCCTTGAATTAACACAATTTGTGGTGGTTAACCTTGTTTACTATTGAGGGTGTACCACTTGCAAATATTTACAATAAAAGTGCACTATATTTTTTTAAGCACAGTATCACAATGCCCAAAGATATGTTTTTCAAAGTGTCCTTGAATATGATATTATGGGAAGATATGTTAAGTTGGGAAATGGCTTGAAATGTAGGCTAGAGCCCAAAGTGGCTACTAGGGTAACCAATTGTAAGTAGTTTAAATAAGTGATAACATTTCATTAAATGGGTTTAAAATTATTTAATAAAATATTGGTACCACATAAAGTCATTAAGGGGCTAGAGGATTGAAAGAATAGCCAAGTAACCTTAGAGTTGACTCGTTAGTATGCCTTGTCAGTATGAAAAGATACTAGTGCCACATAGAGTTAATAGGGGACTAGAGGATTAAAAGACTTGCTAGGTAACCCTAGAGTTGGTTCATGGAAAGTAGTAAAGATTTCCTACCTATATTTGATTGCCTTTGGGTCTAGATTTTGATTTTATCTTGGAACCTTTGAGTTCGATTACTTTTAGGGTTTCTTGGACTTAGAGATTACTTTTGATATTGGGATTGATATCCTGTTTGGGACTTGAGACTATCTCTTCAGCACTGTGGGAGTGGGCCTTTTTTGTTACCATTGGGTCATGTGGTAGTGCTTTTTACTCTTACCCTTGAGATCCATCCATTGATGTCGTGGCTAAAGTACTTTGTTCGCATTTCTTTTCATTCTATCTTTGTGTATTATGATGGATAATTTTACTTATCGTATTGTACTTTATTTCATTCATAGAGTTTTGACCTTCTAGTCTCAACTCTACGTTTTCACTTTCTTCATAAGTTGGGCATTCAAATAGCTATTCCTTGATGGAAGGATTGGAAGTAGTATTCATGTACTCCTCTTGTCAACTACAAGCAAAATATGAGATACATATGGTTTGTACCTCAATTTCATACGGTTGAGTCTCTCAAGTAGGATTGGCACCTCCATTCTACACAAAAAATTTGGAGATATAGGTTGAAGGCTATCTAGAAAGTCATTATTGAGCCAAAGATTGCTTAGTTTACTTAATATGTTCTCTTAAAGGCTTTTCATCTTAGGCCTAATTCAAGAGTTTGGGTATTCCTTACCCACACTATCTTTTTTTTGGGAAACCTGACACTTTCCTGCACGTCTTTTTCTTTTGTCATAGAAATGAACAATACTGGCTTTGGATCCATGATTTTTTTAGTCCTTTTAGGCTGGAACCAATTTCTTGGCATATGGTTTTTCTTGAGGAATCTACCAAAATCTTGTTTAAATTCTCCTAGATTTGAGATTCTTTTAGGCTGGAGATTATTTTTACTCTTTGGAAAGATAGAAATGTTGTTCTTTTTACACATAATTTTTTGGCTATAAATGTTTCTATGTATACTAAGGCTTGCATATGTAATAATGTAATACTACAAATTCAAGTGTGGACCAAAAAATTTACTTTAGAGGTGGCCCACTTGTTTGAGTTTCTTAATCATTAAGAAAACATACCTCACATAGTTGCCCAAGTGTCACTAGATTCTACAACGGTGGACTAGACTCTACCATGTGGTCTTCAACAAGAGCATATTTCCTTTGCCCATCACTCCTAGACATCGCATTCCAAGGCCCCTCTCCTCTCTCCTTGTGGATGGGATGTTTGCCACTAGCACTCTGTTTCTCCACGATGTGGCTCAGGGTGGTCACTAAATGCTCCTGCTTTACTCCTATTGCTCTTGGTTGGTGTATGCCTACTGCTAACACCAAGTGATCATTCACCCACCTAAACATGGAAATTTTTTTATGCAATGCAATGGGTGAGGAAAACAAACATATTGTCACTGTTTCCAATGGTTGGTGGGCTCCTCCTGAGCCACCCTCTAACCCCACTGATTCATGGCAGTTTCATGATCAATAAGGTCGTCCTCCCTTCACTGGTATCGCTTTAGTTGCTTGAGGGTTTCTTTTATGCTTTTTTTATGAATAGCTATTAGTGTTTATGGCTCTAACATTTGAACTCTCATGGGGTGATCTTGTATCCTCTTGCCCCTTTTTGGTAAATACATAACTTTCATTTTTAATTGATAGAGAAGGGACTATTCATTAAAACATATTATAAAACCCTAAAAAATAAATCCTAGACATAACAAAATATTCTTAAATATTTTAAAACTAACAAACTTAAATTCTAAGAACTATACATTTTAATTTTAAAAAAAATTAAGTTGTAAATAATAGTTTACATGCCAGAAAATAAAATTCTACAAATCAAATGGCTCTTTACAAGTTCAAATAGTCATAACAAAATTTTAAATTTTTGGGAAGAACTTCATTGCTTTGCAACCTTATTACACTATTTTTCATATTTGAAATTAATCAAAGAAAAGAAAGAGAAATACAAATTCTAAATTGATTACATAGGTTTTTATAGTAATAATCTCCTCTTTAGAGAATTCATTACTAAATATAATATAATAATTAGTGTGAATTATATAGAATTAATAATTCTTGTATTGAAACATTAAGTTCAACCTTGCTCAACCATAAATCTAGAATCATATAGAAAATTAATACTTTCATCTTTTTTATCATATATAGATAATGTTGCGATCCTTAATTTTTCCTTAATATAAGTTTAATTAATGGTTTAATTGTTCTTAGAATATATTTTATTATTGAAAACTTCTCTCCTATTATAAATGACTTGTGTTTCGTAAGCATGGTGAGAGAAGTACATCATTCGAGCATTATACATATATATTTCCTTCTCCTATTGTTCTCTATAACTCTTTCCCATAATATAGGTGATTCTATATATTCTCTCTCCATGAACAAATATAATTTGTAGACAATATCTGTTATATCCATTGTTGTGTATCTCGTTATCAATTATTATTCATTTCCCAACCATCTTACATCTTTCTCTATTTGCTTCTTCTCAGCAACGCTCGTCTGGATGTTTTTCTTATTCTGCAGCTTATTGTTCCTTTCTCGTACGTGCCTTCTGCCATGGACTTATATCTGCCTTTTTTGAATCTATGATACTCCCTTATGAGAATAGTCTTTCTGCTGATATCTTCCCAATCTTATATTGTTAACAACACAAACAAGTAACTTCCAATAAAGTATCTTACATTCTTTAAAGTCAAGAGATGCCTTTAGTATAATGTTGTCGTTCATTTCGGTTACTTATGTCTACGTCTTGTATGTATCCTTTCCATTACCATTCATACTGGGTAATACTTATCGATTATCAAATGCATCTAATAACAATGTTTGGGCTATTGGGCAACTTATTTGCACACCTTCCCAACATTTTTAAGTATATTAACACTCTTAAGAGCTTCAGTTTGTGACACCGCAGATTGCGCCTAATACTAATGCCTTCTCAATGTTTCCAAGTGATTCTTAAACGTAGTGGCTCAACATAGTATTTGTCGTAGGCAGTCTACTAATGCAATCACTTCTACTTAAGTAGTGATTAAACATTTTAATTTCAACCAATGACATCTTCAAATTTTTATTTTTATTGTTTATTTTTCACTTTTCTAATGTATATAAATGAAAATTTTAATTTTTAAAATTAATGTAATTATTTTATTTCAATTTGATTGACTCAAATTTTTGGGGTTTAATAGGAGCATGTTTTGAGGAAACACTAAGGTAATATTCTCAGATGTACAATATATTTAAATATATTTAAATATATTTAAATATGAAATAATTTTGTAACATTTATTAATAATTTTTTCAACATGTTTGAATTTAAAATTAGGGTTTTATGAAAAATATTAAAATACTAATTATGCTATGTGTTCAAGATGATGAAAGATCATCCTCACAACTTCCAAGAATCGCTTGCATGCAAACACCTATAATGGAAAGAGAGAAGCAGAGGCTATGAAGGATGGAATTCCTAGATCCACAGATGAGACATTATTGATGAGAAAGAAAAGAAATTGATTTAATGAAAAGTGAATCAGTAAATTACAAAGAGATCAATCCTTTTAAGAGGAGATAAAAACCCTAACAGGTAACTAACGTAGGTTGGATGATAACAATTAATTATTATATCTCCAAAGTTTAGCTTAAGTAAACTAGAGATAATAAGTGACTTAATAATTAAATCAATATGATTTAATTAATAAGAAAAAAATTATTACTCTTACACCACCCCTTAAGATAAATTTAGGGAGTACCATAAAACTTAAAAACTATTACTTAAAGAAAATTTAGGTCCCAACAACAATGTGTGATGAGGTACCCAAGCACAACCAAGTCTTTGAAAATAGGAGAAATGTAGAAAATCACATAGGAAAAACCCTACTCCAAAAATAGACCAAAATAATGTTGAAAAGAACTAGTGAAGGACCGAGGAAGCTTCCAAACTAGGGATTGCCCCAAAAGATGGAAACAAAAGATGATCATGAAGAACATCATTGAAGCATGAAGCATTGTAAACTACTAATCTAATAGGTTGCATAGGTATATACATGAAGAAATACTAAATACATAGCTCATTCCATCAAGCCAAGAAAGAAATAGAACCAACATTACCCCATATAATGCTGAGAGGTAAGACATGAATAGTAGAACTAAATGCAATATCTCTTGTAGAAACAAGAACTAGGAATATCATGAGTTTAAAAGAAGTACAAACACCCATAATGACATGTTTCATTGACACACCATGAGGCTAATGTTATGGAAGGAACAACCACTTGACAAAGGAAGATGACAAATATGGCTAACATGAAACCCCTCAAGGGACATTATAATGTAATGCAAGTACAAGAAAGCACAAATATTTGTGAGATCCTGAAATAAAATAAAGTGGAACTTTATCTCAATGCATTTACAAAAAATGGATATAAATAATGTCTAAATATGCCATAAGAGACATAATGCTAGTACAAAAGATAGTACAACCCATGATGAATCATCTGAAGCAATAAAATCAATCCCTAGACTTGAAACAACCAAGATATCCACTAGAGTGCAAAAAAAATTTAAAAAATAAATAGAATGTGCCTAGAGTAGAATCTATAGAAATAAAATGACTAAAGATATGTCTATTGGAGTGAAAAATAGAACCTCAAACATTGACTACATAAATTGACAACCAAATAACATGAAAAGTCCAAATAAATTGTATTATCACGATGATCTTAGAATCATCTTTCCAAGAATATCTTGTTTGCAAAAAAATAGAGTTCAAAAACCATATGTAGGTCAAAAAAGAGGCAGAAGGGAAACAAAAAAATCATTTCTTGTGGACCCATGCCAAAATGCCTTAGGAAGCATGCTCACTAGTACTGGGAATTACCTCAGGAAGCATGTCAATATATGTAAAATAAATTGTATCAGGAGACGTGCAAGTTTTATACCAAAAATAACCTTAGGAAGCATGCAGGTTGTGAACCAAAAATTTCCTTGGGAAGCATATCAATTCTGTGCCATGAACTACCTCGATTTTAGTCCCTAAAAATGTCAATTTCGATACAAAAAAAATCTAACTTTTGTACAAAAAAATCTTGTTTTTTTGTGCCAAAAAAATTCTCATTTTTCTTACAAGAAAACCTTAATTTCTGTGTCAAAAATCTCAATTTCTATTCCAAAAAATCATAGAATTACCACCTTGGGAAACATGCTCAATTCGAGAGAAATTTTTATTTTCTTAAGATTCAAACTGTATCCCAATTGGATAAATTGTATATGAAAATAAGAGTTTTTGGGCACTCTCAACTCAACAATGATGTCCATCTAGGCTTAAATTGAGTTGAAAATTAGTGACCACCCCAACCACCACCTCTCCCCAAGACCCAAAAAAAACCACCACCCCTCCCCAAGACCCAAATTTTTTTTTTTTGAAGAAATGAAACCTTTTAAAATCTAAGCCAAACCTCTCATAAATCAAACTAGGGCATGAAGATCTGGAGCTCTAATATCATGTTGGATTTGATGAGAGATCAACCCCACAACTCCCAAGAATTAGCTATCAAAGAAAGAGAGAAGAAAAAGCTATGGATGATGGAATTCTCAAATCCATGGATGAGACATTCTTGATGAGAAATAAGAGAAATTGCTATAATCAAAATTTAATTAATAAATTACAAAGAGATCAACTCTTATAATTGGAGATCAAAGATCTAATAGTTAGTTAACCTAGATTGCATGATAATAATAATAAAATAATTAATTATTAAATACCCAAAGATAAGCTTTAGCAAACTAGAGATAATAAGTGACTTAATAATTAAATCAATATGATTTAATTAATAAGATTTTTTTTATTACTCTAACATTATATGTTAAATATTATTATTATTCTATTTAATTAAAGTATGTAAAATATATTATCATTACTTCAGTTTTGTTTTTTTATAATAATTAAATTTATTGTATTGCTCTACTTAACTAAACTATTATAACTTACAACAAAGACAAGCCACTAGGTAGTACTTTTTATTTTTTATGTTTCCTTATTATAAATTTCTTCTATTACATAGCGGGGTATGTGTAACCATTATAAAATAAATCTCCTACTATATCTAGCTATGTGGACAATTAAGAACCTCCAAACCACATAACTTGTTTACACAAAATATGAATTTTATTTGGAGATGAGTGTCTTTGATTGAATGATACTCTCTCTATATATATATGTGTGTGTGTGTGTGTGAGATTGATCTTATTATTAATCATGTAAAAAAAATATTGTATAAATAGGATTAGATTTAGATCATGTGAGATAACTTATTGCTATAGGAAAATGAATCCTTTTTACTTTCCTTCTACATTGATCAATGTGTAATGATAAATTCTTCCCTAGTTCCCAGCATTATTAATCTATTGAAATCAATATAGTTATCTTATTTAAAAATGTGTGTGTGTGTGTGTGTATTATTATCTAATTATAGTTTTTATAACAATAAGAATTTAATGATCTTACGAGTTTATGAATATTGAATTATCAATAGTAATAACTAATAATATTTATTGATATAATATAATATAATATCATTAAATATATTGTAGTAATAAATAATATATTTAATAAATTGTTACAATATTTGTTCATTAATTTTATTAATTAGTATTATTCAATTTTTTTTAAAAAAAATTCAAATCGGAGATATCATAGATGAATAAAATTACCTTCATGGTGCCATTATATCTTATATGAAAAAATCCACAAGTAACCTACATGTTGAACCCATGAATCTTATTCACATAGGTTCATAAGCAACCAACTAATCATTTGTCCCAAATAGGAGAGATTTTTTTGGCCACATTTAATTGGAGGTTTTCTTAATTGTTTTCCTAATCCTACCCATCATGCATAGAGAACATCAATGTAGATAATCTGTAATTATACAAATTGATTAAATATTTTCAACAAACAATATTAATAGTTTGTTAGAGTGATTACAATAAAAAAGAGTGGTTGGGAGGGGTGAATTAGTTATTCTTACTTGTCTAGATGTATTAATTCAACGTTTTAGCAACTTCAAAACACTCAATCAAACTCTTAAATCAACTCCACCAATAGAGAAATTCATTAGTAATCCAACTTATTTGTTCAACCCTAACCTTTTTATTTTGTATATGTTGAATTAAAAAAAGAGAGTAAATAACATAAAATATGAAAATAAAATTCACACAAGTATAATACCAGAATTTAACTTGGAAACACAATCTGGAAAAAACAACAAACTAAAATGCTACTGGTTTTTACTCTTCTCAACAGAGATCGATTAAGAGCCAAACCTATTAAAGGTTACAAAAGACGCTGCTAGGTGTGACCCTATTAGAGGATTTAATCAATCTTTTAGGAGTGCCTTGCTAGAGGTGTTCAAAAAATTCCATTAGAATGTCATCGTAATAAAAAGATTTGAAATATGATTGTTAAGTCAACCTTGATTAAAATATTTTACTGCTACAATGGTTAGAAATTAACCACTAGGTTAATCTGATAAAATACAACTAACTTTGCAAATTTCAATTTCCATTTGACATTTTACTAGCTCATTAGTTGGACTCCATCACATTCTTCATCTCATATCTTCTTGGCAACTCTTGAAGCACTATTGCTTCGCCAACTTATCAAATTTCTTTTGCAATTATGTTCTTCACTTGTTCTCACAAATTCATAGGTCCAAAAATGATGAAAGATGTCTTATGTCTCCTTAAATACATAGGGTTAATATGTAGCTACCTAAACATAACTATAGATCTTAGGGTTTGATTAGATTCATTAAATCTATCAAACATTTTTTCTTCTACTTATTTCTTGAATTTTTTGGAAACTTCTAATTAACTCTTCACCTTAGATAGCTTAATAAACTCAATTCATGCAATTTATATACTATCTCCTTAGTCCATATATTTTATGCATTTTGACTCTTCCTTAAATTCAATTGTGTCTGCCTCAAATCTTGACTCTTTCACAAACTATTAAATTTATCATGCTTGGAAATCATTATGTTCAACTCAGTCATTACAGAGTGGCTTTGTCACTATTGATTTGACTCACTCAACTTACATTGGCTCACTCATCTTTCACTTTGTCCATTCATTACTTCAGTTTTCTCTTCATATTTCTCAGTCTCCACTATCACTTGGCTAACACTATTCTTTTTTATTATTAGTTAAATTCCTTAATCTTTTGTTTCAACTTCTTCATTAATGTAGAAACATTTCACTCACTCTAACTTAGTGTTTTACTCAAATTCTTGACTTCTATCTATCATCTCATCTACATTACAACTCATTTGTCTTCTTTACTTAACTCAATTATCAAACAACACATTATCTTCTCAAATATATATTGATCAAGTTCCATTGTAATTCCATCATACTTAGTCCTTATTATTCAACCACTTTACTAGTTCACCTTGTTATCTCCCTTTTCAAATACTCTTCATCAATAAATTGATATGGCACTCTACATTATTAGAAAATATCTTACTAGTAAGCTTTGACATTAATGATAACATAACAATTATTCCAACTATAGTTTGCAACATAGTTTTGCATGAAATTCTAGCTTTTTATGTATGTGATAATATGAGTAATATTTTTAATTAATTCATTTTTTACAAATATAGAATGCATAACCATCATTTCAAAAAATACCATCACATAGACAAAATATTCCATCAACATCAATCAACATTTTTTTTATGTTTGTAGGGATAAGGTCATTTTCCCTCACACCATTTTTTAGTATGTTTGTTTAAATTGAAGTTAAGAAGCTTGTCGGAAAATTTTCCCCTTCAAAAAAAAAGAGATATCCTATAATCCTTAAACTAATGGAGCATAATTGTGTTATCCAAAATAAACTATTTATAGTCTAGGAAGGGGTTTGAATTCCCTATAGGAAAAAGATGATTTTAAAAGTGTTACCTTCAATCCAAACCATTGTATGTCCATTAGAAAAAAGGTATTCTATAAATTATTTTAGATGCATATGAATTAGAAAAGTAGTTTTCATTTTGTTTCTAAAGGGAGGACCACTAGAAGAATCATGGAATTATTATCAGAAGCCACAAACTCACAATGAACTAATTTGAGATTCACTTTGGTTTACCGATTAGTAAATTAGTCTTAATCCACCTCATTGGTTCTATATACTAAACAGTCACCCTTATCTTAAACATTATTGTATTAATGAGTATGACTAGATATATCTTGCTAGAGTTTGTAACTGTGAGGCACATGGAGATCATACCATGATGACAAAATTGAAGAAATTTTGATCCAAGTTCAATTACAATCTATAAAAATATTACCCTCAATAGACACCTAAATTTTGATATAAAATCATCCATTAGATAGAAACACCCCTAAATATTCAACTATTACTCTCATTCCAAACTTCCAAACCTAAACTAGGGATGATGAGAGAGTGTCGAAAGAAAACTAAAATGTTTGAAAAATGAAAAACATAGCAAGTTTGGGAACCAAAAAAAGGGAAAATCAAGAAGATATAATATGAAAGAGAATTTTAGTCCTTGGAGAATTTAATTTTATAATAATTATTATATCTAGAAAGAAGAATAAAAGTTCAATTTAGCTACTTTAAGACATAAACTGGAGAAATGCATTTATTATTACATTGTTTTGACAATTTGATTTCTAATCACAATATACCTATAATAATTGCTATTGACAAATGTTAATCTAAAATAAATGACCATAATTTAAATTATAAATATTATAAAATATACTCCTTTTTCATAAACTTGTAGTTTTTACTACAAAAAGCATTTCATGAAGTTCACATTAAGGAAATATATGAATGTACAAATAAAAGAGAATATTTGATGAATTATATGAAGATATTGTAGAAATTAATGTCTAGTAAAGTACCATGACCCAAAATACATCACTATTTATATTATGGTGTCCTAGGATAAATATTTATATTATAAAGACTAAGAAAAGCTATGATATTCAATAATGAATTAGACAACCCATTATTAGTGTATAATTACAACTCCAAATCCTATTAGCATGAGATAATTTAAAAATTATTGAACTAGTTTCATAGAGCCAATTGATGATATAACTAAATATTCAATGTTGTTTTTTAGTAGTAGAATGACTAATTATTTTGAAAATTGGTTGAGGTTCAGCCTGCAGAGAATTGTATTACCAGTTATATAATAAATTATGATGAAGGGTGCTCCCCTTAATACCATAAACACATAACCGAAAAAAAGAAACAACAACAATTGAGAGAACAAACCAGGGGCTTCTTATTATCACCGTAAATGAAGAATTACATAACTCACAATTAAAATATGCTAACCCACAAGGGCCCCTTCATTACTATACTCTACAAGTCAATGTTGTTAACTATCACCCAGATTTGTCCTA
This sequence comes from Cupressus sempervirens, assembly GCA_028749045.1. NCBI lineage: Eukaryota > Viridiplantae > Streptophyta > Pinopsida > Cupressales > Cupressaceae > Cupressus > Cupressus sempervirens. The sequence continues at coordinate 499,409,458 of CM053789.1, forward strand.
GACAATGTTAAAGCCTTTCTTAAATAGGCAATTTTATCCTACTTGAGAAGGTTTTGGACACTCAAACTTAATACCTAGGTCCAACAAAACCTAACAATACATATAGAGTCGGCCAAATACAACTTTAACAAATTATTTTACAAATATTGTGTAGCCCAACTTTAGAAGGCCATAACTCTTGAACCGTTGCTCGAATTGGCTATTATAACCACTTTTTGGAAATACTAACTCCTGATCTATAGACTCGGATTGGCACAACTACCTATTCGTTGAGATTTTAGACCTCATCTAGGGCCTCCAAGGCCTTCAAAACTAAGCTCAAATATTTTTATCTAGAATTTTCCAAAAAAAATTTGCAATAAATTCTCTGATACTTAAGATGGAAGAATGAGATTTTTATGGTAGGCTTATAATTCTGAAATGAACATTCAGATAGAAAATGAGAATATTTCAAGCTCAAATGACAAACTTATTAAAAATAGTAAGCTCCTAGAGATAGTAATCCCTTGTCTACTAGTCCTAATTAAAATAGAAAAGACTGAAAATAAAAATATTTTTGGATGATGCAAGATTTTCCTCACACCTCGGATGCTCTTGCATCAAATTCCTACACAATGGCATCATTATTAGATGTTAGTGCCCATTAAGCATCAATAGTTATAAAGGAAAATATTCTAACCAATGTAATGATTATGTACAATTTGTGATTTCCTTATCATCCATTGCCAACTATGGCAATAAAGAACTTAACAAGATGATTAGAAATAAAGTAACTAAAGAATTGTGTAGAAATAGCACTAAGTGGAATATAAAAGCAACTATAGTATTGTGAACTTACTATACTGCATGTAATTAATCCACTATGCATACAACAATTTTTTTTCTATATAGTATCTATAAGTTCCATTGCTAACCTACCAAAAATAGTGCTAGTGATTCTTGATGGTGATTCCATTAGAAGAAAAATAAATTAGGACTTGAAATACTATATGAAGGGAGGTGGTTCATCAAAACACATGTTTAGATACAAAAAATGTGAAAAAATTGGATACAAGAAAGCCCATGAAAAGATGTTTTTTAGGTTAGAGACTTGGTCTTCTAACATTACAACAATTACAAAATATGGTTTACTTTAGTGGGGAATATTTTCCAAATGGCTAATCTCACCCGTCGGTGACACTGAATTTGGCAAATTTTTTGTCACTTTTTAGGGTGAAAATATTGCCCACAATTTATGAAAATTGGGTTGTTTATGTAGACCAATTGTTAGTAATGATACATAATCATTTTTATTTTGATAATGAATTCACCAGTGGAATCTAATCTTTCCACATGGTAAATTAAATGTTTTTGCCCACAATTTTTGAGGCAATGTCTTAATTGATGGTCACATTTTCCAATCTATGGTAAAACTAAGAGTCAGGTTATAGGTAAAGTACATATATTAGACAAGTGTCTCTATTCAGGATACTTTCTTAGGAAATTTTTTTCCTTCTAATTTTAGGCCTGAAATAGATTATACTATGAACAAGTGTCATTATTTTAGAAACTTTCTTTGAAACTTGTTGCACTTTAACTTTTTAGCCCAAAATGGGATTTAGATCATTGATTTAGGATCATCTAATGGTCACTAAATAGGGTTATTGTATCTTGGATGATACAAATTTATAGTTTCTTTATATTTTTACTTTTGGTCACGATTTTCTAAAATAATTAAAGATTCACCATAGTTTCAAGAAATTATTATATGATGGTAAAAAATTGCCAATAATTTCTTTTAAAAAAAATTGATTTTGAAAAAAATCACCAATTAAAATTAATATTTCTCCCCTAAAACAATGTTGGATTCTCCATGATTTTATACATTTTTCCAAAGTGGGGTTTCTGAAAGTTATCCCTAGTTCAAAATTGAACAAAATCTATATGCTCAATAGACAATACCTTATAACACTGATGAAATTCTTATATATAAAGAACTAATATAAAAAATACTAGATGGAACTACTTTATAGTTTTACATTGTTTATGTAATCTTCTTAAACATTATTGACACCTTTCAAAAGAGCATTTATTTGAAGCATAATTTACAATGTAAAAGGCTAGGTGATGTTTTATGGAATGAGAAACCACATAGAGTTCTAGATAAAATGACTTGTCTTTCTAATCAGACCAATAAATTGAATGAGTTAAAATATAACAATTAGATTAGGGGTTCTAGGTAAAAGTCACATCCAATCTAATAGGTCCAAATATATTGTAAGATGTCATCACTAGTAAAAGGAAGATAATACATCTTTTAAAAAAAAACAAAAGACTACTAATGTGGATTAATCAACACCAACATGGGGCTCAAATAGACTAAAACACAAGACCTTCATTATTAGAGGCTTGTCACTAACTGATGTGTTTCTTGGTGTTCCCCAATAAGAGTGTAAGTATACAATGATGCAATAGATGTATAGGTAAAAAAATATGATGAAGAAAGATGTTAAGAATGAACGTATGACAACATATATGGTAAGGGTGTATACAAAATTATAAATGAATACAAACCAATTGAATTAGTATTAGTTCTCAATCTAATGTCATACATATTTCCTTCATGTTTAGTTCAATATGTTCTCTTATATTAAAATTTGTGTCCATGTTTACGTAGAACTTCATTTTTGGTGTTACAATTGAACTTCACAAATTATTGATGCTTTAGAGCTGAAATTTGTGTTCCACAATTTATTTCTTAAAATGAATACAAATGGCTGCTTTAAATTTTATCAAAGTTCTCAAAAATCTCTCTTCAATTTATACTTGTAAGATTTTTCAAATATAATGTATGAAACAACAGATTAATTATATTATACTTTCACCCACAATAAAACTAAATGTTCAAATTTAAATGTATATCAATGTATTGATGTACATATATGTATTTACACTGAGAGGCATTGTATACAATGGTAGCACAAATGCCCAGCACAAGAATATGCCAAACAAGATTCTCCATCAATAAAAAAGAATTGGGAGCGGTTACAAACTTTTAAATCATAAAATAAAAAAGAACATTCTCGAAATAATAGATGGCTCAAATAACACAAATCTAAATGAATATAAAGTCAATTTGAAATAATAGGTGGTCAAATATTGGAAAGCCAAATTGGGTGCTTGAATTAATAGATCCCAAAATTGCTTAAAATACAAAATTAGAATTTTTAAAAATAAATAAATAGTTTAATTTATACCACATGTTAAATAATTTGATAATAAAGATATTAATATTTAATGAAAAATAAAAAATAAAAAATTATAAAAAAATTTAAAAATTTAAAATTTAGGAAAAACTAAATCAAACAAATTTATAAAGTAAAATTTTAACAAAAAAAATTCAATTTTTTTAAAAAAAATAAAAAATTGAAATAATCAAAATAAAATTAAAACAAAATCAAGAAATTACAAACAATAAAGATAATATACAATGTTTTAAACCCACCATGACTAAAAGCTTTATACTTAGTAGACGGCCGATGGCGGCAAACTATTGCTACTAATAGTGGTAGCACTATCATTGGCAACAGTTATTGTCACTATCAACTGTGATAGTAACTGTTGAGGTGGGGTGACTGAGTAGTGGGGTGAGTATGTCACACCGCCGTGTTAGTTTAATACTTTTTATTTGTTTACAAGGATGTTGTATATTTCATAATAAAAGTATACACTTCCATTTATCTTTTAATTTAATTTTTTTTAAAAAATTCTTCATGCTCTTTTCTATTCTTTATTAATATATTTGTTAACAATCTAATAAGTCTCCAATGTTTCTCTCCATTTATGGATACTCTATGCATACATTTTGATGCTTATATAATCTCATTGATCTACTTGCAAAATAACTTTCTCCAATTTTTTTCTACATTGTAATAGTAAGGTTCATTCATTGTGTATTTCTCATTTGTATACAAACATATGTTACTTTTCCAAGGTTATGTATCTTCATTCAATCATACATTATATTAAAAAAGTTAATTCCTATTTAATAATATTTATTGGTGGAACATTTTTCATCTATATATAAATAAATGTTACTTCATTAATGTTTTTTCTACTAGCTATGGTGAGACCTAAGTTGAATTTTGAGATAGAGGAGGAAAGGAGAGAATACCAAAGATAGTATCAAAGATATTATCATAGAGAATATCATAGATGCCAACAAGTACAATAGAGAAAAATTGAAAGAGAACAACAAAGAGTAATAGAAAATCAATGGTGCAGGTAAAGATATGCCTAAAGAAGTGCAAAAATAATGGTTGAACAGGTGGAAACTGAAAATCATGATCTAGAAAATATAGAGAGAAACCATCGTCAATGTACTTTTGAGAGGGTCCTTCCTGAAAATGCATAAAGTTACCAAGTTCAACATCCTCAAGCCCAACCAAGTCACATATATGATCATCCTATAGATACAATCAATCAATTAAATATTGAGAATGTACACTCTCCATCCATAGAACATGTACCAGAAACACCACAACATGGAACTAACATACATGTTGATTTAGAATTGTAAAATGATAGAGAAAACATACCCAACCCAAACGGTATTCTTAAATCTAAATTCAGAAGATTCCAAATGCAGTTTACATATCAGATAGATAGTTCGGAAACACCAAATATGCATTATGTTTGTCAGGAGTTATATCTAGGAATGAAAGTATATTGCACCAGTGAGGGTCTAATATGCAATATGTGTCATGAAGAGATAGGAATTCATAGGTTTTCATCTTCAAATAATATAGATCTGGGATGTCTACCACACTTGAGGTTACAAATTTAATTCACGTTGAAGAGATGTTGATTGCACATGTAAATCCTATATTGCAAGTTACACATGCAACTGGCAGTCAGTATAAGTATAAAGGACATACCATTAGTTTTCCCTAACATGTTAAACAACTATTAAAAGTATTGCCACACATAGTTGATCATTTACCAATTATTATTGTTTGAAGAAGGAATTAACAAGGTACATGATATAACTTTACTGTGAATAGGGATTGTGTTTATAGAGCATTGAAATACAAAGTTGAAAATGATAAATTTTATGCAAATGCCAGGATAGTTCAATGTGCTCTTAATGACCTTCCTAGAAATATGGATGAGAATATTTTTCATAGATTAAAGACAGTGCACATGGAGTTTGATTCTAATGCAAATGAAGTTGTATTCCTAGGTCCTCTCATGGAGATAGATGAAGGTAATATAATTGAGCACACAAACTCTATGGCTTCAAGGCCACCTAATGCTCAAAGGGAAATGAAATTAATTCATGCTTGGGTTAATAATCTTGGTTTAGTTCTGTCTACTTTAATTGAGTGGGCATCTATAGGTGCATCACCTATCAATTAGTATGTCACATCTAGGTTGTTGGATATGGCTTTCCCAACACTATTTCTAGATGGAAGTTGTGATTGGTTAGAGCCTAGAATGAAATAAGTAAACTTGCATGAATTTGTAAAGAATTTGATCAAATATAGGGATCATTTCTTTGGAAAACATCCGTGATTTAGGTATTTTGTGCAGAACATGGTAATAAGACACCATGCACAAAGTTCAAAATCTTTTTTTTTCCAAAAAGGAGCTTTTAGGAAATTCCAATTACTATTAATGAATTACATGAACATATGGAGAATATAGCACATAATAATCTCATAGATAGGCTAATGCAATTTAGAACAAGTCTAAGAGGAACAAGATCATATTGAGAAAAATGTAAAACAAAATTAACTTACTTTCTTAACCAACTTGGCACACCTACAATTTTCTTCTCATTAAGTGCAGCGAATATGCAATGGCCTGACTTACATGCACTAATGCCTGGTCCACCACTTGCTGATCCATGAGAGGCTCAAAAATGGAGAAGGCATAATATCATCAACTATCCACATATAGTCACTTATTACATGCACTTGAGGAATACAATGTTCGGGAAAGAAATGCTTGAAAAATGCATGGAAGTAAAGGACTTTTGGTGTAGATGTGAGTGGCAACATTATGGTTCACCTCATGTTCACTGCTTCTTATGGCTCAAAGGGGCACCAAATATGGACACTATTAATTAGTCAAATGAGGATGAGTGGAAAAGTGCAGAGAGATATTTTGACTCCATTATTCTTTCATGGAATCCTAGACTTGATCGAAACCAAAAAAAAAAATATGTAAGTTTCATATTATAAATGTGTTCAATATTAATATGTGTTTCTCACCTCTATCCAAAAGAAAAATATACGAATTATCATTTTTAGGTCTTCCATAATTTTGGTCAGCATGCATGTCTCAAGAATACCACACAAATCATTGAGATGGACATAGATCAAGATTATGAACAAATACTCAATTATGTTGAAAGAAACATGATCTATAAGGAGGGAGAATGCCTTCTTAAAAAAAGAGGAAAAATGATATGCAGGTTAATCAAATTGAAAAAAAAAATGTCTAAATTATCTATTTCACCTTTTTCAATAGGTTGGTTTAACAAGATATGTATTCACCAATGTTTCAGGTATAATGTTCCTTGGAAATTAAATTTGGAGGGGTCAAATTTATACACCAATGGAGATTTGGGTGAGAAAAAATTGAACCACTAGTAAATTTAGGCCTAAATTTTGATGCGAAAAGTCAAAATTTTGACCAGAGTAGGTCGATAAGGCGACTAAACCTTGTTGTCAGTCTTTTTTGGTTAGTTTTTTGGCACACACATTTTGCATCAAAATTTTGACTTCATAAAGGTGGACTTACTAATGTGAATTTTGTCTATTTCCTTAGTCCAACCGAAATTGTTATTTTCTCATTTGCAAGCATTGTTGGTCCAAATTTTGACATAAACCCACACCAATTTGGTGTCAAGATTGCGACCAAAACCCCTTACTTTTCTATATTGGTGCCATATAATCGACATCAAAGGAAACCAATTTGGTGTCAAAATTGTGACCAAAACCCCTTACTTTTCTACGCGGTGCCATACAATTGACGTCAAAGTGAAGACATTTGTGTTGAAATTGAGACCAAGATATGTAGAAATTTTGATGAGCTGTCTGAATTATTGTAAAAGCTTTGCTCTCATTGGAGCCTTCTAAACTGCACAAAATTTGATTCTAAACTGTAATTTCTTGGTGCATGAGAGTCAGGGTATCATGCACATTTCTACCTCCACACCATTGTTTCATTCATCATATGATTTATTTCATACAAAACAATGGGAAGCAAGAAGAAATGTGCACGATATCCTAAGTCTCCACCAAGCAATTATGCTTTACAACTCAAATTTTGTGTAGTTTAAAAGGCTCCTATGAGAGAAAAGCCTTTGCAATAATTGGCATAGTGCATCTAAATTTTGGTTCCTACAAGGAAGAATAAAATTAGGGAAGAATTATTTATCAGGAATGAAAGCAAGGCTTTGGTTCCATTGACATGACTTTATGACATGGTGGATCTAGAACAGTGTCATTTTTAGGCTTAAACATAATTAAAGGTTTTATGCCTGCAAAACCTTGAGCTACATAACCAAATGTGGACCATGGGCTTATTATAAATACATCACAAAGAGAAAGAAGATACATTTCTACCCATGCCTTCATACTATGAGATTGATTTTTAGTGTGTTGTCATTCTTCATGACTAGGTTGAAAGACACTCACAATTTTCCCATCCATGTTAGGGTGTTCCCAACACAAGTCTCTAATTCTTTCATAGTACCCAAAACCTAGAGAGGTTACTCAGACTACATTAGGCTTCTTTACAAATCTGTTTTCATATGTAGCTTCAAGGAATTCATCACTATGAGATATGTTGGGTAGAATTTTGTTCTTCTGAATACAAGCCAAAACCTAATTTGATATATGTTGGAAGAACCTAGGATCATATGTTCTGATCTACAGACCTATCCTTTGCTCTGCATGAGCTAGATAAGCTTGACAGAATCTAGTAATCAAGCCCCAGACTGGATCGGTGGGATGCAATAGGTACCTACCTAAATAATGAAAAATAGAATCTCTTTGAGGAAACAAATGGTTCAATTCCTCATTGAATGAGGGTAATAGGTAGAGAGGGGACAAAATAGTTATTGGACCTTAGAAACAACCATGGTATATGCTTTAGAAATTGCACCTGCACATGCAATTCTTATATGTGTCTAATCTCTCACAAACATAAATCATTTGTTATATTTTTAGATTTTATCTTTATTATGTAAGACTTTTTTTAAGCACAAGTGATTCCATAGAAAAACAATTATACAAGGCTTTCTACATTCAAGAATCAAAACAATAAAAGAACTTGAAAACATGATTTTATTAAGAACTTACCCACTTACTTGTCAATGAACTAGTAGAAATATAAAAGAAAGTAGCTTTGGCTTCTCCTACAATAGCATTTCCAATCACCGTTTTCCTAGTACCCTAAGAGAAAATTAAATGAACTTTATTGTAAACAAAAATAAATTTCCAATATATAAAGAATAGAGAATAAATTAGACTGACTTACAGGAGGGCCAAATAAGAGGAGCCCTTTGCCTAGAGAGGAACAAACTTGAAAGATGTCAGGTCACAATAGAGGCCATATGATCATTTTCATCACACACTTTTTGGCATGCTCTAGCTCAACTTCAGTATAATTTTGGAAAAATAAATATTAATTTTAATGAGTACATAGAAATAAACATGAATAATATTATCATCAATTCATTCAACCATATTAAATTTCCCAATATCATCCCACTGAACATTGGGATCCTGGTCCATTATCTCATTGCTAACATGCTCTATCAGACATGGTTCCAAGTTACATAGCTTATCAAGAAGATCACCATCAGGACCAACAAGCATTTCTAAATTGAAAAATATAGGACAAAAAAGAAACAACCATTAGCATGCTTCAGATAAAAACTAATAGAGGTGGTTATTTATTTAGTTAAAATCAAAATCAACTGATCTTATTCAAAAACAATGGGTATAAGTAAAATATTACATTTATATCAATATTCTAAATGACGCGTTGTAGGAAAGCCACCAGCATGATGAGTCTTGACATACTGAAGTCATGATGTGCATGAAAGCCTTCCCAATATCTCAAAGAATTTTGAATGGTAAATCAAAATGTACTCAAATAGAAAGAGCTCATTGAAAACAATATGATAAAAAATGCAACTAGGCAGAAAAAGCTCCATATGATGTTATTGATACTATGAAGTAAGTTGGACTACTGAGATCTAGCTCTTGTATGCAAAGATCTCTACCATGGTATTGAATAATTAAATCTTGAACTTTAAGATAAAAAATTTCCTTAAGCAATACAAAATAATAATTTGATATTTTTTGTAGCTTCGACTAGGCCTACACTCCTTTGAGAACCAATCAATCATGTATGTGTTTCCTCTTACAGCTCTTGGTGTCTCCAGTCTAATCCTTAATATCCCATCTATACAAATCCTTTGTTGATAAAATTTTAGCTTTGCTTGCTTCTTTTCCATCTTCTTAGATATTTTGTATCATGCTTGCATTTTCTCAACTGAAATGGTTGCACTTTTCCCATTTACTAATTATGTGTTTGATAGTTGACCTACTCAAAATTTATAGTATTTTGTCACTTTTGAAGACTCAACCAAGGGAATAAGTAATGATTATCATAGTGTATTCTTTCCAACTATACCTTATAGACTTCTTACAACCATATCATATTTTTGATAGGTTAGAAATGAGATAGCTAGTTGTGTCCAATACAAGAGGTAGCTATGAGTTATTGTCAAACTACCTTCAAATTTGCAATACTTATCTTGGCACAAGATATTTTTATAACCAAACAGTTTGAAGGATCGTGACCAGAGAAAAAAGCCCAAGAAACCTAGGTTACCGAAGACAAGAAAAGGTAGTCTACTATGGAATATGCATGTGGATAGAGTATTTCCCAACCTATCTAAACATTTGAGCTACAAAAAGATGTTGATTATATACTTTACACTACAAAAAATCAGTATACATAGTCAAGGTTCAATAGGCACTATAGAAACACATTTAGAACTAGTAAAACATCCAAATCACCATTAAAGAAAGGAATCATACATGAATAACTCTGTTGCCATCTTAAGATGAAACACAATTGTCTCATCTTTTGGCTTAGACAAATTGCTATCGTTGCCTAACCACAAAATTATTGTATTATTCAACTATGTTCTTCATAGCCTATAAAATCTTACTAAGGTTGCAACATTTATAATGACTATAGACAAAAATATAAATTAAAACAAGAAATATTATCATCAATGTTTTTAAATGAAGAATGAAATGGTTATAAGTATGCATTTATACCACATGCAAATTATTTTGAGATAGAGACCTATGCAATCCAATCTCCTAGGAATAGACAACACCACTTATCACGATCTTTGCCAAAATAGGATTTGTCATAAAGTGATGTTAGAATAGTTACTAAAATGGTCATAGATTATGTTGTTATAGGAAAGGAATACTTTAACTTAAGAAAAAAACTATACAATATTAAAACATGACATCGTGCTTTAAAAACTAAAAAGGTACCTATAAGGAAGAACTTCATTTCAACTTGCTAATTGGTCGTCACTATTAACTATAAGCTTATCTTTAAAGTTTCAGCATCACTTGGTTTCGAGAATAGTTAAATATTCTCTATTAAATAGGGCTAACCATGTGAAGGTGGAAGCTCATTTGGACCATCCCCACCCCCACCCCCAACATCACTCTAAATTTCCCATTAACAATTAATAACATTCATTCATCATCCATTTTTGAAATATAAAATTCAATCATTCTAATCACATGATAACATTCATTAACACACAACATTCATGAATAATTCATTAACACAATATTTATTAACACCGAACATTAATGAATAATATTCATTAACAATATTCATTAACACAATATTCATTAACAATATTCAAGAGTAAGTCATTCATGAATAATCATTTCTTTTTTGCTTTCTTGCCATTTATTTTTTTAATAAAATTTATAAGAGGAATATCAATATCCTCATCATCCCCCTCCTCTACTGGTTCTAATGCATGTCTCATCCTCATCTGTTCAGGAACATATGAGGCTGTTGCACCAAAGGGGGGTCTGTTGCAATAACAAGTACTTCATGAGTTAAATTCACACCATTCTATATTAGTGAATTATGAGTTTTTATTTAAGTAAAAGAACTATAAATCAAAAAATTATTTTAAAAGAACAAAACATAGATTTTCTTTACCTAAATGTGCAAAATGATCTACCTATTGATCAGTCTGAACAACCTCTGGCACTCATTCAGCACGACATGATTCTATATCCTCAACATAAAAAGGTTACACCAAGTTCAATTAAAGATGTTAAATTGTATTAATAATTACATAATTAGTTTTAAATAATAAATGAGCACCTCCATCAATAGTATGATGCACATCAAGGGCTTCATGATGTTGCGTATGATCTGTGTCATGATTAACAGGTTGCATTACAATGTCATGCACATTATTATCAAATAAATCATTGCTCAAGTATTAAATTTCTAATATATTTTTTGGCATATTTACTTGTGCATATGATGTAGGAGACTATTTGGTTGGGGCAATGAAAGCTTGTGGTAGGTGTTCAGTCACCGCTACATAGCCTTGGTTGAAGGCAATTTTTTTGTGTTCTTCTGTGGCCTCCAGATTAAAATCAGTTCCTTGTATTTTTTTATTAATTAACAAAATTATTTTTATTTTATAAATAATTTTTCTTTGCAATTCATTTACTACTACTTACAACGCATGCTTTGATTTTTGAATATCCCCCAGAGCCAAGTCTGTGCTACCCAACGTTTTCCAACCTCGCCTTTGTTTCCTTTGATGTATCTTGCAACCTATGAAAAGTTTTAAATATGTTAGATGATATAGATATAAATATTAGTACTAATTAGTGGATTATTATATATTTGTATGAAGGTTTTAGCATAAAGTAGCATGTTCCACCAAAAATATGAAAAAAGGGAAGAAATTATAGCATCATACCTTTAATTATAAAATAGCTTCTAAAACTAAACAGCATCACATATATGCCTTTTAAATTGATCTTTAAATACCCATTATTCACAATAGATTCAGAAATTTAAAATAACAAATTCAAATATATTCTCATGTCTTCATGTTGAGCTTGTAGGGAGCAGTGCACATATCTCAATAAGAGAGAGCACATGATTGTCAAAGTATGGTGGAAGACATTAGATGAAAAAATAATTTTTTTTTCACTGACTATAAAAGTTGGGATATATAATACAATAAATTTATATTGTGGACAATTCAAGATTAAATTTATAGGGAAATCTAGGTATGTTAGTAGTTTTCAAGTTAAAGATATTAGCCACATTGATAAGCTAGTCTAAATTCTTTCAATTTTTCAATCCTTTCTCATGACATTCATTTCTAACGACATGTGTAATCATGTTATTTATCCATGGAGTTCATGACATATAGGGGATAATTTTTAGAACAATTTATAAAAACCAAATAAAAAAAATTGATCCAATCGCTTGCAATTGCATGAGTTGTAGATTGTGGGAAGTGAACCACTACAAATGATAAGTATCTTTTGAGAGCTCAAACTCCTACAATACACTAAGAAACACAATCATTAGATTTCAATTAATTATAAGACTATGGTTTAATGTAGGAAGTCTTGGAGTTTTCTATTTGTATTGTGAGCATAGAGAAGAATTAATTTGTGAGGTCTTTATAAATTGAATATATGGATCACAAAGACTTTTTGGACAATCAATCAAACTCTCTATCCTAGATGTCAATGCAATGTGGTACGAATGAGGACTATCACAAGATCCATATGTATTCTACATGGTTTTTGAGGAGAGAAAGTGTCAGGGTGCAATAACAGATTATTAAATGTTGAAAGGGAAGCAAATGACACAAAGGAAATGAGGGTAAATAAATCACCCAAAATCAAAGAGGATTGTGGTTGTTTTCTCAGTGAGATATCCCTCCAAGATCTACACACCAAAGACAAAAGAGAAATGTTTTGATGATTGAATAGGCTCTTGCCATAGTAAAATCACCACTTTGGTGTTCCCATCTCCATGGACAATGAAGATAGATGGGGATACCAAATAAAAGGCAAGGTATTATCACCTAAGAAAGCTTCAAATGTGCAAATTACTAATCCTTTAGAAGAGGAAGACCAAGTGTCGAAGTACAGAGTTGCCTTCACAAAAATGCTGCAAGAAAGAAAGGGCAATCTCAAAACTTCAACAATAATCTCAATGTGGCAATAAGAGTTTTGATATGATGTTGCATGTGGGAGAGAAGCAACAATGCAAATAAATGCTAGAGCTCTTGTGAAGGAGCTTCAGAGAGTCTCAATAAATGATTGAATAGTAGAAAAATAGAGGTTTTACCATCAATATAGCAGGTTTGCATTCATCTATGATGCCTAGGAGGCTTGACAGAGGTGTTACACTGCCAAAACACTTGAAGGTTGAATGTTTCAGTATTCAACCCAGTTACAGATTTTTCATGAGATGCTAGTGCTGCATGTAGATGTTTGTATGTGGTACATTTGTCTAGGAAATAATTGGGTTAAGAGATTGGGGAGTAAAACATATTTTGATTAAATTAAGGAATATTCATCAAAGGGTTTTTACAGTATGGTTTATGAGAACATAAACAAAACAAAAAAAACATATAAATCAAAAATTAACAACTACGATCTACATATCATTTCTCATATTGATAATGAATTTGATAGATCACAAAAGTGAACCAAAACATTCATGCCAAAATCATATTTGGTTACTTTCTGATAGCCTTTTTGCCACCATATGAATTACAAACAATGTTAGTTCTTCTCTTGCCATATACCCTGATGATGAATCATAGAGTTTGATCCAAAACATAGACAACAAAAAATTTACATGGTCTAATACAAAAGGGAAAAAAATCTTGAAATCATAAGGACTATGGAAACTTCATGAATTCGATATTAACTCCCACCCATTATTTATCTTTTTTGCACATAACTATATGATTGGTAGACCATCAATCAAACAGTATGCATCTTAGTAGATATTAGGTACCAGTGTAGCCAAACAAAATACATCTTAGACACCTATAGGTATAATACTAGTTTAGCATCCTATAACATAACTACACCATACTATCAGGAGAGTGCTCAGTTGCCATTAACTTGTGTTTCTGGCATTGAACGTGATGCTTATTACTTTTAGGAAAGTGACCATTAGTAAAATTCTTGCAAATTTTTTCAAAAAAAATACTTGTCATTATACTGACTGAATATCATTTATCACCTATACTACTAACACATACAACTATGATACATGTAGTTGAGCATTACTATATTTTCAAGACATAATATAGCTATATGTGAAGTTATAAGTGCAGTATTTATATCTTATTTAGGATTTATGCCTAGATTGACATATATATAGTTGTCTACGCACCTTCTATGTGCAATCAACCACCACAATTTATTAGATGCTAAAATTTTAGAGAGCATTCATAATAGGGTGAAAGAAATTGTGTCAGCATATGAACTACATACCTTTCATCAATAGATAGGTTAAATTGAGCTAGTTAAAAATTTTGATACTAAAGTTAAACCCTAAATTTGCTAATTAATGTACTAGTAGTTAATACTATTGCATAGCCTTTTGGATTTGCTAGTGTACTTTCTTTTGGATGTTCCCCTTTCTCCTTTGGATCCAAAATGAACTCATTCTAGTCCCTCACTAAAACAAAGGGAGGATGTTCGTACTTTAGGTTTAGGATGAGAATCTTTCTATATGAGTCCCTCACAACCTTAAGATGTTAGGAAGCTTTTTGTAACAATTTCTTATGATAAAAAATATTACTACCAAACTCATGCTCTATATGTTTGATGAACTCATCTTTTAATTTTTTATCTTGGTAGTTCCACCTTGTAAGACAAAACACAAAATTGTTAGATATAGCTAGTATAAGAAAAAACCCAAATGAAAGGAAAAATGTTGCACCAATTAATGATATGAAAAAAAATAGTGGGATAAAATTAGTTTAGTTATGATGTTCCACCATTTACATATGGTGAGCCCGAATCTTTGCAACGTGAGGTCATAAAGCCTCCTATAAAATGTATGATTTCCTACAAAAAATATCATGGAATAATTAATAGTAAGAACCATTAAAATAAATCATGTGAAGAATACTTTTCATAGTGAATAAAAAATACATAAAATGAGATACATTACATCTGTTTAGTGATCTATTTTAGGGTTGGAGGGTCAACTTGACAAAAATTGACCAAAAAAGAAGTTTGGAAAAAGTTTTAAAATGTCTAAAACTATTCAAACTCTACCAGGGTTCTATTGTTGATGTTCTGAAACTAAAAAATGCACTTTGACTATATTAATCAATATACCTTGATAAAAAATATAGTTCATAATACATATAACTTTTCGTGACCTTCATTTTTTGTCATTCTTAATTGATGTTGTCACTAATCATACCTGTAATATTATGGAAAACCAATATTGCTAAAATAGACAGTGAAGCTGAAAGTGAGCACTTTAATAATCTAATAGGCAATAGCAATGATGTTGGAAATCATTGAAAACTAAACATTGAATATGAAAGAAGACTCCCACTTTTGGTTCTCTGTAGAAAAATTGGTTAGTATGTTCTATTGAAAGCATGAAATCGCAATGTATTGAATTACTAAACTAGAGAATTACTAGTATAGATAAAAGGTCATTAATAATTCAGATGATCCTACCAAACCCCTAATAAAAAGGAATTCCAAAATAATTAATCAACTTGCACAATACGACATACTAAAGAAGGTCATGAGGCATCACTCCACATCAAAAGCCCTTGCATTCACCACTTCCTATCATGTTTATGTCTTGCAAGAAAATCCTTATTACAATATATATGTAAATTATTTAAAGTACCTAGAATCTTGGAACATTTGGAAGGCACTGATTCATTATCGTTATTCAACAATGATGTCTATGTAGCTCCTGTGCTAAAAATATAGGTAGCTCCAAGAAATGATGGTGAATTATCACCAATACATGCACTATGATCCACATCTGGTGACATACTAGACGGTGCATCTCCTACCAAAAAAAAATAATACACTATGTGATGCACCCAAGATTAAAGTACAAATTATCAACTCATAATTAACACAAAACCAAATATATCAAAACAAGGATTTACTAGTTGGCTATCCCCTGGTTGTTGACATTGTAGTCAAAAATCTCGTATGGGCATCCGTTAACCTCGTAGGAGTCTCCTACATTGGATGACCTAAAAAATACATTGTTAGCAAAGACATTTAGAAATAATAAAAGTAAGAGTTAAGAAGTTTTGAATGCTCAAAATAAAAAAATCCTTCTAACTTGTCAACTAAAAGATTATTTTATCAGTGGCAGTCAGAGCTCTGCTACCACTAACCTCATGACATTGTCATTTAGGTTGTGGATTAGTTACCAAAAACTCCTATATAACAAGAATTTAGTAGTTATAGTTTCTTAAAACTCTTTAAAAAAATTGCATCAATAAAGTATTTTTGCACATATTACATATTTTACTTCACAACATAAAAGATTATAAAATATAAATCTTTATTGAACTTTTGTTATAACTAATGAATCAATGAGCTTGCACTCTCAAATTTGATAGCATCTTCATCATCTCCTCAGATTCCATATTTGCCTCATCCAAAATTTTCATTATTTCTAAATTAATTTTTAAAAAATTTCTCTTTAACATTTTTTTACATTGGGAGTTTCGGCAATATTCTGATCAGAAGGCATAGCTAGTGGCTCAATACTTACTGTTGGTGCTTTACCCTTATCTGAAACATCAAATTATGAGAGGAATATTAGTAAAACTATCATAAAAACTCAAAAACTATAAATAAAATAATGTAATAATATAACATTTTTCAACTATATAATTTGTACAATTTCAAAAAGGTTTACCCTCATTGAAGAAGGGGTGGGAGTAGCATCCTAGTGACCTCTATCATCTGTCAGATCCATATCGTCTTGCCACAAAGATTAAACATAAAAAATTTAGCTAACTGAAAGCAATAGACAACAAAAAAAAAATTATTAACAAAATGGTAAATAGTACTTACAACCCTCATGATAGTAACTTTGTTTGTATCTATGTGATTTAAATGGTAATTAATTAGTAGTTCTTCCCCTGCACTTATTGATTTTATTGCACAAACAAAAACTTCATTCCCCTCACATGCCTCAAATATGCAATTGGGTTGCTTACTAGTTGAGGAAGGTCAAGTACTATTTATAAAAGCTGCAATATTACCTATTTCTTTTGGTCTCCCATCAATGTACATAGCAAATCTTTTATTTTGATCATTTTCTTTCTATTGTATATAATTAGTTGATAGTGCATACCTACGCATACTTTTTTTATGTCAAACAATCCACATCCAATCATTGTAATTTTAACATGGACCAACATACTTAAACAATTTGACAACTTTGTTGTAACATACCTTTCTCCCATCCATGGAAAATAGGCCCAAACCATGTAATGAGGATGGAGCAATGTGATATATCCTCTCATTAACAAAAAAAATTGTATTAATTGGTGGTAGCTCATTGGGTATGCATTCTTTCTCAATGTGTGTACTGAAAGGGCACCTTGATGTTACCTTTGGTCTCATCATCATAAGAACATGACCTCTAGTTGGTGCATGCATTTATCAAATTTTTTTCTAATCTTTTCACCTCTAGTTGATCTCCCTATTTTATCCATACTACAGGTAGAGCTTTCATCTACCATTTCCTCATTTCCCTCATTCGATGTAGATAGATCTGACAAGTACCTATTTGGTGGGTCCTACAATCCATCAAATGGAAAGTGAAAGTGACAAATATAAAATGTAGTAAGTTAAAATTGATTATACAATTATATTTCTATATGGACATTCTTTTTCTATATATACATTATATGATTATATAATATGTCTATTTATAACATACATGCTCAATGATAAACAAGAAGAATATAAGAAAATTATGTCTATTTATTGACTTATACCTGTTGATCCATGTCACTGTGCAATGTTCACACCAAATGGGTCAAATTTCTTACATATGTTAATCATTTATCTTAAGTTAGCTAAAAATTACATGATAAGCGTAAACATGAAAAAATTTACCTTATATATGGAATGCAAGATCATCAACAGAAGGGGTGACAATGTACCTATAGTCAATTGACTATTTGCAAAAGGGTGACAATCAGACACAATATAAACATTGGTAATTATAAATAACATATGTTGTAATCATTAGAAATGAACACAATAAATATGTAATCAAATTTCTTGCATATTTTAATCATTTACCTTAAGTTAGCCATAAATTAAATGATACACGTTTGCTACAAATAACTTAGAAGACAATATGAACAATAGGCAACATCGTAAACATGAACAAATTTACCTTATATATGGAATGCAAGATCGTCAATAGAAGCGATGACTATCTACCTATAGTCAATTGACTATTTGCAAAAAGGGTCATAATCAGGCATAACATCAACATTGGTAACTATAAATTACATATGTTGTAATCATTAGAAATGAACACAATAAATATGTAATCAAATTTCTTGCATATGTTAATCATTTATCTTAAGTTAGCTAAAAATTACATGATACATGTATGCTACAAATAACTTAGAAGACGACATGAACAATATGTAACATCATAAACATCAACAAATTTACCTTATATATGGAATGCAAGATCATCAATAGAAGGGGTGATGACATTTGTAGTCATTGATTATCTTCATCATCATCATCATCATCATCATCATCATCATCATCATCATTGCCATCATCACCATCATCATCGCCATCATCATCGCCATCATCATTGCCATCATCACCGTCATCATCACCATCATCACCATAACCATCATCATCATCATCACCATCATCATCACCATCATCACCATCACCATCATCATCATCATCACCACCATCATCATCATCATCATCACCATCACCATCACCATCATCATCATCACCATCATCATCATCACCATCATCTTGATCTTCATCATCTGCTTCATCATCATCACCATCACCATCATCATCATCACCATCATCATCATCACCACCATCTTGATCTTCATCATCTGCTTCTTCATCATCTTCAATATCTTCTTCTTCCATAACATTATACTTTATCGGCCTTCCTCTTGGATCATGTCTAACAACAAATGACTAACCCTATTTATGTGGAACCTCTAAGTAGAACACTTGCTCACATTCTCTTGGAAGAACATAGAGCTCATCTCCAACTGGCTCAAATGACCTTGTATTGATCATTGTAAATCCATTATCATGTTGAATAACCATTCAATCTGGATCATTTTGATTTAGTTGTGACCTATACCATTTGACGATGAATAGAACTACTTTGAAGGTGTTAAATTCACACTCAATTATATCATCCAAGATGCCATAGAATTGATTTTGAGATTGTTGAGGATATATGTCATTTCTAGATGATATATTGGTGACCTCAAAAACTACAGTTATCCTAGAATCACATTTTTTCTTTGTGTCATCCAACCTTTTTATGCAAAATTTGTAGTCGTGATAATACATAGCTTTGTCATGCTTGACCTGCAATTTTTGAAGTATGTGTAAATTATTTGCATCGTGAGTTGATATGAAACATACGTTGAGTTATGATGATTAATAAATTCCTACATACCTCTCCACCTCTTAAACCCTTTACTAGATCAACTACCATCGACATAACATTGGAATCTCCATTATGATGAGCTTCTATAACCAACAAAGCAACACCTTCCCATGTTACTGAGCAACCATTTTTTTGACATCGTTCAATCCATTTCATCATCCAATCAAGATTGTTCGCAATATACAAATGTATTGCATCCCACTCTCGACCACTTGTTTAAAAAAAATACACCAATTAAAAATAACTTATATTGAAGATTTATAAGAATTAATTAACTAAAATAACATCTTAGATTTACCTCTCACTTTCCTCGATCTACCTTTACCCATCAAGTACTCCCCTTCAAATTTCTTAATTGAGTTGAGATCCCAAATACAATCTACATGGATCTTTGTTCCAAACTTAGGAAGATATTCACTAATGTTTATATCCCTCCATCATAGAACCCTCGAGATGTGCTCTCTATCGAACCAAGCCTTTCAAAAATTTCAAGTGCCTCTCAACCATCCACATTGACTTGGTTAGTATAGGTCCACATAATTCAATCTCCTCAACTTGATGTATGAGGTAGTGTTCTTGTGCATTGAAAAAACTTGGAGGTAGACACTTTTGCATTTCACACATCAAAAGAGGAATTTTTCTCTTCCAATATTTTATATCTTCTTTATTAATTTCTTTAGATGACAACCACCTCATGTATTTTCCAAGATCATATATAACCTATTTGACATTTTTGACGAAGTGGTGTGGGAGAGATAGAGGTAAAATGTACTGCAATATTTGTAAAATTATCTTGTTAATATTTTATAAAAGAATGCAATTAAAACTATATGTAGTATATAAATATATAGTGAATAAAAAATAACATGAATTACCTTAATAAATGTATGAAAATTGTGTGTTTTGAACCCTGGCCCAAATTCACTTTTGTTTGATATGAGATTGTTTATGTTCATAGCAAATCCTATGAGAAATCATATTTTTTTAATGACTTCTTTTATAGCATTGCTCTGCTGCTCTGACAATAACCAACTAAGGGCACTTATATCAATCTAGTCTTGATTGTTATTTGATCAAATGCCATTTTTCATTGCACGGTTGGATTCTTCAATGTCACTAAAAGTTTTGACAATTTGATCTTTGTCACATCTTCTATCCAAGATTTTCCATAATGTCTCTATTACATTCTTTCCAATATGCATAGGATCAAACAAATGCACAATTGGAAGTTTCTCATAGTACAAAAACTTAGTAAATTGCATAAGATAAATTTTTAGTCCTTTGAAAAGTTGGTCATTGATGCCTTGATGACCATCACAAGCATCAATCACATCATCAGTAAACAAAACACAATATCAAAATATAAATTTGAAACAAAAATCATCAAATGGAATGACATTACCTCAATGATTTATTTTATTGTATGCCAACTTTCATAGGCGAGGTATCATTCTCTGTGGCTTTGACATAGTCTCTTCTTTTCCATTGAAAAGATGTTTTTTGGTAATTTGGTACTTATGATTTCTATGCAAAAAAGTGTCTATTCTTAGCGAACACTGGCTTTCCTAAACTTTTTGAATGACAAGATTTCATCTTTGGACCACAAACTAGACATGCAAATTTTCCCTTTGTCTAAAGACCTACAAGATCATGTATAATTGGATTAAATGCGTTAACTTTGACATACCAAAAAAGAGGTGTTAAGAAGAGAACATACCACAAAAATGTGTTAGCCTAGGGGCATTGTATATTGTCCATACAAGCATTGCATGAAATTGAAATTTTCTTTGTCCTATTGGTCTATTGATTTCATACATAGTAACCCCATTCCATAACACCACCTATTCGTTGATAAGGGGTTCAATATATATGTTGATATCTTTAACTTGGTACTTACCTAGTTGAATGAACAAAAATATTACATGATTATTATGAACATTTGATGGATTAGTAATAATAAATTAATTTAGATGACCACCAAATCAAAAAATACCTAGAAAAATTAGTGTCAACATTATGTGCTCTCTCTTTATGGACAACCAAGGAGGTATGTTATTGTTGATAACAAAAAATAGGCCACACCGAGTAAGTAGATCTCATCTCTCCAAAAGGATTGACACCATCTGCTACCAATGAAAGCTTGAGATTATGAGGTTCTTCTTTAACGTGTGGCCATTTTTCCTCTATTTCCTTAAATGCTGAACCATTTGTAGGCATTTGCATAATGTCATCTTGACTTTTATTGCATGCATGGTAATCCATAAATTGTGCCAAGCTATTGCACTTGAATAATCGTTGTAGACGTGGAATAATGGGAATATGTTGAAGAACCTTGCAAGGCATCTTTTTTGTTAATCAATCTGATTGATATCTACTAATATGACAAGTAGGGAATTGTGTTGCAAATTGATGCTATTTATGATATATAATATGATCATTCGGACATGCATGTATTGTTTGATACTCCATTCCAATATCTTTCACGATGGCAGATAATTCTCAGTATGAGTAAGGAAGAATGTTTGATGGTGGTAACAAACACTCACCTATCAACCTATGACCAAAAATATAATTTGTTAATTTAAAGAATATTAATTGCTATACAAACCCAATGTTAATTATAAGGGAACTACAAGTAAAATAATAAAAGAAGATGGCATACCTTAACATACGTGTCATTGTTACACTAGATAAATCATTCATAACCTTCAAGTTCACCAACAATAATACATTAGCAAGAAGAGTTGTTTTGGAGCCTTCATATAGGGACTGGTGTGCCTTCTTAAGTAAAGGTACATCAAGCTCTACATCAACATCATTATCATCATCATCATCTTGATCATCGTGATCATCTTGATCATTGTTCTCATTTTGATCATCATGATCTTCATCATCCTGGTCTTCTTCCATGGTATCATTACCTTCTACTTCAATATTCACAGCTCCATGTTCCCTCATTTGGAAATCCGCATTCTCTGAATTGTCATGGTCCATAACATGAAACTTAAGGACATTGACCTATATGAAAATGATGACCTTATATTAACCATGACCATGATGTCATCATCAAATCATGTCTTATGTAATTTATAAACTATTAAAATACATACCAATGGGCGATATTCGTTCCTCTCTTCAGTGTGACCATGTTGCCTATAATCTTGCTTAGCTATTGTGATTAGATATCTTCGAGTTAAGCCCTTACACATTTTGCAAGGACAATAACATTTTCCATCACCTTTTCTTTTTAAGTTAGACCACAATCTTGCAATTGCCTCCCTAATTTTTTGTGCGTTGATATCATCATACATGATCTTTCTTGAATTGAATGACTCATTGGTGGAAGAAGGATGATTTGTTTGAAACCTACAAATGGAGTAGTAAGAGGAAGACACATATAAAAATGAATTAGGTCTATCAACCAAGTAGGAGTTAGGACATGCTGGAGTGAGGTCAACCCAAGATATTTTGGAATCATGAAGAACCTAGTAAAGGGTGTCTGGAAAGGTGAAAATAAACAAGTATTTTTATAGCTACAAAGGAGGAATCAAGAGCATTATAAATAATGAAGAAGAAACTTAAATCCATATAGCTTCACCTCTATTTACAATTTGACCTTTCTACATGTGAAATATGACAATATACAAAATTTCCAGTCACATTTTCACTTAAAAAAGAACACCAAATATACCTTTGTTACAATATCTTCTTCATATTTTTTGCTATTAGATTCTTCAGAACTGCAAGCTCCTATGCAGAAAAAAGATGAGATGTACTAAGTACTTTTTCATGGGAAATATTTAAACAAATCAACTATCAAAAAACAACAATTTATGAAATTTAGTTTCTTTATTATGTACTAAATACTTGGCAAGATGTTCCCAAATCTATCTATAGAATGCCTATCTACATGGTTGTTTGCAAATAGTCTAGTATGGTGCTGCTTTTGAACAACAAAAAATGTCACTAGGGCTGGTAATTTGGCTCAAGAGATGAACAACCCTATTGACACCACAAAATTTTTAGTTCATATAGCATTTAGCTATCTTCTTTAACAAAATCCAAAGAGAATACAGACAAACTAATGAGTCGTGTCTATCTCAATTGAATAGCAAGTACTATAGTGAGTATTAGGAAACTGACCTTGCAAATAGCATCCAGTTCATAAAGTAGAGCTTGGTAAAACTGTCCTTCACTTACACCATCTCTAAATAAATACCAAAGCTGTCAATAAGGAGACATATGAAATGCAAAACTAAATCTCACCACAAAAACCAATCAAAATGAAATAAATTACCTATAAAATATGATTCACAGAGGT
This sequence comes from Cupressus sempervirens, assembly GCA_028749045.1. Classification (NCBI taxonomy): domain Eukaryota; kingdom Viridiplantae; phylum Streptophyta; class Pinopsida; order Cupressales; family Cupressaceae; genus Cupressus; species Cupressus sempervirens. Next base: position 499,433,588 of record CM053789.1, read on the forward strand.
TTTTGTCCTATTGCTCTACAAAAAGAAATTAGTAGCTCCCTGCAAAGAATCAAAGTCAAATAATCATTCGAATTTCCTAATAATCAAGGCAGAAATTGTGCTCTAGAGGGTTTTCTCCTCTTCATCATTTAGTAATTTAGAACATGTTGCTAATCCATGGTGTGTGAAGTTGTAAAATTTTTCCCCAAGTTAATTCTATGTGACTTCAGGCTAGTCTTGGGATGCAACCACCTGACATTTGTACCAAATTCCCAAAATATTAAGATAAGCATTTCTCATATGAATTGTGTGAACTGGAACAACAACAAATAATGATCTTTATTGAAAACCTACTGCCACTATTGATGGACTAGAATCTTCTCCATGGTGTGGATGTCTAACATCTGCCACACAGGAGTCTAAAAGATATTGTGAACTTTTTAATCAAGTAATGTTTCTTACTTGTACGAAAAACTCTAAAACACAAAAGTCAATAATTTGAAAAGTTCTCCACAATTGCACATTAAATAAATAGCAATAGATCTGCAAAACAATAAAAAGGAAACTCAACATCAACTTGTATCAAGAATAATTGATCAAAATAAAATCACCTCAATGTGAAAAATCATTTAAGATATGGTGATTAAAAGTTAGGTTTTTTTCTCAAAATTGTTGCAACTTAGAGGACCAAATCTTTGCAAATTAGTTTAACATAGATTGGTGAATAGAAAATTCATAATAAAAATTTTATTTTTTTCCACACTTGTTCAAACCATATAATGAATGACAAAAAATGAATTGTATACGAGTCACTCCAAATCCTTAGCCTTTAATATGCTTCATAGATGAGATTTCATTATATGGTTTGAACAAGATGTGGAAAAAATTGAAATGATAGAGTCACTCCAAATCCTTAGCTTTTAATACACTTCATAGATGAGATTGATCATGACTCTATTGATGATTTGGAATGATAAGGATACAAATAGAGTGTAGTTTCTTTGTAAGCTCATGGTTTTTAAGTCATTTTGAAGGTCACTATGTTGGAATAGTTAGAACCAAAGTAGTGTATGGAACAGTCAGAGCTTTAAGTAATAAATGAGATCTAAAATCACTTCTAACATCAAACAACCACTTTGATATGGCTTAGAGAACCTAATAATCCAAACATTATAGGGAAGCATCTAGCACAAACAAATTATTTTTCACATACTTTTCATGGATGATAATTTTACAAACTTGGAGACAAATAAAGCTCACTTAACCTTGAAAAAAACTAATATTTGTTCTTCAAAAGTAATGAAGATAGTAGAATACCCAAAAAACTTAACTTAGATTTGGTTGAATTTAACAAGAAGGTTCTAAAGACCATTCATAAGAGAAATCAATTCAAAGGTGATGTCTTGTTACATATGGTAAGAGAATTTCACTTTCTAAAAGAAATAGAATGCTTACTAGCTCTGTGACACATTTTGATACAAAGAATTATAGTGACTAGTAAAAATATCAATATGCTCAATTTGGTATTATATGTCAAATTTTATAGTGCAACTTGACTTCGAAAGGCATAGGTGCTATCTTCAGTTTCTTAGCTCCTATTATTTAAGTAGACTTTGATGAAATGAAGCTTGAACTCTATTTTGAAAAGAAAAGAGTTTTTGATTATTTAACTTCCACTAGTGCCACTTATCCAATTTATATAAAAAGAATACCATCAATATTTTATTATAATTTCCATGATAAGTTGATGTAGAAAGAAGTAGAATGAAAGTATAGTAATAGTCCAGATTGAGTTGAAGAAAAATTTATGATAATCATTAATTGTGAAGGATATCAAAATCATATATTATAGATTCAAAATTTTGAAATAGACGAAGATGTGAATGTTAATTTTAGTTCTAATCCAAAATATAGTTCCAAATATTTTTAATGGTTATATACATACTCGTGTCAAGAAATAAGGTTATCACTTTCAAAATAACATTTAATCTTTAGAGCCACCCAAATGAAAACACACAATATTTTGGTCTTTTTGTTTCAATAATCCACTTATCTAATGAGCAATCATATCATTAAAAGCTTCATTATAGTATTTATAAATTTTTTAAATTTTTTCAATTACAATCTTCCATAGAAAGAAAAGAAGTTACCAAGTGCCCAGCCTAGATAATTTTGTTGAAGGAGATCTGTGTTGTGGAACACTTCCAAGAAATGCAAGTTACACTTCATTACAAAGAAAGAAACACAAATTCAGAAGGTACTTTCTACTTCTATAAATTTCATTTAATCCTAATATTAACATAAAATAGAACAAGTTGAAATGACCATAAACAAATTGGCTTTAGAAACTTTCATTAATTCTTGGAAACTTTTGAAACATTTAAATTGAAACCCAAAGTAATATGAATATTTGGACTTAGTTATCAAACCTTATTTTAGTAGAATACTAAGGACTCCAAGAGCCTTATAGCAACCAAGGAGGGTGGAAGTAATCCACCATTGGTAAGAAATAAAGATTGTATGTGCATATAGCCTCAATCAGAGAGGATGATCTTAACAAGAACATCACATAAGAAATGAGATTAAATATCATAAACAATGATAAAAAACTTTAGACTGGCCATTATATCAAGCCATCATTTGGGTAAAAAAGTGAATCATCACATACACAAAATTGATGAACATCAGAAACAATGATGAGCATATTACTTTCAGATTGATTTAAAGTTCTATATTTGACTGATACAATATAGAAATAATATTCAACAATATAAAACCATTTGCAATTAGCAGTAAAAACTTCAAGAGATGATACCAAACCTTGTTGTAGCCCTAGGCTCCTTATAATTTTTGTTGGATTTTTTTGTGTTCAGATTCAAGTGGGGTTTAAATACACTTTTCAATTAAACCTGCCTAATGTACCTAAGAAGAGAAAAGTCATCAATCCTTAGGCTCAAATTTAAAAAATCGAAAGAAAATTTTATAATATACAAAGTCTTGCCTCAAGAAAGTCTATCATTATTTCCTTCGATATAAGCTTTTTGAAATTCATAAATTAACAATAATTAATTAATAAACTCACATAGATATAAGCATTCTCACACCATGAGTGAAGCACCAATTGCATAAATCTTTATTGCAAAAAAAATGTGAATATTGTTTACATTGTACATAGTTGTTTATATGATGCTTAAATTCCTAAACTAGGAAACTATAGCTAGTGTTCTAACCATGCATAAAAATAAAATTACAGTATAGATGTATGAAATTATATGCATAACTACTCCTATACTAGTTTATAACTACTATGCACATATTTTTATCCATTTACAAAGTGCATCTAGGCATTACAACTCAAAAATCTACCAAAAAATAGAAGAAAATGGATTGCAGAACAAAAATTGGCCTCTAACTTGAGCTCAGTTTGATCATTTAAAAATATCTCTCAACATGTGCCCATGAAGTTTCTAACTGAATTACCAGCACAAACAAAATGCACATAAACCAGAAGAAGCAAATATAGAATGCAAATGATGGACCTAGAACTCCTCATTTTTTTGATCTTTTTCTATCCCCATATCATCATAAGCTCCCTTCCCCTATTGATAAACTCTCTTAGCTTGGGGAAGAAAGTTGAAACACATCGTGAAACTATAGTAATTTTCCACACAAATAGCTATCCATGTATAGATACATTTTGAAGAGATTTTTTCATTAAATGATTAGTTCTCTTCAATAGAATCTTATTATTACTCTTAAGTAAGTTTTAATCATTATTCTTATATTGTGAAGGGTAAATTATTGGCGAGAGTTGTATCTAGACTTTGTGATATACTAAGAAGTACAATATTTTATCTAATTAGAGTGGACTTGATGTTGGCTTGATTTTTTAATAGAACAAGGATTATTATAGTTCTTAATCATCTTCTAAGTTCAGTTTGTTCATTGATAATATTAGGACAATGATTATCTAAGGAGATTTCTAAATATCTATCTCTTGAACATGCAAAGAAAGCGCTCTGCCTACTTGCTTGGGTGGAATGAGCATGATTTGTATCAACCTAGCTTGCTCAGGCCATGATGGTAGATTTGGAAAATGCAAATGTAACATCAATTTGAAGATCTCAAAGGATGAGTGAGCAACAAACCTAGTTTATTTGACATACAATCATAAAAGAAATACTTTGAATCAAGGAGCTTGGGAGGGAGAAAGAGATGTTGGATACAATTGTTCAATTGTGTGTTATCTTTGATGTCACACAAATGTCATATCAGTCATAAGACAGAGTCTACAGAGCTCAGATGGTCAGCAAGGAAAAATACAAAGTCTACCGAGCTTAGATGGTCAGCAAGGTGAAAGATAGAGTCTACCAAGCTTAGATGGTCAGCAAGGCAAAAGTCAGCGTCTACCAAGCTCAGAAGGTTAGTAAAGAAAATTTGTAGTGTCTACCGAGTAGACAGTTGTTACCGAGATTTCAAGGTCAATCAAGGAAATTTAGTTGTTATCGAGCTCACTTGGTCATCAAAGGGAATTATGGAAGAAACACTTCTTACTAAGCTCTCATGGACAGAGAAGGAATTTAGTTCTTATCGAGTAAACTTGGTAGCCAAAGGATTTTACAGATGATGCAATGTTAACCAAGTTAAGATGGTTAACTTAGGAAATTTTTTGAAGTAGTATTTACCGAGCAAGGTCAGCTAGTGAAGGATTTCATTATTTTTTGAAATAAAATTTATTTGTTTGAAGTAATATTTTTAGCCAACTGATGTATGGATTATTGGTAAATGTAACATGAGAATGAGCCGACTTGATAATTTTTGAATGGTATAAATAAGAGGTCAAGTTACAAATTCTAAGTGTGGAAGAAGAATTGATGTGATATGAGAACTGATTATTGTGGAAGCAAATTTGAAGGATGATCAGAGATCATTGAGGAGCAACAAAGCCATATTTGATCAAGAAGGATCTTTTGTTGTAGAATAGAGACCTGTAATCAGAAAATTTTGTTGCATCTTATTCAAGTCGATTCATTGTTTCTTTCTAACAATTGTAGCAATGTTTTTAAATCTCTTAATAGAGTTGGTTTAACAACCATTTTGTATATCCTCTAACAAGGTGACAGTTTAGTTGAATTGTTCTAAAGACCTCTAGCAAGGCCGCTCCTAATAGGGTGATCAAAATCCTCTAACAGGGTCACACCTAACAGTGTGTGTTGTAACCTTTAACAGGGTTGGCTCCTAACAGGGCTCACTTTAGAAGAGTAAAAATTGTTAACTAGTTACTTGGTGGTTTTTCCCATATTGGGTTTCCATGTTAAATCTAGTGTCTCTTGTGTTCATTTTGTTTTCAATTGCATGCATGATTGTTTGAAGATAAGTAAAGTTTAATTTACCGAGTTACAACACTTTTGTTATATTTACTGAGCATCAACAATAACTAGATGTTTAAGACATCTAAGGGATCTTTGGATTAGTTTTTTTTAGTAACTGATTCACGGCCCCTCTCAGTTACTCTGTCTTTAATCCCAACAATTGGTATCAGAGCATTTGGTGCTTATAGAAAAAGATTTCAATGATCTAAGCCAAAGATCAGGATGTCTTACAAGAGGGAAATTCCAAGACTTAACAAGGACAACTTCTTAGCATGGCAAGGATTGATGAGACTTCATGTGGCTTGTATTGGTGATTCAAGACTAAAGTATCTTGATGAAAATTATGCAGAACCTATTGGTACATTATCTGTCATTGATATTGCTGAAAAGAAGACTCACACCAACATGATGATAGATATAGCATCTGCTCTAAGTTATGAAGAATTTGAAGACATTAAGGATTGCAAAACTGACTTTGAAATGTGGAACAAGATGAAAGAGATCTATGGAGGATATGATAATGTGAGAAGAGCCAAAGAAAAAAGTTTGAGAGGACAATTTGATCAAATGAGGATGAGAGAAGATGAAAAAATTGCAAAGTATGTTGAAAGAGTCAAAGCATATGTTAGTGCAATCAAAGCATTTGGAGGAGATATCAAGGAGGAGATAGTTATAAGTAAAGTTCTTAGAACTCTACTTCCTATTTATGCAATCAAATTCTCCGCAATTCAAGAAAGAAGATGTGAAGCAAATCACAAGATAAATCCAGAGGCCATAGTCTGAAGATTGACTACATTTGAGCTAGACAACTATAATAATTATGTTCCAGCTGCCAAGAACATTGAATCAGCATTTGAAGCTAAGATTTCACTCAAAGAAAAATGGAAGAAGACAAAGGATCCATAGTCAGACAGTGATGAAGAATCAGAACAAAGTTCAGACAGTGATCTTGAGATGGTTGAAGCTCTACTAGCAAGAAAATATTCAAGAGGCAAAGGGAAATACAAAGGTAAGGTTCCTCTAATCTGTTTTTCTTGTGAAGAAATTAGACATATTTTTGATAGGTGCCCAAATAAGCAGAACAAGAATGAGATGAAAGGTCACAAGTACAATGGAAAGAAAGACTTCAAATCATTCAAGGATAAAGTTAATAAAACATGTTTCATGGCTAAAGATTCTAATGATTCTAATGATGAAGAAGAAGATGAAATTGTCTACATTACCGTAAACGATGAGCCTGATAATGATGAAGAAATGGCACTTATTTCTCATACGAGCAGAAATGATACATGGATTATAGATAGTGGTTGTTCTCATCACATGACTAGTGATAAAACTAAGTTTGAACACTTTGTAGACTATGATGGTGGTAGTGTAAGATTTGGTAACAATGAACCTTTTTGTATAAAAGGAAAAGGAAGAATCTCTCTAACCAAGGAACTTGTATGTGATAATGCATATTGGGTAAAAGGACTAAAGCACAATCTGTTGAGTGTGGTATAGCTAATCATTAATGGATTTAAAGTATAATTCATGCAAGGAAAAGAAAGACTCCTGAATGGAAAAGGTAAGCTGATTGGATCAGGCACTCAAACAAAAGGTAACTTATTTTATCTTGAATTTGGTGAATGTTCATGTTTTATTGCTTAAATTGAAGAGATTTGGTTATGGCATAGGAGGTTATGTCATGTAAACTTTGACAACTTGATAAAAATTAATAAATTTAGGAAAGTAAAAGGCATTCCTAACATAAAGAAACCTGAGGTTGGTCTATGCAAGAATTGTCAAATTGGTAAAATGGGAAAGACTAGTTTTAAAAGCAAGAACTATTAGACTGAATAAGTTCTAGAAATTGTGCATACTGATTTGTGTAGACCTATTGACATTGAAAGTTATACTAGTGAGAAATTTTTCATTCTTTTTGTTGATGATTATTCAAGAATGATGACTGTCATGTACCTAAGAGAGAAATCAGAAGCATTTGAAAAATTCAAATGGTATTTGGCCAGAGTAGAAAAGAAAATAGGCAAAACACTAAAATGCTTAAGGTCTGACAGAGGTGGTGAATTCATTTCACATGAGTTGAATAACTTTTGCATTGAAAGGGGAACCAAAAGACAAGTTTCCACACCTGGAACTCCTAAACAAAATGGAATAGCAGAATGAAGGAATAGATCTATCATGGACTGTGCAAGAATCTTAATGATTGAGAAAGGCATTGCTATCAAATACTGGAAGGTAGCTATTAGCACTTCAGTTCATACCTTGACCTGAGTATAGCTAAAAAAAGATTCATTCAAAACCCCATATGAGTTATGGTATGGCTAGAAACCCAATGTAAGTTACCTAAAAGTACTTGGAAGCAAATGTTACATTTTGAAAGAATCTAGAAAAGGTAAATTTGATGTAAAAGGTGATGAAGAAATATTTTTGGAATACTCTTGCAAAAGTAAAGCATATAGATGTTTGAATTTATCTACTCACAAAGTCATAGAAAGTGCACATGTGAAAGTTGATGAGTTTGCAAAAAGAATAGAAGAAGAAAGTAAAAGGGAACCTAAAGACTATAAGAGATTTGTTTACATTGAACTTGATACAATACCAAATACATCTATCAATCAGGAATCTTCAACTCCCGAGTCACAAGAAGTTCAAACTGAGTTAGTACCTACCAAGTCAACACCTACCGAGTCCAAGCAACTAGAACCAGAACTAGAAGTTGAAGCACAGAAGGTTAACAAAGCAAGTGATCTGAAAGGTAAGGAGCCTCTGTTAGCCAAGTATGTCAGGAAACATCATGCACTAGATCAGATCATTGGAGATAAATTAGAAGGAACAATGACAAGAAATAAGTTGAAAAGCACATGTTTACTTGCTAATTTTGAACATAGAAATGTCAAAGATGCACTAGACAATGAAAGTTGGATTGAAGCTATGAATGAAGAGATAGAATAGATAGAGAAAAAAAAAACATGGACTCTTGTACCTAGGCCCAAAGACAAGAATGTGATTGGAACGAAGTGGGTATTTAGAAATAAGCTAAATGAAGATGGTAAGGTATCAAGGAACAAAGCTAGACTTGTATGCAAAGGATACTCTCAAGAAGAAGGTGTAGACTATGGAGAAAATTTTACTCTTGTTGCAAGATTGGAAGGTGTCAGAACCTTACTTGCATATGCTGCATACAAAGGATTCAAAGTTTATCAGATGGATGTCAAATCAGCATTTCTCAATGGCATATTGGATGAAGAAGTTTACATTGAACAACTTGAAGTTTTTTTTGATCCAGACAAGAAGGACATGGTCTGCAAATTTCATAAAGCATTCTATGGTCTGAAATAAGCACCTAGAGCATGGTATGAAAGATTGCATAACTATCTTATTTAGATTGGTTTTCAAAGAACTAACGACAATAGTATTTTGTACATAAAGGAAGGACTAGATAATAAGATTTTTTTGGTAGAAATATTTGTAGATGATACTTTGTTCATAGGAAATGATGATCTTTGCAAAGAATTTTCAAAACAAACAAACAAGGAATTTGAAATGTCAATGTTTGGAGAAATCAAATTATTTGTTAGTCTTCAAATTCATCAAAGTAAGAATGGTATCTACATTACTCAATCCAAATACATCAAGGAGATACTAAAAAAGCTTGGTATGGAAGACTGTAAACCAATTAGAACTCCTATGTGTACTAGATTAAAACTTACCAAGGATGATGAATCAAAGGAAGTAGATTAGACATTGTATAGATCTATGATTTGAAAATTGCAATATGTGGTGCACACAAGGCCAGACATTGCCCTTGCAGTAGGAATTGTAGCAAGATTCTGAAAAAAACCAAAAGAAAATCACATGATGGCAATCAAAAGGATCATGAGATACTTAAAAGGAACTAAAGATTATGGATTATGGTATAAACTTGGAGGAAATATGGATTTAAAGGTGTTCATTGATACAAATTGGGCAGGGAATGTTGATGATAGAAAGAGCACAAGTAGAGGAGCTTTCTTTCTTAGAAAAAGGTTGGTTTCTTGGACAAGTAAAAAGTAGAATTGTACATCCCAATCCATAGTAGAGGTTGAATATGTTGCAGTAGTAGTAAACTGTTCAAACATTGTGTGGTTCAAATAATTATTGGAAGGTATGAAGCAAGAAATAAAAAATCCTATTGTTATGTTTTATGATAACACAAGTGCAATTAATATCTCCAAGAATCCAGTGATGCATTCAAAGACCAAGCATATTTCCATAAAGTATCACTTTGTTAGAGAATTGGTACAAGAAAGGAAATCAGATTGGAATATGTCCATACAAAGGAACAAATTGCTAACATATTCACAAAGCCTTTACCTAAGGATGCATTTTTGTATCTTAGAGGTAAGTTAGGGGTCATTCCCCTATCTGAAGCTCACTAAAATATAGTTTTAGTGATGCATCAACAAGAATAGAATTGAAGATCTATCAGTTGATGTAGCAAACCAATAAAGACATTACATATGAATCAGTACATTAGGTACAATGCTATTCAGTTAATTTGTGTTGTCTTTGGCATGTGTTGTCAAAGAGGGAGAGTATACTATCATATCTTTTTGAAATTTGTAAAATAATAAGAGTTTGTGTAAGAGGGAGAGATTATTATGAAAGAGGGAGTTTGCTATGTTTGAAGAAGAAAGTGAAGTATTATGTCAATAAAGACTTTTTTTCAAATTTCATTCTGCTATGACATGTTGTGTTGCCATCAATGCCAAAGAGGGAGATTGTTGGATACAGTTTTTCAATTGTGTTGTCTTTGATGTCACACAAATGTCATATTAGTCATAAGATAGAGTCTACCGAGCTCAAATGGTCAGCAAGGCAAAAGACAGAGTCTACCGAGCTCAGATGGTCAGCAAGGCGAAAGACAGAGTCTACTAAGTTCAGATGGTTAGCAAGGAAAAAGTTAGTGTCTACCAAGCTTAGAAGGTTAGTAAAGAAAATTTGTAGTGTCTACCAAGTAGACAATTGTTATACAGATTTTAAGGTTAATCAAGGAAATTTAGTTGTTACCGAGCTCACTTGGTCATCAAAGGGAATTATAGTAGAAACAGTTCTTTCCAAGCTCTCATGGATAGAGAAGGAATTTAGTTCTTATCGAGTAAACTCGGTAGCCAAAGGATTTTGTAGATGATGCAATATTAATCGAGTTAAGATGGTTAACTCAAGAAATTTTTGGAAGTAGTATTTACCGAGAAGGGTCGGCCAATGAAGGATTTCATTATTTTGGTTACTAATGTTTATTTGTTTAAAGTAATATTTGTAGCCGACTGATGTATGGATTATTGGTAAATGGAACATGAGAATGAGTTGACTTGATAATTTGAATGGTATAAATAACAAGTCAAATTATGAATTCTAAGTGTGGAACAAGAATTGATGTGATATGAGAACTCATTATTGTGGAAGCAAATTTGAAGGATGATCAGAGATCATTGAGGAGCAGCAAAGCCATATTTGATCAAGGAGGATCTAATGTTGCAGAATAGAGACCTATAATCAGCAAATTTAGTTGCATCTTGTTCAACTCATTTCATTGTTGCTTTCTAAAAATTTTAGTAATGATTTCAAATATCTTAATAGAGTTGGTTTAATAGCCATTTTTAAAATCCTCTAACAAGGTCACAGTTCAGTTGAATTGTTCTAAAGACCTCTAGCAAGGCCACTCCTATCAGGGTGATCAAAATCCTATAACAGGGTTACACCTAACAGTGTGTATTGTAACCTTTAACATGGTTGGATCCTAATAGGGCTCACTTCAGAAGAGTGAAAATTGGTAACTGGTTACTTGGTAGTTTTTTCCATATTGGGTTTCCACGTTAAATCTAGTGTCTCTTGTGTTCATTTTGTTTTCAATTGCATGCATGATTTTTTGAAGATAAGTAACATTTTAATTTACCGAGTTACAAAACTTTTGTTATATTTACCAAGTATTAGCAGTAACTATATCTTTAAGACATCTAAGGAATCTATGGATTAGTTTTTGTTAGTAACTGATTCACCCCCCCCCCCCCGCCCCTCTCAGTTACTCTATCTTTAATCCCAACAAGAGATAGGTGTGAATTTTAGGATAGAGTTGTCTTATAAAAGGTTGTAGATTTTAATGAGAGTATCTTGGGTGAGTATTAAAGGATTCTGATGTGTGAAATCTCATACTATCTTGTGATCAATTTCTTGTAAGTAGAGGAGATGATATTTAGAGGTTGTTCATGTCTAGAGATCTTAGATAGCCTTGTGGCAACAAGAATCAAGGACAAGTTATGTGTAGAAGTATAGATTTTAATTAAAACAATTATCATCTTGCAAATCCAAGTAGGTTAATATTAATAATTTTCAAGTAGCCTAGTCTAGTGAGAATTGGCAGCTCTTCAAGCTCAAGACACTCACCAATGCACATGTTTATTAACTTTGTAAGATTGCCAATTCCTGTGACTATTTTCAATTTCTTGTACCTAGACACTTTGAGTTTGATGAGTGTTATTGGCAACAATGTTGCAACTTCTCACAAGAATCAATAACAATCATCTTCACACAACCATCACAATGTAATACTTTAGAGAGACTCCATACCCTCGAGACACAAGTCAGGCTCAAGCTACCAACAGTTAGAGATAATTAATTCTACTAGATGCTACTGACACTTAGATATAAATAATTCTACTAGACTCTTCAGATGGAATATTTTTTATATGCTTATAAGTTCTTTAAATGAATCCAATTAAAGATTGTTGAATGACATTTGAAATGTTATTTTTTTTGGCTTCACACTTAAATATCTGAATCCACTCCAGGCAACTTAGATGCACAAAACAAGATAGCTTTGGAGAATATGATAACCATAGCTATCATAAATGACCTATGTCAAAGCTACTTGAGACTCCTTCAGTAATTGCACAATCACTATCAGTCACCCGGGGGTGATTAAGCTTCTCATATCCACGAATTTCAATCCTTTCAAGATTCCTTACACTAGAAAGAATAGTTATTTTCAACAGCTTTATACATTTGATTATTTGAATTCCCTCCAAACAAGTTTGACATGCAAAATAAGGAAGCTCCTTAAGCACCAAACAATCTAATATCCATAAGTGCACCAAATGGTTCATATTAAAGCTACTTCACACCCCTTTTGAAATCCCACCATCAATTGTCTTTAGATGATTAAGCTTCCCACATCCATCAATTGTAATGGTTTCTAGGCTACTTAGACCATAGAGTATAGGCAAATTCTTAACATGAAGACACTTAATAATGCATAGCTCTAAAAGTTTTGGAAGATTTACTATCCCTGCCACCAGATCCAAATTTCTACACCACTACACTATGACTGTGAAGACTGAAGACTAATGTTGAAAATATTATCATATAAAACTTCTCAGAAGAGTTAGTGGTACTTCTCTCTAGACAACTCAATTCAATAAGAAATGACAACTCCATCTCTAGATGCTCAGTAATGTCCAACTCTGTCATCTTTGAAGGATCATCCATTCTTGTGATCTTTTGTGAATGTTTACAACATTGCATGATGAGTGTTTAAGTTTGTGTCCAAAGCCCTATTTGATGGCGTTACAAGTAAATGGGAAAGTAACATATAAGGATACATTCTAAACATGGTTCTCAGACAATATGGAGAAGTGTAATCCTGGTTATATGTAGAAATTTATTTGAGTCTCAATGTAGTTCTACCAAAAATTTCATCCCATTACAAATTTAGGCATGATAGTATTAATAGGTTCATGGAGTGTAATATTTATAGACTAGAAATTAAAGGTCTGGTTATATTCCTCTGGCTATGAACATTAGAAAATTTTCTACAATCCCTTGACAACCTTCCTCTTACTTGATCATATTTACTCTTTTGTATGATTCTTTCATGTTTATGCCTAAAATAGCTTTTCTTTAAGTTGTCCTCTTTACTATCTACTATGCAACATATTTTGAATAAGTCATTAGATTCTGTCTATATAGAATTGATAGCCAGGGTGTCATATTGAATCCCCAAAAGTTCATTAATTTCCTTCTTTCACATGCATGAACAATTGCGAAGAATTTGAAAGAGAATGGATGTTAACCTAAGAATAATTGAATTGCAGGGTTATCATTTTCTTAGAATGAATTTCCTTCATGGTCATGGAGGCTAAGGTTGGGACCACTTTCCTTAGTCTCCTAGCTACAAAAATAGAAAAAAATTTCAATACACACAAATTAGAGACTGAAAACTAGAACTCGAATCAAATTTTGTTATGGCTAGTTCATCAGCCCCCTTTTCATTTTACTCTTCCCTTATAGAACCTTATTCAAGAACGGATACATCTATTTTAATGCAATGCTTTGAAGGTAGTTTTTACATGATTCTAGGCTAGGAAAGTATTTGCATCTTTGTCAAACTCAAGATAGATAGGCAATTTTAAGCATTTTAGTGAGTGAATCCCTAGCCAAGTGTCCATATTCACAACCCAAACATTTAAATTGTGCATCCTCATAATCAAGGTTTTGTTCCCACAATATGTTCTCTAGGTGACCATTCATCATGGTAGGGAGTGGGTTGTTAAAATTCAGTTCAACTTAGATCCGAATCTCAAAGTAGTCAGCATATTAGTTTCCTAATTTCCACTAGTTTTGGAGGGCCTATAAGCAAATGAGAGGGAAATTCCCTTAGTGGGTTAAGCCTACACTTCAGACACAAGGATTTCATACATAATTAGCCAGACAAAAACCTTGTTCAAGGGCCTTGACTCTATCAACTATTTTTTGTGACAACACAAGAATTAAGTTATTTTTTGGTAGGATAATATCTAGACCTTCCTCTACTAGCCATATTCTTCTTGTCCATTTCCATAGATATTATCTTGTCCACTAGAATTTGAATATAATGCCAACTTTTGCATTTATTGGTTTTTCTTGACTGAGTCTTCTATTCATGCCTCACTATCTTACACATCATAGAGCTACACTATATTCTTCAGCCTATCACCGCCATAAATGTTCTTCTCTCACAAATTTAAAGCCCATTCTAAGGAACAAACTCAGAACTTGAATAAGATTACTGACATATCCCAATGTTCAGTCAAAAAGAAAATCTTTAAATAGGACATACTAGAGATTAGTATCTTGACTTCATTCTAGAGCTTTTTCTCCTATGCTTATAGTTGTAGACACCTAAATTTGATTACATCACTTTGGTAATCTTATTTAGTTATCTCTAAATGCATCATTAATTAAATTTCTATTTAATTAATCTTTTGCCATCCCCTAGCTAATTAATTTAATTAATCATCTATAGTCCTAATTGATAAATCAAATAACCTATTATTTATCAATTAAATCCTATTCTCCTATCTAATTCCAAAATCCCCATTTATTAAATAAATCTATTTGATAAATAAAGCCCTCAAATCTAATAACCCCTAACCTATCCCTAACCCTTCATTTAGCCTAATCCACCCCATCCACTCATACTAACTAAGCTTAGTCACTAACTCACCCACCCTCATGAATGCCATCCACTTGCAAATCTCTAACAAGCCTAATCTAATCCTAAACCATCTCTAATCCCCCTCCTAAACTTTCCACATTCCCTAAGTAAGCTTAAGACTTTCCAAAGCCAAGCAAAGTCAACAATCTCAACTCCCTCCAAAATATCCCAACCACTTAGCCATGAATGCTCTTACAAAGGCCATAAAGACTCTTACAAGCCCATTCATTGCTCTTACAAGCCATAATGAAGGGTCTTTATGAAGATATTATCCCTTGAGCCTCCTTTGTTGACTCATCCTTCCCCTTTCCTCACATCCACTCACCCTATGACATGTGTCACTCCCTGATTGGTGCTAAACAAGCACAATCCATGTGTTCCCCTTTGAGTGCATCCTAGCCCTCCTTAAGCTTTCATATCTCCTTGCATCTTAGCCCTCCATCCCTCAAGCCCTGAGCCTATAAATTGAATCCCCTCCCAAGCCATTTTAATCACAACCTTTGAGCTAAAGTTATAATGTTAGTTTGAGAAACAAAGCCTTTAAACCATACCCTTATAATGCCAAATTGAGAGCTCTCAAGCTACCAATTTTCCATTTCCACCTCCATTGAAGCTATTTTGATAACCTTGAGCATACATCCTACATCCACATAGTAGACTCGTCCCTAAATCAAGTGACCATCCTCATTGGGAGAGCCATTCCATGGTTCATATTCTGATTTGAGGGTTTCACTTTGTCTCTCATATATGTTATGATTTTTATGCTAGTTAATTCTTTTTTCTCTTGATAGAATAGTATTACTTGCTAACATATTTCTCATATACAATAGTCTTGTGGTATGAGTAGTCTTTAAACTAACAGATTAAAAGGAAGCATATGCCCTAGATTGTGTGTGTGAATCTAGGACCAATTATTCATGAGGATCAAACAATGGGGCTATCAGTAAACCATTTTATTTTGAGCAACTAAACTTTGGATGGAAGAAGTTGCCAACAATTTTGCTCATAGTCATCATACTGTGACACTTATTACTTTAATCATAGTACCCTGAACCCTAAACCCTATCACAGCCTCTTCTACTACATCTTGAGGACCTAAGGATGGATACTTGGATAAAATTCCCAAGGTCTTGTTCCATATACCTTGCCTCCCCACTGGAATCAAAATATTCTTGTACAATGCCATCTCCATTCAAATCAAACACAAACACATAATCCACTAAAATTTTACCTTTTACAATGGTCCCCTACACAATGCCATGGTAAAGAAAACCTATTATCATATATGCCATGAAAATTTTACTTATTAAAATGGTCCCTACACAATGTCATGGTAAAGAAAACCCGTTATCATATATGCCACTAAAATTTTACCTGTTACAATGGTCCCTACACAATGCTTTGGTAAAGAAAACCTATTATCATATATGCCACTAAACTTTTACCTATTACAATGGTCCCTACACAATGATGAGTCCTCTCTTCTAGAACCTCCCTTGAAAATCTATGCCCTCATGCGAGAAAAATGTTGGAAGTGAAGGAGTTGAAGTGGAACCATATCAAATCTTTGGACATACCATTAACTTGCACTTCTTCTGAATACTTTGGAACCCTCGACACCAAACGAAATGTGATATGTTTTTGCCCTTTTTTTTTTTTTTTTATGCTGTGGTGTGCATCACAATTGCGACCAAAATAATTGGTCCCTATTGCGACCAACACGGGCATGTTATAAAAAAAAAACAAAAAACAAAAAATTTCTTTATAAATCAACCAACCAACTCATTTAAAATACTTAGTCAAGATTTTTGGTCAAATTTTAGGGTAAAATGCACTAGTGAACTAGTAAGAAATGATGATAGAGTTAATACACACAATTAGTACGTACTACAATTGTGGAGGACCAATGTTGATTGGCAATCTATCCTTTGAAGACATGCAATTAATAAATAAATTGTGAAGTATGTAGTGAAAGTAGAGAGAAAATCTAAAACATATGAACAAATCTTTCAAATATTTCAAATCTTGATGATTTAGCATCATAGGCATATATAAATCTTTTAACTAAGACAGTTATAGAAAGAGATATTGGAGGTCAAGTAGAACTTCCCTTGTTGGAGTATAGCAGAAAGTTTGTTAACCTAAATGTCTCACATGAAGTTTTCAAACCTATGGTAATCAATAATGACAAAAATGAGGAAGAACTCACAAAATCTTTTTTTGATGGTTATAAAACAAGACCACTTTGTATCGAAGGTATTGGTTTGATTGATGCATCAAGGTATTGGATGTATAATCCTAAAAGAAGAGGAGATAATAAATGGGGCCCTAGAAAGAAATAAAACAACTATTTTTAGAGTTTTTCCTAGGTATTTTCTATTCCTCCATAATATTTGGATGAATGGTTAGACTTTTATTTGTCTGAGTTGATACTATACAAACCTTTTTGTAATGGCAAGAGAGACATTGGTCATCATAATGATACTATAGTAGAAAATTGGGACTCATTCAACTATAATCCTTGGCATGTCCAAAGGCAAGAAAATGTACAAAATGATGAACTTTCAAGTGATTTAGAGATAGAAGATAAAGGATCCATTTAAGAAAATACTACAGAACATGAGTGGGAAATAATATCGAGGTTACACCATGGTCAACATATGCCAATTTTTGAAATTGAAATGTTGGGAAGAAGAGATATTGATAGAAATAAAAATTGGTGTAGTGAATATCAAACTAAAGAGGAGACAATCTGAGCAATAAAATTGATACATAAAATGAAAAGCATGGATGTCTTATGTATGATGACATTTCATAGTGCATCAACTTTACAAGTCTCATTCATAAGAAACAAAAGGTAGTTGAGATTATTCTAACACACTACCATAGCATCAAGTGGTAAATCCTTTATTTATGATCATTAAAGGAACAACTGGAATAGGAAAGTATTATCTAACTAATATCATCAATCAATCTCTTCAGATGGGATCGATGACAAATCCTTCTCTGCTTATGTTTCTTGCACCAACTAGAGTTGTTTCTTTCAATATAGGAGCATCTACTATTCATTGAAACTTGTGGATTCCAATTATAGATTTTTTTGAAATACATAGGACAAGACTTATAAGATTTCAATAAGAAATGGAAAATATCAAATATATATTTAGATTGATGAAATGAGCTTCATTGTCAAGAATATGTTGGAAAATATAGATAGTCAACTTAGACAAGCCTTCTTGCATAAAGTAGACATAAGATTTGGAGGTATTTGTTTCCTTACAACACATGGTGTTATTAATGTATCTTAATTCTTATTAACATTGGTCATATAGAATACATATCTTTTGATTTTTCTTTATGTATGTAACTTAAAATTTTGCAACTATCTTTCTAGTGTATCTATTATTTTAGTTGGGGATTTGGGGTAATTACCACCTATTGATGATAGACTAGCATATGATAGAAATAAGAAAGAAAAGCTATTATTGTAGTAATTCAAGATAGTTTTTACACTAGATAAAGTTTGTAGGCAAGATGGAGAAAATATCCAACAACAAAGATTTTATCAGCTTCTCACAAATGTGACAGATGCAAATCCACAAATAGATGACTAGAACTTTCTCATGAAAAGAAAACCTATAAGATTAGATGTTGTAAGAAATGATGAGTTTAATAAGAAAATGTATTTATTCTCTATAAATGAAAATTTTTGTAACCATAACATGAGGATGTTGTATTCTTTAAGACATCTAGTTGCATGTAGCTTTGCAACCAAGTCAAAAAATGGTAATAGAAATGAAGATTTATCAAGCAAAGAACATGATATTGAATTATTGATCAGTAAACATGAAAGAGTAATGTTGACTACAAATCTATCGATAGAAGCTGGTCTTGCGAATGGATCATTGGGATATATCAAAAATATTGTCTACAAACTAGGAACTACTCCACTTGAGGCACCAGCATATGTTACAGTTGAATTTGATAATTAATCTAGAGTACCATTTGATGATCATCATCTAAACATAATACATATAGCTCCATTGCATGAGGATAGGACCATCCAACTAAAATTAAGGTTAGCATGGGCATTGACTATTCACAAATCTCAAGGGCTAGCTCTTTCAAAAGCCACAATTGACATAGGTCCAAGAGAAAGAGCAAGATTGAAATTTGTGGCCATATCTCATTTTAAGTCATTGGAATGTTTGACGATAATGCCACCATTTATATATGACCACTATGAGAAAATGAAAAGTGGGAAACAACTTTCAAAGAGAAAAGTAGAAGAATGTAGATTGAGAAGTCTTGAAAATCATTGATGTTTTCAAATAGATAAAAGTACAAAGTTGTGTGACCTTTCAGGATAACTTATCAGAACAATGGAATTTGAGTATTTCTATCTAAAGAGATTATTTTTTTCAAATATATGATTCAGATAAACTCATTCTAGCTAAGTTATATATGGTCTCACTCTTTTCCAAGAGGAAATGTTTATTTAATGCATGTTTTTTTACTAGTTTGTATCTGATTACTTTTTAAAAAAAATTAATTTAGAAAAGTGGTGTTTCAATAACTCTTACTAATTTTTGTGATTTTTTTTAATAACATATAAACACCATTTTATATAGCTCAGAGTTGAGAACATTCTCATATAGATTTTATTGTGTTTTAATTAGATCTAGTATATTGTAATTAAAAATTTCTCCAAGTGCGTAATTTAACACTTGAAAAGATGTCAATTTTGAGAAAGGAAAAAATAATCAATTGTGTTAAAAAATAAAATTATATGGAATTCTAGAGGAGAGAGTCCTCTTCTAGAATATATAATTGTTGTCCTGGTTAGAATATATATGTTTTGAAAAATGTGGTGGGAGATGAAAACTATCGATTCTAGGTGAGTTGAAATTTGTATCATTATAAAAGAGAAAATATAGGTCTAAAGCCTTTTTTTTTTTTAATTCTAGCTATGTATGTTATCTATAACATAGTATGATATCAAAGTTTAATGCATTTATTTGCATATAATTTTGTGGTGGGAACTATACCCCTATTTTTCAGTGTTTCCTAGTAGCTAAAAATTGATGTATGAAAATTAGGAAAATGTATCAAGTCTTAGTCCAAATAATTATTTAAATTTATAATCCTAAAATTCATCCATTTCTACACATTTCATTAGTTTACTTCATTTCCAAATTCAAAATAATAATACCAATTTTATAACATTGAAGGTGAACAATTATACTTTTGTTAGCCTTTTCCTTTACAAAAGGGTGACACAGGTTTGTGCTTTTACCCAAACATATTATTTAATAATAAAGATTTATTTTTTCTACTACATTATGTTATCATCATCCTGAACTATTATGTTGTTATTCTTATTATTACATTGATAGTTTATATTGCATAGTTAATGACAACTATAATTGGATATGCTCAATACAACATTATAACCTTATTATTTGTACATTTTAATGGTTTCAAATATGATTAGGATGAAATTTCATTATACTAATTCTTTAATTTGTAAATTTAAGTATGATCATCAATTGGGTCCTCAAATTAAGGTAGTTATAACATTAATTCAAATTATAAAGACCTTCTTCAATTGAAATAAATCAAAATGATTATGCTTCATGACTTTCAACCAATACATTGCTACTCAATATTTGAAAAGTATGTTTTTCTATTCTTCACTATCCATGAAAAGTCATTATATTACCATGTTTCCATACCTAAAATTTCATTACAAATTTTAATACAATTTGGTTTTTATATTCATTTTTTCCACACTTGATTATACTAAGTGACCTATTATAGTTTTCCAAAACAATTATTGATTGAAAATTTATGTCCCTCTAATTAATTATACAATTGTTCTTCTTTTTTATTGGTGCTAATGCTTTCTAAATTATTTTCCATGACATTTTCCAGGCATCATAGCATCTGATAGACATTCAAGCATTGTCGAGATGAGCCCAACTTCTTTTGTAGGATCAAATCATTTTTTTTAGATAGAGTCTCAAAAGTGTGCACAAATAATTAAACAATTTTGTACAACTATGGTAAAAGCACTCGAGAATGCAACTTTATCAATTGATCATGTACAAGAGATAGAGATAATGGAGACGGAAGATGTTGCCAAATGTGTATGCAAAACATCTGCAAATGTAGATGCATTTCCACCCATGATGAAAGAGGTCTATGCTCATCATACTATGAACAAAGTTCATAATAAAATTTTAATCTCTAAAGAATATGTGATGTACTTACATCATTATGGAGAACTATGCAAATTGTCCATATGAGGATTTGACATCTTCATTTTTTCACTTATTACTTCATCTAAATAATTGTACTAGGAGATATAGTTGTCCTTTCATCTATATATCAGAATAATAAATAAATGATTTAACATTTTAGCTCAAATTCTTCTAAACTATACTTGCAAATATTTGAAAAAAAAATCCTTGACCTTTTTGTTTGGAATATTAAAGATTTTACATGAAATATATCATTAACATGTTGATCATTACATTATATATAAAATTGATGTGTTATTTCTAATTGTTAACCTACTCCAAAGCATAATATTCATTTTATACTCATTTTAAGTGCAATAATTACCTCAATAACATTTACTAGCCCTTCATTATAAACTATTCATGTTAAGCATAATTAAAATTAACTAATGGTCTATTTATAAATGCAACTAACAAAATCATAAAACTACTTAAGGAACATTTCAATCCTTATATTTCTCTATTATGCTAGGTAGCGTGTCTAATGAGAAAAAGTTGCCCTCCTATATGTAACTCTATATGCAATACTAACTACAACTCTAACCATCATCTTACTTTATCCCCTAACCCTAACCCTAACCATAATTCTAATATTTTTACTAACCGTAACTCAAACTATAATCCTAATCGTAACTTAGATTTTAAATTTCACTTATATTTTAACACTAAACCTAATCCTAACCTTGACCCTAACCCTTTCTCTATCCTGATCTCTAACCCTAACTTTGATCCTAACCTTAAACCTAACCCTAACCATAACCCTAATTCTAATTGTAACCTAACCCTAACTCCAATCCTAACACTAACACTAACCTTAACCCTACCCCTACGACTAACTCTAACCCTAAATCTAACTCTAATTCTAAATATAACTCGACCATAATTATACTCTAACCCTACCCCTAACCCTAACCTTAGCCTTATCTCTAACCTTAACCTTAACTCAAACTTGTACCCTAACCTAAACCCTAATATAACTCTATATATAACCATATGCGTTGTAGCATTTGAGAAAATATAAAAATCAAATCCACAAGCCCTCAAATCACTTGCACATAGAAAACCTATCATAGAGAAGAAAAAGACAAGAGGAAGCAAGGGTTTGGTCAAGAATATGAAAATTATATTCTGAAATAAAGAAAAGAAATGTCCAAATACACTAGGAGAGGTTATCTATAAAGTCCTCTAGAATGTTTCTAGAAAGAGCTAGGAGATAAGTATGACAACCAAGCACATGTCTACCAAAAGTGGATTATCCTCCATTGTAGATGAGAGGATAGGTATGATAAGGTGTATCTCGTGTAGAGATGTTGTTGACATCATGTTCTTAAATAAAGTGCTAACTCCTATGTTGTCAACAAGACAACATGTGAGATTACATATACTTCTAGGCGTCAAACTAATAAATAATAAAATAATGCATATATTCTAAGTAAACTTAAGTAAAGCATAAATAATAATTATTCACACTAACACCCCCCTTTAAGTGTAACTCAGGAGAATGCACTTAAGCTCACAAAAGCTATGATGAAATGCATAATGGGTCCCAGATAATAGGCCATTTTAGGTAGCCATGTACAAATGCAATGGAATGTAATGTGATCTCTATAAGCTAGAGACAATAGAGAAAACCCAATGGGAAAAACCCTACTCCAAAAAGAAATAGAACAAACATGCTGAAAAAAACATGAAGAAAGGAAGGCCTCAACAAGACACCCCAAGGACAATTCCATAACCACAAGCATAAATCAAAAATGGCTCAAGAGACTCTCCCAAAACCATAAGTACAACCAGCCCCCCCACGAGAGAGAGAAGAGACACCCAAGCCCCCCCCGAGAATGATGGAGCCCTTGTAGAAATGATCGGACCAATGAAACTCCAATGTAGAAGAAACAAGGGTAGAGAACAAGGAAACCCCTAAATGAGAAGTGAAACTAGAAGGCCTAACTCATTCTTGAAGGAGAAAATATGAGGATCCTAAAAGAAAATCCCCAGTACAAGTGTGCAAACACTATCATGAAAGAGGAGATGAATATCCTCTATAGAATCCTCAACAAGTGCACCTGGAGGCTCAATGAATGGAGCTAAAGGTTCATGCAGAGCTGAAGAAGAATCTTACTAAATAGAAAGGACCTCAATTGGATGTGGTGTGGGAGGCAAAAAGGTGATCTCAAGAACAATACAAAGGTTCAAGTATCCTGACTACACCACATGATGCTCTCGTGAAAGAGAAGAGTTATACTTCAACAATGGAGATGGTGGATCATGTAGACACCTAAATCTGATTACATCACTTAAGTAATCCTATTTAGCCATCTCCTAATGCATCATTAATTAAGTATTTAATATTTAATTAATCTATTGTCATCCCCTAGTTAATTAGCTAATTTAATTAACTATAGTCTGATTGATAAAATCAAATGATCACCCAAAATCAATTTATCTATTAAATCCCTATTCCTCTATTAAATTGAATAAATCCTCAAATCTATTTAATTTAATTCCATACCCCCATTTTATCAAATAAATCATTTAATAAAATATCTAAAATCTTAAAAGCCTCCCTAAACCCTATCCTAACCCCTAATCCAACCCATTTACACATACTAACCTCACTTAGCTAGCTAACTAACCCATCCTATGAAATCTAAGCCACTTGCCCCCTAATCTCCCTCTAATCCAAGCCTAATCCTCACTCTAACCATGTGTAGAACCTTAATCCTAGATTAAGAATTCCTAACCCAAGCCAAAGTCAAGACTTTCACTCACCTCCCATTTTAATATTCAAACAAAGACTTCATCCTCCATTTTAAAGTCAAGACTTCCACCCACCAACCATTTTAACATCCAAAGTCAAGACTTTCACCCACCTCCCATTTTAATATTCAAACAAAGGGTTCATCCTTCATTTTAAAGTCAAAACTTCCACCCACCAACCATTTTAATATTCAAACAAAGACTTAATATGATCTTTTAATATATTCAAATAAAGACTTAACCTACCTCATTAAATCCCACACCACTTGCTTCTTAATCTCATCCTAAGCTAAGCCTAATCCCTTTCTTAAGCATGTGTACAACTTTAACCAAGGGTTAAGAAAGTCGTAAACCAAACCAAAGTCAAAGTTCCATCCTTAAAGTCTTGCATTCCTATCAAGAGTCTTAAAGGGTCTTTAAAGACTTTTTACACCTATTTTCCACACTCATCCTCCCTTTTCTTCCCTCATAACTCCCTCTAACTACCTATCTTGACCATCTTTCCTATCCAATCCCTTTGTGACACTTGTCACAAGGCTAGAGCTTTGAAGAAGCACAATCCATGTGCTCTCTTCTCCTTGCAACCTAGCCCTCAACCAATTCCCCTTCCTTTTCTTTTTAACCCTCCATCTCACTACCCCTTGGCCTATAAATGAAACCTTTTTCCCTTCACAAATATCATCCACTTCTATGCTAATGTAATGATGCTATTTTGAGAGCCTAAGGACTAACAAAATACCATCATAATGGAAAAATCCATCCACAAATCCATTTTGAATCATATCTTCCATTGAGGATTAAGCAATGTCATTATGTGGACATCCCATCTTATGAACACATCTATGCATCAAAGGGAGAATTTCTTGCTTTAAGAGGTTTGCATGTTCTTAGCCTACTTTGGTACTTTAATTCTCTTTTTTCTAATCATATATGTGATTTAAATCTATTATTTTTTGAACTTTTTGATTCTCCATTATATTCCTTTAAGCACTAGTTTTACTGCTCTACATTTTATCATGCCCGATGGGACCACCAACAATCACAAGGTGAAATTTATTTATGATGGAGGTGAAATTTTAATGGCCCACAACTTGATGTCTCCTGATTCTAGTGCAATATGTCCCTCTCATCGAAGAGGTGAGTCAATACAAGAATTGATCGACAAATAATACACATCAAAGATTCCTCAAGGCATGGAAAATAGAAGTTCCCCATTTGTGGGAACAATGACCCTTGGAGATGAAACTCAAGTGGCCTTATGCCTCTACCAGGGGAGTACAATGGTAAGTAATCTTGAGGGATGTTGTTTCCCTTGCACTACAAATAGCATGCCAAGGATAAAAGGGTAGCTACTAAGTTGGTTCATAATTAGGTTTGTGGTGTCAGCCAAAAGGTTGTTACGTATGTGATCCACTTAAGAATCTATTCTGGACATGTTAAAATCATTTGAAATTTTTTCCACCTTAGGCTACCCCTAGAAACACACCACCCAAACTTTCCTGATGGAGCGAGAAAGTTTGCCCTTCTCCTCATTTATATACTAGCCAGATTATTTATCGGTTTGAGCTTCTCACCAAAGGGGATGAACTTCCCAGAGGTGGATGAACTTTCTAGAAGCACTCCTAGGTTTTTGTGCATGGTCTTGCTAACAAATTTGGTACATGCATCACATATTTAAATGGTTTTACTTTGCAAGAAATAGAGAAGTCAAAGATGTGCTAAAAGGCACAATCTCAATACACACAAGACACTTGATTCATTATTTTTGTGAAGCTTATAGATTCTCTATCATATAACTTGAAGACACACGTGATTAGCATTCAGATGTTCATTCCAACTTGACAACATCACCAACAAAAGTAAAATTGAGTCAACAAAAGTAAATCACGTGCATGAAAGCTTTTAAAAAGGAGGGAATAAGAACATTTTCACTTTAGAACATTCAAGATTGAATGAAGTTTATTTTAAGCACCAAAGTTGAAGTGTGTTGATTTGTAATGTTCTTTAATACCCAAAATCAAATGTTCATCACATTCATTTTTTTTAACCTTTAGCATCCAAGATTGCGTTGATCATGCATTCCAATGAAAATGGTATATTTTAATACATGGAAAAGTTTTTAAACATTCAAGTTTATTCTCCAAGAGGATTAAATCATATAAAGAAAACCTGCAAGACACATGGTTAGTGATTTCTTATTACTCTTCAACCTACAATGCATGAGTTAGAAAATATCCTTATAAAACTGCAGGTTAGGGTATCAAAATTGTATAATAAAAAGTGAAATAACCCTACAATAAAAATAGTAAGAGCAAAGTTTGGTCATTGATAGCAAAAATTAATATCTAAAAGATTCCAAAATATGATAAAACCAACACCATCATGGTGGGCTCGAAACTAGCTTTTCGATAATATTTCGTATTTCAAAAATAGAGTTCAAATGCTCAAGTTATGAGAAAAACACCAAACATTGATTTTGAAGGATTAGAAAAGGCTTGCAAAAGGCTGTTGATGCCATGCTGACTAGGAGAGGCATTGTGGTGGTTGTTGGCTGGGTCTGGGTGGTGCCTACAAGAAATTGGAAATATTTTGGGGCCCAAAATCGATGCCACTCAAAAAAGACAGGCACTCATTTTACACCTTTTTTGAATTTTGGTTTATTTTTAAAAATACATATATATATATATATATATATATATATATATATATATATATATATATATATATATATATATATATATATATATATATATTACCAAATTTATGTAGAATAAATCTAGGGTTAGGGTTTCAGATCATAATGGATCCACTTCAAAAAAATTCCTCCACACTTGTTGTTCAACCAGCGAACCCTGTCATGCATTCTTCCCAATTTTAGAGTTGGAAATTTCCTGTAAAGAACTCAGGTCAAGGTTTGAAGTCTATTTTTCATGGAAAGGCAGTGGTTCAACATGCAAAGGCCTTTTTTGTCAATCCATGCTTCACTGATCATGGAGATAAATCTTCTAAAAATGGAGTTCTAGATTCAATGTTGAAGATGAAGATTCCACCTATTGATGAAGGATGTAACAAACAGAATTGGCAAAGTTTTTCCTCTTATGAATTTGGTGAGACATCTAAATGGTTCATGCAAAGATTTTTGAAAAAGAGGAACTTCAAAATTTTTAAGCAAAATACCACAAATTCAAATCAATTTTGTCCAGGGCATCTTTTGCAAGATTGCAATAGCTGGAAAAGAAGTGATTCTTCATTAGGGCCCAGGAATTTTGACAAGAAACCTATCCTTGACATTTTTTTATGGAACTCCACTAGTGTCCCCTATTCACATACTAAATGCCAAGCCCCCGAATGAAGGGATTGTTCCTAATGAAGCACTTGGTAAAGAACCTCTTAAGTCAGTTGATACCACTGACCAAACTTTGCATTTAGACTCCTTGCTTAATTCAAACCGAGTTCCCTTCAAACCAAAGAAGCAAAGGCTAGTTTGACAAAAGAAATCCTGCCCAGATAGTACAACACATGAAATTCAGCAGCATAAAATTGATCACCTATCCATCACATTTCCAAGTCACATGTTGCAAGAATCAGTTCATGTTCTCCAACAATCTACTCTCATTGGTAAGATCAATTCAAATTCCATTAACATTTCAAATATTAAACAATGGGCTTTTAAAAACTGGATAGGTGTTAAAGATGTGTTTTATATAGACCAGCAATCTTGGTTTTTTGTTGCAATTTTTGAATCTAAAGAAGGTAGAGATTGTGTGCATAGATTTAAAGGGTGGTTTTGTTTGGGGTATGGCTTGTATACTATGATATGGATTCCAAATTTTAACCCAGAATCATTAGAGATTCAGTTCTATCCATTTTGGATTTCCTTTCCATGATTTCCTTTAGAATATAGGGATTTGACTATTTTTGAAGATCTTGCAAATAAAATTGGCATCTTCTTGAAGCATGATCTCATCCCATATGATTGACCATATCTGTGTGTTAGAGTATATGTGTTTCTATATGTGAGAAAAAACATCCCATCTAATATTCAGATTAATTCTCCATGGGGGTTATGGAATCAACCTATTCTAGTTCAGGATGAAGACACAATTCAGAGATTCCAATCTACTCTTGGGCATTTTAACACCCAATTTCTAAATGGTGTTCAAAATTCAATAAAAGTGTGCTCTGATCATACTACAGATCCAAAACTTTGCACATTTCAGAGATTAACAGAAGATCCTCAAATTTCAGCTAGAAAAGGTCCTATGGTAGAAGATTCCCGCACTCCACATCATGATACCATTCCAAACACATCCACATCTTTTGTTCATTACAAAATTTCAGATGCAATATTCTCCTATTTGTTAAAAATACTTATGCCTTTCGTTCTTTGTCTGATGGAGTATTCTGATAGGATTGCTATTGTTCCTTTCAAGAGAGATGCTTTGATTACATATCATTTGAATATTGCAAACACACTATCTTTATTGCCCATTCAACCATCAGATTCTGAAATTTGTAAAGCATTGCCTAATTGGAAGACTTGTCAAATTGAAGAACAAATTATTTCAGAAATAGCCTCCAACATAATTTTGTATATTGTAGAAGAGGAAGGCTTCCTAGGTGTTAACCACAACAAGAAATAGTTGGATGATTTATTTCAGCAATATCAGTTCTGGTTTCATAAATCTTCTCATTATTTATAGGCTAGTAAGAACTCATTTATTATAGGGAGTATCTCAAATTTTATTGCTTCTCGGCCTGAGGAAGATACTATAATTGCTAAGGACCCATAGGGAATTGAAGAATCCATATACAACAACCTACAACATTATGTAATTAATCAATCTTCTCTACATGAGGATACTAATTTGGGACAGATTGAGAATAATAAGGATTCTTCACAAAATCAGACAGATGAAATTTCTTTAGAAATTCCTTTAGACCTTTATGATTATAATCAAACTCTCTCAATTGCTCAATCTATTTCTTTGAAACAACAAGTTATCAAAACTCCAAAATCAAGAGGATGACCTAAAGGATCCAAGACTAGAATTGAAATTGCCTCTGGTATTCAGACTACTTTGGATGACAAGTTTGTGGTTTCTAAGAGAGTGACAAGGAGAAAAAAAAGGTTCTCCTTGTCCACAATGAAGATAAATTCTTGGAATGTCAGAGGTATTAATGCCTCTGACAAAAGAAAAAGGATCAAATGCTTAATAGATGATATGAAATCAAATATTGTGTTGTTTCAAGAAACAAAACTTCTGCAAGAATCATATGAAAAGACATTATTCAAATGGTCAAAGTGGTTTTCCTTTCATTCACCAAGTATTGGAGCTTCGGGAGGACTTGCATTTTTGTGGAATCCTTTGTTAATTCAAGGCCAACTCATTCATCAACATCAAAATTGGCAAATGGTACAAATCTCAAATTTTGAAATCTCATTTCTCATTATTAATGTTTATGGGCCAAATTATACACAAGACAAGTTAAAGCTTTGGGATACCTTGACTTAGAAAATACAATCACAATAAACTCAATTAATCATTCTCGGGGGAGATTTTAATGCAGTGTTGAGTTAGGATGAAAAAATAGGTGGTATCTCTCCTCCTTTCGAACAATTGAAGATTTCTCCAATTTCGTTGATAATAATGGGCTTATGGATATTCCTCCAACTCAAGGAAAGTATACTTGGTCAAATAGGAGAGATGGTTTTGCACAAATTTTTGTTCGACTTGACATATTCTTGTTGTCTCAAGAATGGAAATTGCAGCAATTTTAGCTTAGTTCAGATATTTTACCATATCTAGAATCATACTACTACCCAATCACCTTATCACTTACTTGAGTTATAGATATCAAGCATTATCAAGGTAAATCCTCGTTCAAATTTGAATGTATGTGGCTTCGTCATCCTCATTTTCTCCAGCATCTTAAGTAGTGGTGGGTTAGTGCACCTTTTGCCCTAGGTTCTAAGATGCATCAGTTTGCAATGAAGATGAAACATATTAAAAAACACATTAAACAATGGAATCAAGATATCTTCAAAAATGTCTTCAATCAAAAAGAGATTGTTAGGGTACAATTGGAGGATATTCACATTGATATCATTCAAAATGGGATGACAAATGATACATATATTAAAAAAAAGAATCTTCAGAATGAGTGGGAAGAGTTGTGTGGAAGAGAAGAGGAATATTGGCATCAAAAGTCAAGGAAGTTATGGCTTTAACAAGGGGATAAGAATACTAAATATTTTTATGCTTCAGTACAACAAAAAAGAGTAGCCAAAACAATCTTTAATATTAAGGACTCAGTAATAGGTAATGTCTTAAAAAATTTGCAGCATATTAAAGAGAAAGTTGTTAGGCTTTTTAAGAATCTTCTTGCGCCAACTGAATTTCTAGCACCTTCCCCTTCACAAGTGGCAGATCTTCTTGAAGCCATTCCAAAATTGGTGTCTCCAGAAGATAATAATATGCTTATGAAACCAATCTTAGTTCAAGAACTTGAAAAGGTTGTCTTTTCATTCCCTCCAGACAAAGCTCTAGGTCTTGATGGATTCACAGTGCTATTTTTCCAATGTAGATGGGATTTTAGTGGTTTTGATCTTTTGGTTGTAGTGGAAGAGTTTAGGAAGTGCAAATCAATGCTTAAGTATTTTAATACCACCAACATTGCAATTATTCCTAAGTTGAAAGAGCCCAAAAAATTTGTTGATTTTAGACCTATCTCTCTTTGCAATCTTACATATAAGATTATAACAAAGGTAATATACTCTTGTCTTCAGTATTTTCTTTCAAAGCTAAATTCTTTGGAGTAGGCGGGTTTTGTTCCTGGTAGAGAAATTATGGAGAGAGCAATGGTTGCTCATGAAGTTATTCATTCTATAAGTACAAATCAGTCTCCTTCTTTCGTAATCAAGCTAGATATGATGAAGGCCTATGATAGAGTTTGCTAGTCATTTGTTCTTCAAGTCCTCTAGCAGATGGGTTTTCCAAATCAATGGTGTAAATGGATAAGAGCATGTATCTCTAGGGCTTGGTTTTTAGTCATTGTTAATGGGACAACTTCTGGTTTCTTCTCTTCTACTCAAGGAATTAGGCAAGGAGATCCTCTTTCTCTAGCTTTTTGTATCATCATGGCTAAAGCCTTTAGTAGAACCATTAGGCACTATCATCTTTTAGGAAAATAGAAGGGAGTAAACATTACTGGCACATCTATTTCCATTACACATTCTTTATTTGCAGATGATGCCCTGTTCGATATATCACAAGTGTCAGAAGCTAGACAAATAAAGAAGATTTTAGAGTTGTATTCAGATGTCTCAAGGTAGAAAATCAATTCAAATAAGTCAAAAATCTTTCTTTTCTACACCAACAAAGTGATATCGGATAGAATTGTTAAAATTTTGGGATTTTCAGAGTACTTTCTTCCATCAACATATCTTGGAATTCCATTTTTCATGGGATCAAATAAGACAAGCTACTAGAATTTGGTTATTCAAAGAATTAAGTCTAGAGTGGTAGCTTGGAAAGCTAGATGGCTTTCTTTAGTAGGAAGAATTCTACTTATAAAATTGGTACTTTCAGCAATCCCAAATTACTATATTGTAGTCCTTAAAGTGTCGGCATCAATCTTATTACAAATCCAAAACTTGATGAGAGGTTTCCTTTGGGCAGGAAATATGAATGGGGATAAAAAGATTCCACTGGTATCACTTCATGACATGGCTCATATTCCAGCCATTGGTGGAGTAGGTATTCATGATTTGAATAAGAGAAAAGCAGCTTTTGGTAGGAAACTCATTTGGCATATGTACACTAAACCTCAATCAACATGGTGTCAGATAATGCAACAAAAGTATTTAGATAATAATGACCCCACAAGAATTGTTTTAATTCTTAATCCCCTAAAGGCTCTATTAATTGGGATTTTATGATCTCTTCTAGAGATATTATTCTTAAATATATTTCTTGGGAGTTGAATAAGGGAGATAGAGTCAACTTTTGGAGGGACTCATGAAATGGATTTCCACCTCTTCATACTTTGCAATTTTCTCAGAAGATAATGAACATTTCAGAATCAGTTTTGGGTAACAAAATCATTGATTTTATAGATAAAATTTGTCCCTATTCTAGGAAAGTCACTTGGAAAAATTTGGATCACCTACCTCTGTCTATTCAAGAGAAAAAAATGTTTAGGGACTATTTAGACAAGAGACTTGTTTACATTTCAGATGGGGAAGATAGATTGTTTTGGGCTCTAGCTAAAGATGGTTGCTACTTAGTCAAAGAGGGGTATAAGTTGTTATAGTGAATGGCTGCACAAAAGAATCCATCTAGAGCTTATAAATTTTGTTGGAACCATGTTGTTCTTCCAAAAGCTAGATGTTTTGCATGGCTTGCACTTAAACACAGAACTCTTACAAGTGATAGATTGACTAAGTTGAATATTGCTCCTCCATTTAAATGTGTCTTGTGTAATGAAGAATATGAATCAGTGGATCACTTGTTTGTCACCTGCTCGTTCACATATGATTTTTGGGTTTTTGTTCTCAGAAAACTTCATTATTATACTCCTCTTCAAAATAACCTTTGGGAGATTTTTCAATCTTGGCTGCTTCTTTTTTCAAAAGCTTTATTTGTACAAATTTGGATATGTACTCTAGCTTTGGTTATTTGGGCTATTTGGTGGGAGAGGAACAAGAGGATATTTAGAAATGAGTTTGTAGAGAAAGAAATAGTGTTACAAGGCATTGAAAAGTCTATATCAGAAGTCACTAATGCATGCCTTTTTAGATGCAAAATCAATCCTACATTCTCAGTTTGGGACAGTTTCATCATTCGAGAGTGGAAATCTCTTCTTATTCCATGGGGGAGTGGAATTAGCAACAATCAACATTCCAAGATAGATAGAATAGTTTTGCAATGGCTACCTCCTAAGTCGGGTATAGTGAAACTTAATTATGATGGTGTTTCAAGGGCAAATCTAGGTAAATTAGGTCTCAAGGCATGTGTCAAAGATAGTAAAGGTATAGTTCTGGCAATTTCATCCTCCTTGCTGCCAAATGGGACTAATAATTTAGCAAAAACACAAGCTCTCTTGGCAAGCCTAATACTGCTTAAAATAACTAATTTTCACAGAGTCCATATTGAAGGTGATTCTCAAATGGTTATTAATAGTTGCATTAAATGACAATCCTATTCATGGCATTTGCACTATATCTTCAAGAAAATTTGGTACTTAATTGATCAATTTTCAGAAGTTACCAAGAAGGAAATAAAGTGGCCGATTTCATATCTAATCTTGGGTGTGATGGTGTCATTGTTAACACACATCAACCCACCTCATTTATTGAGAAATTCAAACAATTACATTCATTGATTGCATCTGAAAGCTATTTATCATGCTCATACAATTCAGGTGTAAAGCTTGACTCGAGACAAAGTTCTCAATGGTATAGTTTTATGAGCCTCAATTTTGTCAATATAATATCTTTTGTAAATATCAATAAATATCTTTATGTAGATTTGTATATAAGCAACGATTTCATTTTTTCTTTATGGTTCTTTCCTGGTTGAGTTCTTTGAACTAGTTTAATTAATAAATATATTTAGTGGCTAGCCCACTTTTTCCTTATGTATGTATGTATGTATGTATGTATGTATGTATATTTATTTATATTTATAATATAAAAATATTAAATAAAATTTGAGGAAAAGAGAAGGTGAGATTTTTTTAATTTATTTTTTAATATAAAACTATTAAAGAAAATTTGATGAAAAGAGAAGGTGAGATTTTTTTATTCATTTTTTAATACAAAAATAATTAATAAATAAATTTCACCTTGTGATTTTGGGTGGTCCCACCGGGCATGCCAAAATGCTCTACCTATGAACTCTATGTGGGAAGAGATGAAAAATGTTCTAAAATCCGTCAAAGATGGGACAAACTCAAAAACTTTCAAGTTTGAAAATGATTGTCCATATCCGTTTGACAAAACCATCACAATGACAACTTTTCCTAAACATTTCAAGATCCCCAAGTTTGATAAATTTAGAGGGAAAAGTGACCCAGTTACACATGTCAAGAAATTCTATATGCACTATAAAGAATTGGACTATAATGATGTGTTCCTCATGCACCTTTTTCCAAAAAGCTTAGTTGGCCCTACCCTTGAATGGTTCTTTCAAATACCGCAAGGCACCATTAAAATTTTTGCTGGTCTTTCTAAAGCCTTTGTGGTTCAATATGCTCATCTAGTTGAAACTAAGTTATCTATAGTGCACCTAGTTCATACCAGACAATAGGGAGGAGAAAGCCTTATAGAATACTTACAACATTGGCAAACCCTCACAACTAGGATCTCATGTACTATCCCTAAATGTCACCTTGTCAAAATGTTCATTAACAATGCACATCCAAGTCTCACCCATCACATGGTTATGAACTATTTACAAACATAGAAAGACATTAAAGAAAAAGGGATGGGACTCGAGCAAGGGCTCATGAAGGAGGGAGTCATCAAAATTTACAAAGAAAACACACAAGACCAAGGTTCAAGCAATGAAAAACCATTATATTTGAATAAAAATAAGAACATATTTATTGACGGCATTACTGACACCTAACATGTTCATGTCATCAGGGTAGCAGCTAACAATCCTACCACATTTTTTCAACAACAACCTTATCAACAACAAACACCATCCCATCAGCAGCCACCTATGCAGAATAGTCAACACAATGTCCAATTACCTAGCCATAAAAATTAGACTAATGCTAGCACAATTTTGACCGAACCTAAACCACGTGTTCAGAGACAACCTCAAGTATACACCCCATTGGGGGAACCTCTTGATGTGATATTTGAAAAACTAGCTAAGGATAATCTTATTTGACATCCACCAACACAACCCTTGGGACCAAACCAATCTAGGGCATCCTGGTATAAGGATAATGAGTTTTGCGAATTCCATCATGTCAAAGGAAATACCACCCTGTAATGCATACAACACAAGGACTATGTCCAAGACCTTATTGATTAGAAAGAGATCATAGTGGGAGCACATGCTTCCCCAAATGTTGGATTACTAATATACCAAAATGCTTTTCCTCCCCATAACACGAACATAGGTAAAGGACCTACAAATGCTCCTATCAAAAAAGCCAACAATACTCATGGAAAACAAGGAGATAATCGAGACAAGTCTCAAAACTATACTTCAGTGTACTTGGACTATGGAAGCCTTATTGGGTGCATATCACAAGTTGAGCCTTCTATCAATATTATAAGCATCAAAGGCCTAGACACCCAATGTGAAGTTACTATCTGACGAGCTTGACTCAATATAGTTGGCCCATTTGTATCTACACCCTCAAGGCCACCTCCATCGAGAGCACCTTCATTAGGATCACCCCCATTAGGACCATAGTATATTATCTTGGAACACCTTTGAAATATGCCAGCTCAAATTTCCATTCTGGATCTCTTACTAACAAGCCTACTTTATCAAGAGATCCTCAATAGTACTCTCGATGAATCACGTGTCCCTACTGACATAAATGCCACTGAGTTTTGCAACTTGGTCAGCCATCTTTATGCATCATTTGCTCTATCTTTCAAAACCACTAACATCCCAATAGTTTAACTTGATCATATACTTCTACTTCACATCACTATCATGGTTTCTAACTTTGCAGTCAAATGGGTCATGATAGATAATGGAACGACTTTAAATCTATGTACTTTAAAATTCATCAAACAAGTAGGATACACTAAGGTAGATATCATTAATGAGGTCATTACCATCAAAGCATATGACAACTTGGAGTGCACCATTGAAGGAACCATCTTGCTACCTATTCAAGTTAGCCCAGCCACTCAAGAAATAGTTTTTCACGTAGTTGATCATAACCTTCTATACAACATCCTCCTTGGCCAACCATGGATTCATGCCATGAAAGCTGTTGAATCAACATATCATTAGTGCATCAAGTTTTTGCATAATGGCATTGAGGTAACCATTGATGCAGTTCCTAAACCCTTTTCTTATTGCAATAAGGTAAAAACTTTTTACAGCAATCATTTTCTTGGAATCAAAATTGGTCATACCGTGGCTAGTTCCTTTGGCACCTGCCATGATCCGGATACCATCTTAGCTTCCACCCTTTCCATAGTTAAGATCAACTACCAAGGTTGTAGAGAATATAGTCTCATAGATGCTTTTGTTGTTGGAACTTTACCACTTGATTCACATACTCGAGGGCACCCAACCTATCAGATACGAAGAACAAATATGACCCCATAGATCAAACAACTAGGATCTACCACACTTCTTACCAACGGTATCCTCGATGGAGAGGAAAATGCTCCTAACATTAGTACATGTTTGTACAAAGAACCACCTCCAAAAAATAAAAACTTCTTGATCACTTCAAACAAAAATACCCATGGTCCCTTTACCTTGCTATTGAATAATGGGATTATCAAGGAGGTGGTCTAGGCCATCTGGAGTCAGGCATTAGGTAGCCTGTGGAAGCATATAAAGAAGAGAAAAAAAATGCTTAGGATATGGACTCCCCATGAATGGGGGCACTATGAAGGAAGGCCATGCCTTCACAAACATCCAAAATAGCCTTTTTGAGGTTAAAGACATTCCTAAGGAAGTAGAAAAGAAATCCTATGATGATATTTTCCTTGACAAAATTATCTTAGGAGCCTCTATGCTTTGCTAGCTATCCTTAAATCTCATGGACCTACCCCTTGCTCACCCCAAACTCATTGATTGGGACCAACCAAGTGTCATTCATGTTGACAAATTCTCTACTGAGCATGCTCTCCTAAAATTCATTGGGCAAGAAACACCACACAAACAATCACCACCACCATTAGAATATGTCTACAAACTGGATCCAGCAAGTTACTTTACAGAGGAGGAAATCTTCAGTCACAGAGTTGAAATGAAAAAAGAAACAAAAAAGAATAAAAGAAAAAGCAAAACATCCTCTGGTGAAAACTCCTCTGGAGCACTATTAGATGATTCAAAAAATGAAATAAAAATAAAGGATGTATCTGATAGTGAAAACCTCTTAGAGGCACTTGAAGATGGAGATTTCATCCTCCCCATACAGGACCATAGGTCGCCCATATCTTCAGTCTTGACAGAAGAAACTTGACCAATCAATATTTGTTTGACGAAGATACGACACATGATATACATTGCAGCATGTCATCTCTACAATCTGAGTAGGTGGACATTCTCATTGAAGTCCTTCATGAGAATGTTGGTCACTTTGCATGGTCCTATCAAGGCATGCTTGGGTTAGATCCCAAGTTAGTAGTGCATCATTTGGCTGTAGATCCAAAGGCCAAACCTATCAAACAAAAGCTCTGTAAGATGCACACCAAAGTTTCTTTATTGGTTAAAGCGGAGCTAGAAAAATATCTAGAGACAAAAATCATTCACCCAATAGATTATTTTGAATAGATTTCCAACATGGTACCTATTACCAAACATTCTAGTGATATCAAAATTTGTGTCGACTTTAGAGATCTCAACAAAGCTTGTCCCAAGGATGATTTCCCATTACCAAATATAGACATGATTGTTGATCTTACTGCCGGCCATGAGCTCTTATCACTCATGGATGGCTTGTCCATATACAACCAGTTTCAAATAGTAGAGGAAGACGAACATAAAACAACATTTGTCACAACTTGGGGAACATTCTGTTATAACATGATGCCATTTGGGCTAAAGAACATCAGGACAACATATTAGCATGTCATGACAATCATCTTCCATGACCTAATACATAAGACACTTGAGGATTATGTAGATGATATCTTAGTCAAATCTCTTAATGCCCTTGATCACTTATCTCATCTAGAGGAAGTGTTTGATTGATTGGCTAAATATTGTCTCATGCTCAATCCTAAGAAATGTGTCTTTAGTGTTACCTTGGGAAAGCTCTTGGGATTCATTGTATCACAACATGGTATTGAAATTGATCCTAGAAAGTTCAAGGCTATCATAGATATGGCTCCTCCTAAGACACTCAAGAAACTTCACTCTCTTTATGGAAAACTACAATTAGTCAGATGATTTATCTCTCAACTCACTCATAAGTGCCAACTGTTTACACATTTACTCAAAAAAGATAAAAGTTTCAAGTGGGATACCATTTGCTAATGCAAGTTTGAACTAATCAAGCAATACTTGGCTAATCCACCTATCTTGGTTCTTTTAGTTGCAAGATGCTCACTCATATTATACATTACAGCTACTCCCACAACAC
Source organism: Cupressus sempervirens (assembly GCA_028749045.1). Classification (NCBI taxonomy): domain Eukaryota; kingdom Viridiplantae; phylum Streptophyta; class Pinopsida; order Cupressales; family Cupressaceae; genus Cupressus; species Cupressus sempervirens. The sequence continues at coordinate 499,471,816 of CM053789.1, forward strand.
TAGGTGCTCTTCTAGCACAACTTGATGATACAGGCAAGGAAATGGCTATTTACTACATTAGCCATACTCTAGTTGGATACTAGCTCAATTACACACCAATGGAAAAGCTTTCTTGGTCATGGTATTTGCCACTCAGAAGTTGCATCATTATATGTTGAGCCACACAATGCAACTAATATCCAAAATTGAGCCATTAAAATATATGTTGTCTCACATAGTGCTCATAGGGCACCTAGCCAAATGGGTTATGCTTCTTAGTGAATTTGAAATCCAATATGTTGACAGAAAGGCTATTAAAGGTCAAGCTATAGTAGATCACTTGGCTGATGCACCTTTGGTTGTGGATCACCCTCTCATTATGGAATTCTTAGATGAACACCTTTTCTTAATAGAAGAACAAACATCCTGGAAGTTATACTTTGATGGATCATACACATCCCATAGCTTTGGAGCTAGCATACTCTTGGTCACACTTCATGGAGATTATATTCCTAGATCTTTTAAACTACAGTTCCAGTGTACCAACAACATCTCAGAGTATGAGGCCCTTATTGTAGGACTCAAAATAATAGTCAAATGAAACATCACAGAGTTATAGGTCTTCAAATATTCACAACTCATTATCAAATAGGTTCTCAATGAATATCAAACCAAAGATGACAAGCTACAACCTTACAAAGAGTTGCTAGATCACTTGAGGGAACATTTTACTCAAATATAGTTCACATGGATACCTAGGTTGCAAAACAAAGCTGCAGATGCCATGGCCACTATTGGCTCATTGTTAGAGATCCCATGGGAGGCTCTACAATATGAATTCTTAGTTGAGAAACTACATGAACCTGTATACGAGAATGATGAAACAACATGGGTCTGTATCTTGTTTGGTCCCCAATCCCCATGATATCATATCTCTCCATCTCACACGAACCCAACGCCAGAACCTTATTCCCAGAGCATCCTATTATACTATTATAGCTCAAACCCTATATTTTCATGGCTATCATAATACTCTCTCTCACTATTTAGACCAAACCGAGGCTACAATGGCTCTCAAAGAAGTACATGCTAGACTTTGTGGTAATCACACAAGTGGCATAGTTCTAGCTAAGAAAATCCTATGGGCTGGATAGTATTGGCCCACTCTAGAGCATGATGCATGTGACTTTGTAAAAAGGTGTGTACCTTGTCAACAACATGCTAATCTAATTTGAGCCCCAACTCAAGATCTCCAACCTATTGTGCCACCATGGCCATTTGCATGTTGGGTGTTTGACCTTGTTGGTATTATATCACCTCTCTCTTTAGAAGGACACAAGTGGATAATCATTGCCACCAATTATTTCACTAAATGGGTAGAAGCAGTCCCCCTTATCACTGTCATAGGAGTTCAAGTGTCCAAGTTCATTCTCTAACATATCATATGTCGCTTCAGCATCCCAGCTACCATTTTTATTGACCATGGAGGTAATTTTGAAAATATCAATATGGAGGAATTGTGCACTTCCCTTCATATCCAGATCCATTTTTCTAGCCCATACTTCCCACAAGGTAACAGTCAAGTAGAGGCAACTAATAAAACCCAACTCAAAATCCTAAAGAAAGTTGTCAATGTTTCTAGCAGCAATTGGCATTTACAAATTAATCCTACCTTATGGGCCTACTACACCTCATTTCATATGTGCACAGGCACAACCCCATACTCCCTGGTTTATGGTGCTAAAGTAGTATTACATATTGAGCTTGAACTCCCATCCCTACACATTTCTTTGTGAAGCCAGATATCAGCTGAGGATTTAGAGTGGCTAGACTCACCATGCTAGATTTACTTGATGAAAATAGGCAATAGGCCTATGACCACCTCATGATCTACTAGAATCGCCTCAAGCACAACTTCAATAGCAAGGTCCATCCATGCCAATTTCAAGAAGGCGACATGGTCCTCAAAGAAAACATGAAGGTCCAAGTTGACAGAGAAAAGAAAGGCAAGTTTGAGCCCACATGGCTTGGTCCTTACATGGTCACAACATCTTTTGGCTCAGGGGCCTATTAGTTATCCACACTTGAGGGTGAAGTCCTAAATGATCCCACCAATACCATTCACCTCAAGAAATTCTATACCTAAAAGAAACAAAAAAAGGAAAAATAAGTGTCTAATAGTGAATACTTGGCAATTCAAGTGCCTTGGATCGATACCATAGTGAAAAGCTAGCAATTAGGTGCCAGGTGTACTTAGTCTATTCATTATCTATCAATGACCTACATATCCTACATCACCCCTTTACATCTCCTCACCCATCTCCCCATTTTCCAAGATATTCCAAGAGTTTCCTCCTTGCACTCCAACAACTCACGACATCAACTTGGAAAGCCTAGCTAGATCACATATTCTATCATAGTTAGCATATCTATCCCATCCTTGTATCTTACCACATAAATCATATTAGGTGTATTTTATCCATAAAACCATGCCTTTATATCATATACTTGTACCAAGTCACAATATTCTATGTACCATATCCTTGTAACAAAAACACCAATTATGTGTATTATACTTGTGTAACAATAACCATATCACATCAATGCTATTTCCTCATCCTAAGCTTTTCCCTATCATACACACATCCGCTATTGTATTCTATAATACATTCCTGAGTCATCCACCCATTGTCTATTCATGCTTGTACATTTTTTAGCCTTACGAAAAAATCTCGTGTCACTATTCCAACAAATCTCACTCACATCCTAGTTTCAATCCAAAAAATTGCCATAGAAATTATCAAAAATAAATAAAAAATTCATAAATCCTCCGAAATTATTTTTTTAAAAAACATAAAAAAATAAATAAAAGAAGCCAAAAATAAATAAAAATAAAAAATGAAAAAGAAAAGAAAAAGGGAGAACCAACCCCATCATTCCTCTACAGACCATCAACACATCCAAAAAATGAAGCCAAGCTCGCCCTTCAATGCTAAAAAGGGGCTACAATTGAATGGTTGATTTTCCATCTCTAAGAGAAATTTTGGTTCTTTGTGGCTTTCCGTTGAAATTAATAAAAGATAACAATAAGAGAAAGGGGTAGCATTTACAGTTGAATAATTTGGAGTTATTTGGTAGAAAATTAATTTTTTATGTAGGGTTGAGAAGCTTATAGCTTGGATAAGATTGGTCTATTAGGCTAGTATTCGATCTAGAATTAATTTCATAGATACCCAATTGACAAACATTTTGAATTTTAAAGTTCTACTTTGCCAATCAATGGTAGCTTTTCATTAGAAATGGATGGAAGTAGGGGTAGCTGGAGAGAAGGAAGGTTGTGGCTCAAAGGAAACATGGAGTCTAATTATGTATTGAGATACCATAAACATGAATTGCAGGAAAATCAATGCACATCTCTACTATCCACCTTGGCCAATGATCTCCAATATTTATTTTAGCCCTCAATCAACCCACTTGGCATCATAAACTCTCTTCATTACCTATTTAGGTACCTCACATGGTCTTGGTTACCCTCGTATTCCACCAAATCTTACTCACATCCTCTGTTCCACCCCCACAAACCTAAAAATCATCCAAAAATACCAAAAAAATTCAAAAATCACCCAAAAATACCAAAAAATTCAAAAATCTCCCAAAAATACCCAAAATATTCATAAATTGCCCAAACTTACCAAAAAAATTTAAAAATTTCCCAAACTTACCAAAAAAATTCAAAAAATGCTGAAAAATATCAAAAACATTCAAAAATCACCCAAAAATATCAAAAAAATTCAAAAATTGTCTAAAAATATTTTTAAAAATTCTATAAATAGCCCAAAGCATTCAAAAGGGGGTCATAATTACCAAACATGGCCATAAAATCTTGAAACAATAACAACACCCCAAATTACTCTCAATTTCTGCCTCACTTTAGCCCAATTAGGCTCTACAATAGGACATTAGATATTTGAACCCCACATGCCTCGCTAATATTAAGAAGTAGCATAGTAATGTCCTAAAACATTTTGCAGGACTTTGGGAAATCTGGCACAACACAAATAGCGCAAAAGGTGCCTATATTTCCTTCCTCTTGTCAAGAGCAACAATTCCCCATGGCTCATTAGTCTTATTTAAGTTGCAGTGGTGATGATTAGTTGAAACCCCTTCAACAAATATATCAATGCTATCTCGAAAGCCTAGATATATGTTGGACTCTTTCATCCTCATACAACTGGGGGCACAAAATAAGTAGGCATAAGGGTGAGAGCTTGGTTGTCTACTCTATTGCCTTCTAAGGCCTTAAATGCCTTTTCCAAGGCCCAAGTGTCCTTTCTAGACTGCTCTAGTGCCTTTCTATGCCTTAAATGCTTTTTCAAGGCCCAAGTGTCCTTTTGGACCACTCTAGCATCTTTTTAGGCCTTAAATGCCTTTTTCAAGGCCTAAGTGTTTTTTTTGGACCACCCTAGCACCTTTTTAGGCCTTAAATGCTTTTAGAAGGCCCAAGTGTCCTTTTTGGACAACCCTAGTGCGTTTTTAGGCCTTAAATGCCTTGTTCAAGGCCCAAGTGTCCTTTTTGGACACCTCCAACACCATTTTAGGCCCTAAATGCTTTTTTCAAGGCCCAAGTGTCCTTTTTGGACCCCTCTAGTGCCTTTTTAGGCCCAAACACCCTTTTCAAGTCCTTATTTTAACTCTTTTAGGCCCCCAAAGTGCCCTTTTAGGCCCAAACGCCTTTTTCAATCCCCTAATTTGACTTTTTCATGCCCCCAAAATGCCTTTTTAGGCCCAAACGCCTTTTTCAAGCCCCTATTTCACCTTTTTCAGGCCCCTAAAATGCCTTTTTAGGCTAAAACACCCTTTTCAGGACCCCAAAGTGCCTTTTTAGGTCCAAACACTTTTTTCAAACCCCTAATTTGACCATTTCAGGCCCCTGAGACACCTTTATAGGCTCAAATGCCTTTTTTAGGATCCCAAAATGCCTTTTTAGGCTCACACACTTTTTTTCATGCCCCTGAGACATCTTTTTAGGCCCAAACATGTTTATCAAGGCCCTATTTTTGCCTTTTCAAAGCCCTTCTTGACTTCTTTTGGCCACCACAAGCCTTGCGTAGGTCCCAATGCCTTTTCCCATGCCTCATAGGATCAGTCTTCTCACATACCTAGAGAAACGTCCTCACAATTACTAATATACACACAAAAATTCTCGCCTATGAGTCATGGTTATCCTTACTCTATGGACTATATTGTTCCCACTTTTACAAGAGCCAAACCATTCCATTACTTATCAACACAACAACAAAAAAAAAAAAAACCATTCAAATATATATCAAACATCCAAAAAACATTTAAATATTCAACAAAAACACAAAAACATCCATAGATATTCCATAAAATCCCAAAAACCAAACATGACATTACATTACAAACAACATTCATTGTCCCTTTGATTGCCACAACAATAAGCACAAACATTTTATTCTCCTACAATGGCAACAACAACATTCCATTTAACTAATAATGGTGGGAAAATTATTTATTCTAGTCTCCCTAAGGGAGGTGGCAAGATAGGGTGTCCAATCAATGGCATTCCTTTAGACCCAGTCCTAGATGATGATGCCCCTAGAGTCATCCTCACACTTGCCAAAAGCATATCCATTCGGATTGGAATGTTACCACGCCTCAAGAGGGTGTTTATCTCCTCCATAAAACGTTTCTCAGAGTATACAACTCCTCTCCTTTGCTCCAAATGAATGACTTGGTGATATAATGTCATCTAATATGTTGCCTCTCATGCCACCTTCACAAATTGCTCCATGACATCTTTCATTTCTGCCCATAGTCTTTCTGCTCCTTGAATAGTTGTTGTCCTCTGTGCAATATTGCATTCTCTTTCATATCTATTTGCTAGGATTTTCATTGACTCCCTCTCATATTTCACTATATTCAACTAATTCTAGTACCATGTAATGCATGCACTACTTGCATTTAGTTACTCTTGTGACCTCCATGCTAAACTATTGGTCTATACTGCTGACTCCCTAAATGCTTCTACTTGCGACCATAGGAGCACTAATTCATTTTCACATCTCTCCATAGCCACTCTCTCAACTACCAAAGCTACCTCCACAATCTCCATTCATGTTTGCTCCATCATTAACATCATCCCTAGGTGCTCAGCTTCCATCCATGCACCATCCTCTCGCACTCTTTCAATCAGGCCTTGAAAGAAATTTGCATCTTTCTCTGCCTAGTCAGGCTATTCTTTTTCCACTGCCAACACTTTCTCCATCACCAGCACTGCATCATGTGCCACTTGTACTACAACATCATATTGCAATGCTCAAAATGACTGAAATGCGGACAACACTGGGTCACCCTTTTGTTCCCCAAAGCTTTGCATCATATCCCCTAGACTACTTGTCCCCTTCTTCCATAAGATTGTTGTTGGTTGCATCATAGATCTTTGTTCCCCTTTTAGAAGAGTCTCTTCTATAGATGGCTGATCTTCTGCACCCACTCCCTCTGACAACACTCCCACACTTGGCAATTTTGTCTCCTCTTTTTCCCTCGACTCTGTTTGTTGCATCACACCTTCTGCTAACATCTACAGCAAGGTCTGATCTTGTTCTTCCTCTTCTGGCTGATTTTGAGCTGGATTAATTTTGCTAGCCTCCACCACTCCCCTATCACAACACCGCACACCTCAATGTGGCAAGGTTTATGTTCCTTCTTGTTGGCTCTACTTTACACCCCACTTCTACCCCCATAACCACTTTCTTTCTCCTTAGCTTTCATTTTCCTCTTCACTCCATCCCCATGTTCCTCCTTGTATCACCTTTGGCATCTACTGCCTCTGCTCTTGTGGATCAACCATTGGTAATTCACTCATAACTTAATTCTTCACTCACACTTTTCTTATGCTTCAGCTAACACTTCTTGTTGCTAGTCTTTCATCAAATTCACTCACCTTTTTATAGAACCAACAACATTCTCCATAGCTTCCATTAAATGCTATCAATATCTTCGGCAACAACTTTCAATACCTACCATCATAACAAGTCAAGTTGGAAACCACCTCCATTCTTCCCACACCTCACCTCCCCTATAGTAACAATATGTTATATCCTATCTCTTTCCACTAGCTTCTCATCTTGAGATTTTTATCCCCTCTATCTACTCTTCCCAAGGTTATCCACTACTCCTCATCCTAAGATTTTTCAGCTATCTTCTCATCCCAAGTTTTTCTTTCACTTTAGACTTTGTAAATATCATGTTCATTCTATTGTATATCCTCTAGAATCATTCCTTCTCCTAGGCCCATTATATATACCTTGTTTCCCCCATATCATTTCATGTTTTGATCAAAACTTTCAGTTCTCTTGGTTATGTGGTTTAACAAATCCTCGTATGAGATCCCCTATCATCAAAATATTGTCCTAAAATATTCTGATTGCCCATTTGATCCTAGTCCTCAATATTACCGATAGATCCTTATAGGATGCATCCTTCCTCTCATTTGATCTTGGTCCCTCAATATCCAATCCTACCAAACTCTTTGGCAAAAGGTTACTTTTTCATGGATTTACATTTTTTTTCACTTTATTTTCTTTTTAGGATTTCAAGTTTGGTTCTTAAAGTATCTCTTCCAAGTGATTTGGGTTCTTCCCTCCTCATGGTCACCACGATCTTTTATATCATGGTGTGCTACAAATGGGGTAATTCAAGAGCAAGGTTTTAATCAAGTCTTTTTCTTTTTCTTTTCTTCTTATGAGTTAGTCGGATATGACCCTTGCATATTTCAAACATGTGATCACTTGTGGCTACATGGTGCACTTGGGAAATATTATTTGCTTGGGGGTTACCAAGTATCATTTCCACTCAGATTCTTTCAAGATTCATGTGTGATGTTGGGGCAATCCTTGCATGTTTGTTTCATGTTAGTCCTATGTAATATTGGTAAAAAGGCCTTGATGTTCTTAGTAACCTTGGAATATTACCAATATTCTTATATTACCTTGGCATATTACCAATATTCTTATATCAAAATAAGTTCTCAACTAATGGTGGTGCTCCCCTTTGGAACAGCCACATGCTCAAGCTTCAATGGATTACTTCACACTCCCATCTTATCAAAAGATCTCATCCTATCCAAGCATCCCATTCGATCAGTGTTACAATCATGATCTAACAGTTTTATCCATATCACAATCATATCTCCTATCAATCCCATGGTTTCCAATCCTGTATCAATCATAATCATAGCCCCTTCATCAATCATAATCATAGCTCCTTCATCCATCATAATCATATCTCCTTCATCAATCATAATCATAGCTCCTTAATCAATCATAATCATAGCTCCTGCATCAATCATAATCATATCTCCTTCCTTACTCATTCTCATAGCTCCTATATCAATCATAATCCTAGTCATCACCAATCACAAATCCTTGAATCATAATCTCCCCAAATCGCCCATCTTCCAAATCACTTCCCTGGGCTCAATTTAGAAAACTAATCACCCTCCCCCCTCTCCCTATACTTAGTGTTCTTACCCATTGGTTATCCTTGTCCACAAGGTTTTCCTTTGTATCATTCTCCCATGGCGAGAGTATGTGCTTCCTTTAACCACCTCTCTTAGCCACTTTCAATCCTCATGCTCACCCTAGATTCTTGTACCTTTCATGAAGTTCTCGAACCTCACCTTCTCTCCCTGCCATCCTCTTGAAGGGGCATCACACAGTCCACTCTCTCCACTTCTATTCAAGATTGGGGAAATTTTCCAAGTTTTCTTCTTGTCATCTATCTTCAAACTTCTTTGAAATAGTATTGTTCCAACACTATCTCAAATAGGGGCAAAATGTAGACACCTAAATCTGATTACATCACTTAAGTAATCCTATTTAGTCATCTCCTAAGGCATCATTAATTAAGTATTTAATATTTGATTAATCTATTGTCATCCCCTAGTTAATTAGTTAATTTATTTAACTATAGTCTAATTGATAAAATCAAATGATCACCCAAAATGAATTTATCAATTAAATCCCTATTCCTCTATTAAATTGAACAAATCCTCAAATCTATTCAATTTAATACCATACCCCCATTTTATTAAATAAATCATATAATAAAATATCTAAAATCCTAAAAGCCTCCCTAAACCCTATCCTAACCCCTAATCCAACCCATTTACAAACACTAACCTCACTTAGACACCTAACCAACCTATCCCTTAAAATGTAAGCCACTTGCCCCCTAATCCCATTCTAATCCAAGCATAATCCTCACTCTAACCATGTCCACAACCTTAATGCTAGATTAAAAATTCCTAACCCAAGCCAAAATCAAGACTTTCACCCACCTCCCATTTTAATATTCAAACAAAGACTTCATCCTCCATTTTAAATTCAAGACTTCCACCCACCAACCATTTTAATATGCAAAGTCAAGACTTTCACCCACCTCCCATTTTAATATTAAAACAAAGACTTCATCCTCCATTTTAAAGTCAAAACTTCCACCCATCAACCATTTTAATATTCATAGAAAGACTTTATCCTCCATTTTAATAGTCAAACAAAGACTTAACATCTTCTTTTAATATATTCAAAGAAAGACTTAACCTACCTCATTAAATCCCAGGCCACTTGCCTCTTAATCTCATCCTAAGCTAAGCCTAATCCATTCCTTAAGCATGTGCACAACTTTAACGAAGGGTTAAGAAAGTCTTAAACCAAACCAAAGTCAAAGTTCCATCCTTAAAGTCTTGCAGTCTATCCAAGAGCCTTAAAGGCTCTTATATGACTTAAAGGCTCTTTAAAGACTTTTTACATCTATTTTGCACACTTATTCTCCCTTTTCTTCCCTTGTAACTCCCTCTAACCACCTATCTTGACCATCTTCCCTATCTAATCCCTTTGTGACACTTGTCACAAGGCTAGAGCTTTGAAGAAGCACAATACATGTGCTCTGTTCTCCTTGCATCCTAGCCCTCCTTAACCGATTCCCCTTCCTTGCATCCTAATCCTCCATCTCACTACCCCTTGGCTTATAAATGAAACCCTCTCCCTTCACAAATATCATCAACTTCTACGCTAATGTTATGATTCTATTTTGAGAGACTAAGGACTAACAAAATACCATCATAATGGAAAAATGCATCTACAAATTCATTTTGAATCATATCCTCCATTGAAGATTGAGCACACATCCCATCTTACAGATACATCTATGCATCAAAGGGAAGATTTCTTGGTTTAAGAGGTTTGCACATTCTTAGGCTACTTTGGTACTTTAATTCTCTTTTGTCTAATCATATATGTGAGTTAAATCTATTGTTTTGAATGTTTTGATTCTTCATTATATTCCTTTAAGCACTAGTTTTATAGCTCTACAGACCAAAGTGCGGGAAGGTGTAGAGACAAGTGGAATGATAAATTGTCCTATAGCAATAAGGTTTCCTATTACACTATCTCGAATGAAGACAAAATTTATAGTGAACTCAACTGTCTTCCCTGATCTACTATGTGTAATCTGAGAAATCAAGAGAAGGTTTTTAAACAAAGATCAAACATACAATACATCATTGAATATACTATCCTAAATGCCAGCTAAACCTTTCCCATAAACTAGTAGAGAACTGTTATTCCCTATGAGAATATGAGGAATGGGAGAAGCCTCAATACTAGAGAAGACACCTTGATAAGATGCCATATGGTGAGAAGCACGTGAATCTAGTATCTAAGGAACTTGGGAAGGGGATGCAATGGATGTCCGTAGTCTTTCCAAAATTTGGTGTAGATGTCGAAGATATGGAAGAAGACTGAAAGCCAAATCCCTATGAGGTAGAAGAGGGTGGAGAGGAAATAGGGCTCTTCCAAATAAAAGCTTGCAAATTTGTAATCTATTTCTCATAGCCATCAAATCTGTTTTGAAAATAATTTGACTCATCATGAGGTCCTTTTTGACAATAGCAATAGGTAGGAGTCTTAGTCTTTTTCTTCTTATTAGAAGAAGATGATGTACTAGTAGAGTGTTGAGAAGAGGAATCTGATATATGCTTCATCTTCTATGTATCCTAAGGTGTCTTGGTAAGCAATTCTTGTGGCTATGAACCCGTAAGTGAATCCATCTTAGTGAGCTTGGACTACTCACAAGTCAACCTATCATATAATTTCTTAAAAGAAGGCATTTGATAGTTGGTACCCAAGGCATCCATAGTGGAGTAGAAAGTGGAATAGAAGATCTGATATTGTCCTCACAACTTTGAGAGTATAAAAAAAATAGACTAATCATCTATTTTGTTTTTTCCACATCCTTGCAAAACTGAATGCAAAGATTTGAACTTCATCAAGATGTCCTCAAAGGTGGGAAAGCTAGTCGGTTTCAAACAAGTCAACTCTACATCAAGTTGAAGTGCCCAAAACTCATTTACTATGGCAAACAAGTTATATAAATTGGTCCAACTAGCTTGAGGAGTGATCAAACCATCTAGGTGGAATAGGAGACTATATGAGATGTTTAGTTCAATCAATCCAATGGTGACATAAGAAGTTGAGTCATTTGTGCTTTCCAATTGTGGTAGTTGTGTGGTGTCAGCTGGGCCACAAAGGGGTTTGAAATTGAGAGAAGAAGATGAAAGATGGAGGGGTGATTCTAAAGTAAATTATAGAAAATAAAATACTCCCCCTACAATGTATAAATATATCCCTTAGAAACCAAAGAAACAACTAATTAAAGCACAAAAACTAAAAAGAAAACCTAGATGCTAGATGCAAAGAGAGAGAAAATTGAATCCTCTAATTCAATGCTAAAAATAGGAGCTCAAATTGATGAGACATGAAATGAAACCATCATCAATATCTATTTTTGGTAGGCCAAATAATGATCAAATGGTGAAATTATTATTTTCACCCAATACTACTCCAAATTGATTCCAGATCTAGAAAGTAGATAATAAATCATTCACTTTTTTTAAAAAAATACCATTGAAATATGTGTCCATATGAGTTCGAACAAAGCCTTTAAAGTTGCAAAAAATAGGATTTGTGATTTGCAAAAAATTTAGGAACAACGATCTCAAACAACCTACACCACTATGTAGATCACGAAATCCTACCCCAAAACAAAAAAAATTGCTCGAAAAAAGGATTTTGTATGAGGGAGATATCTCTATTTGAAAACTACCTTTGTAGTTAATTTTTCTAAATTGTTGTTTTCACACCTCAAAAAAACAAAGAAAAAAGCACAAAAAATGTCATATTTGTTATGTCAAACCCTCTTTCTCCTTTTTCTTCAAATACTAAACAAGCTACAATAGATCTAGCTCTGATACCATGTAGGATTTGAGCAAATATGCAAATCAAATCCACAAGCTCAAATCGCCTCCACATAGAAAACCTATCACATAGAAGAAAAAGACAAGAGGAGACAAAGGTTTGGTTTGAAAATATGAAAATTGTATTCTCAAAAAAAGAAAACATGTCCAAATACACTAGGAGAGCCTGCATATAAAGGCCTCTAGAATACTTCTAGAAAGAGCTAGAAATAGCAAGGAGATAAGCATGACAACTAAGCATATGTCCACCAAAAGTGGATTATCCTCCATCGTAGATGAGAGGATAATTACGATAAGGTGTATCTTGTATAGAGATGTTGTACACAACATGTGCTTAAATAAAGTGCTAACTCATGTGTTGTTAATAAGAAACCACGTGAGAGTACGCATACTCCTAGGTGTCAAACTAATAAATAATAGACTAATGCATTTATCCTAAGTAAACTAAAGTAAAGCATAAATAATAATTATTTACAATAACATCCCTAACTCTAAGTATTTATCTAACTCCACCATAATTAGACATTAATATTATCCCTAACTCTAACCTTAAACTTGAATTAGAACTCTAACTCTAACTCTAACTCTAACTCTAACTTTACTTCTAACTCTATCCCAAACCCTAACTCTAACTCAAATCCTAATCCTAACCCTAATTCTAATATTATGTCTACCCCTAACTCAAACTATAGCCCTAACCCTAACTCAAACTCAAGCTTAGGGTAAACTTTAAGAAAGCCACCTCCAAAAAAAGATATAAAATATTAGCAAATCTTTCATTATTTTGAAAAAATAAAATTATTTCTATTGGTGAATCTTACAATTTTTTATTCTAAATATGCATAATATGAGCAATTATTTTTGAATCATAATTTTTTTGTATAAAATATTGACAAATCTCAATAATAATAGGAAGTTCATTTATCGCTATGGAATATTACAAATCAAAATTGAACTTTTTTTACCTTATGGAATATGCTGAGGATCGTTACATATACTTTAAATCAATAGGAAAACTAAATATTGGTGATATATTCCTAAAGTAACTAATAATTATGATAACTATTGGTTAGTTTGATTTAATTTTCCAATAATATACTATATTTAGGTGACTCAAATTTAATCATGTAACAAATTTTGTGGCAAATATTTGAGTTAAAAATTTTCAATAAAATAAATTATTGAACGATTTTAAATATTCTAGAACTAAATTTTATGAAACTATGGAGATTTAGGTTGTAACAAATCTTAAATTATTAGGAAAATTACTGGCCAAAAAACTCTAAAAATAGCCAATTTACAAATATTAGCCACTAAAAAATACCTTGCTCATGCTCTAACCCTAAACCTAACCGTAACCTTGACCCTAACCCAAACCATTATGCTAACCCTCTCTCTAACCCTATATATAACCCTAACCCTAACCCTAACTCAAACCCTTCCACTAACCTTCATCCTGATGCTAACTCTATATATAACCCTAACTCTATATATAAACATAATCCTAACAATAACCTTAAGCCTAATCCTTTCTCTACCTCCAACCCTAACCCTACCTATAACTATAACCCTACCCCTTCCTCTAACTATAGCCCTAAATATTACTCTATCATAATTGGACTTTAACCCTAATTATAATGGTAAGCCTAACCCTAGCTCTAACCTTAGCCCTAACTCAAAACTCTAACCCTAACCCTAATAGAGACCCTGACTCAAACTCAAACCCTAAATCTAACCTTAATCCTAACCATAATTCTTATGACTTGTCTACCCTTAACTCAAACTATAAACCTAACCCTAACTCATATTTTAACCCTAAACCTAACCCTATCCCTAACTCTTTCTCTACAGCTATCTCTAACCCTAACCCTAACTCCAATCTTGACCTTAACCATAACTCTAATCCTAACACTAAACCTAATCCTAAATCTAACTCTAACCATAATCTTACCCCTAACTCTAACCATAAATTTAACTATAGCTGTAAATCTAACTTTACCATAATTAGATTCTAATTCTAACCCTAACCATTAGTTTCATCTTGACTAAAACCCTAACCCTAACTCTAACCTTAAACTTGACTCAAAACTCTAACCTGAAACTTAACCCTTACTTTGATCTTGGCTAAAACAAGAACCCTAACCCTATCCTAATGTTAACCCTCACTCAAACCCTTACCCTAACCTTAACACTGATGTAACTCTATATATAACCATAACTATAACTCTAACATTAACCCTAACTCAAAACCTAAATGTAACAGTAATCTATTTATAAATCTAACCCTAACCCCAACCCTAATTCTAATGCAAACTCCAACTCCAACTCTAACTCTAACTATAACTCCAACTCTAGCTCTAACTCTAACTCTAACTCTAACTCTAACTCTAACTCTAACTCTAACTCTAACTCTAACTCTAACTCTAACTCTAACTCTAACTCTAACTCTAACCCTAACTCTAACCCTAACTCTAACTCAAATCCTAAACCTAATCCCAATTCTAATAATATATCTACCCCTAGATCAAACTATAACCCTATCCCTAACTCAAACTCATGTTCTAACTCTCAACCTGACCCTAACCCTAACCCTAACTCTATTCCTAACCTTAACCCTAATTCTAATCCTAACACTAAACCCCTAACTCTAACTATAAATCTAACTCTACCATAATTAGACTCTAAATGTAATCCTAGCCCTAACTCTAACCTTAACCCTGATGCTAACTCTATATATAACCCTAATTCTATATATAAACATAACCCTAACAATAACCTTAAGCCTAACTCTTTCTCTAACTCCAACCCTAACCCTAACTATAATTGTAACCTTACCCCTACCTTTAACTATAGCCCTAAATCTAACTCTCCAATAGTTGGATTTAATTGTAATTGCAATGGTAATCCTAACCCTCAATCCAACCTTAACCCTGACTCAAAACTCTAACCCTAAACCTAACTGAAGCCCTCACTCAAACTCAAACCCTAAATCTAACCCTAATCCTGACCATAATTCCTATGCTCTCTACCCCTAACTCAAACTATAACCCTAACCCTAACTCAATTTTTTTCCCTAAACCTAACCCTTACCCTTACCCTTATCCTAACTCCAATCCTAACCTTAACCCTAACTCTACTCCTAACACTAATCCTAATCCTAACCCTAATCCTAACCATAATCCTACCCCTAACTCTAACCCTAAATATAACTCTATCTCTACCATAATTAGACTATAATCCTAACCCTAATCCTTAGTTTAATCTTGACTAAAATCCTTACCCTAACCCTAACACTAACCTTAACCCTGACTCAAACCATTACCCTAAACTTAACTATAATGTAACTCTATATACAACCATAACTCTAAATATAAATCTAACCTTAACTATATCCTTAAATCCAACCCTTTCTCTACCCCTTTCTCTAACTCAAATTGTAGATCTAATTTTAAACCTAATCCTAATCCTAATTTTAACCCTAATTATAATCTTAACTTCAGTTCTAACTCTAGCTTGTATTCTGTCTCTAACTCAAAACCCTAACTCTAATTCTAACTCTAACCCTAACTATATTTGTAACCTAAACCTTAATTCTTATCCTTGTCCTTACCCTAACCCTAATTCTAGCTCTAATTCTAACCCTAACTATATTTGTAACCCGAATTCTAACACTAACCCTAGCCCTAACCCTAATGCTAATTCTAAAGCTAACCCTAACTATAACCCTAAAAAGAGTCATAATCCTAAAAATAGCCCTAACCCTAACACTAATGCTAACCCTAACTCTAGCTCTAATTGTAACTTTAACCCTAAGTCTAATTAAAACCCTAACCCTAACCCTAGTAATAGCCCTAACTCTAACCCTAACTCTAAATTAATTCTTAATTCCAATCCTAACTCTAATTTTAACTATAACTCTACTCTTGAATATAACATTTCACATACCAACATGCTTAAAATAGAACTAAATTAAAGTGATGGAAAAAAAACACCATATAAAGAATTTTAAAAAATAATGTTGAAGAATAATTTTATAGTATGTTTATACTACTACAATTTTACAGTAATTTTATACAACTATATTCAAAAAGAAATAAATAATTAGACACTAACCTTATCAAAAAATTAAAAATTAAATATACTTTTCCTATTGCATGGTAACTGCCACTAGCTTATATTTATATAATGGCACAAGTAATCCTTTCGAGGTGCTTATTTTCATAAATCCCTATTGCGATTAAAATAACCTTGGGGCACCTCTAGAAGGATTACTCTTGGCATAATATATATACTATATATAAGCTAGTTATATATGTATAACAATTCTCAAATCTATTTATATATGCTTACACACAAAGATACAAATACTTACATATATATGAATTATTGTTTGCAATCTTTTTATTCCATCTTTAATGATATTCTACTCATACTCAAATTACAAGACCGAAGTGTCAATATTCATATCATATTACTTTTAATTTATTTATTTATTTTTAAACTTATAATTTTGACTTGAAAACTTAAAACCCATTTGCATGTTTACTCATAAAAAGTATAGCATTGAGCTAAAATATATTAAATACACTTTATATATCTATCACTATATATACTATCTATATTAAATAGAATTACATACAGCACTATCATAAAAGAAAGTAAATGACAAACTGCCGAAAGGTTTATTTAATGTGGAAACCTGGGAAGCGGTGGTCCGTTCAAAATTAGGTAACTAGTGAAATTTTTATTTTTTAACCAAGTCAACTCTTTGCCTAACCGTAATGTAGGAGTGATACAAATTCTCTTGGATATAGTCTTCTTAGGTTGCACGATGGAACACATTCGTTCTAAAGATAGTAAAGTACCGAAAAAAGGAAAGGAAATCGGCCTGCAAATAAAACGCTTTATAATAATCAACCAATAATAAGTTCAAATGAAACTTTTCGTAAGATTGTGATATCATACAATAGTCAATAAAATGACTTGAATAATTTAGCATATTTTGTTGACTTCACATCAGGCAGCGATGTTATAAAATAGATATTCTTCACCTAAATTACACTAGATAATTGCAATTGTTTATTAAAAAGATGAAAATTTATATTTGCTTAAGCCCACTTTACATACGATCCGCAAAGTGAACAGAGGAATTTGGCATGAAGAATCTAACCTAGACAAGTCTATAAGAACGCAGAGAGGTGAAAATCTAGTGCGTAATTCTAAGTCAATAAGAATGGCAGAAGATCTTTGTACTCAATTCTTTTCAATTATCTCTACTCCTCAACACCATCTGAATCTGCCTTCAGTTGTTAGGTTTGATGAGGATAACACGAAAGTGCCGATTCTTCTTCAACAAGAGGAAACAATGAAACGTACAAGAAGTCAGATTATAGCACTATCTGAAAACAAGAGAAGAACAAAGATGAGACATTTATTCTTGACTCTGCAATCTCTTTTGCCTGTTTCCAACACACAAAAGGTAATTTAATGATACCTTCCCAAGAAGATGATTCTGTTTTCTCTACGTATTATTGCTTTTAATTTTTGGTTTATATTTTTTTCAAGAGTTTGTGGTATGTTTTAGTTGGCAAGGCATGACATTATAGAAGAAACGGTTAAGTATATCAAGAATCTTCAATACAAAGCTCAGGAGCTTCAGAAGAGGCAGACCCGGTTACTAATGAATCACAAATCATCAGCCATTGACGTCAGTATTGAGATTTATGAAACTGAAATAGTTATAATAAGAGCTACTGCCGCAAGAATGCCTCGTTCTCTCAGTAGGATGTATGAAGAGGTTGAAGTTCATGGTTTAGAAATAGAGAAGGTGGATGTTCACAACGGCGAAAGTATTGTCTTTCTGTTTTTGCTGGCCACAATAGCTGTAAGTGCTGGTGCCCATTACTCACAAGTAATGAGCAAAATCAGACCTTGTCTCAAATTGAAATTACAAAATATTTACTAGTTAGAAATTAAGTCAAGAACTGCTAGCATATGTTTGTAGTTGTATTGATGTTATAAGAGGAACAAACAACCCTTAGTGTCTGTTATTGATCTATACATGGAAAGTAAGCCATATATTGTATATGCTAAGCTCTTTTGAATATAAGTTACTAATTTTGCAATCTCCTTTTCTAGGAAAACGTTACAATCACATGTTACAATCATAATTGGATCCTTACATCAATTTACAAATTACATTAAGATCTACTTCTGATCTTTTACAAAACATAACGTTTACAAATGTTCATAATAAATCATGTTCAAATCACCAACAAAAGTGAAATCTTCCAAGCTTTTCTTTATCACATATCCATTTAGAAAACCTGTACACAACAACCTTGTAAACCATGGAGAACTCACCTCCTAGCCTAGGTCTCTAAGAGACCACCCATTGAGCTTGGAGATCCAAGACCAACCGGGTAACAATCAAGCACACACATATAAATCAACAACACATGATACAACATTTAACACCCTTTTGAGCTTACACAATAGGTTAGTAGAGGTACCAATAAAATGGGTGAAGGTGTGCCTAATACCTCAAGGAGAAGCCAAATACAGAAAACCAAATCTGCCTTCACAAGGCATACAAAATAAATACCAACTCTCACAAAATTTCTCCCCTTATCACCCCCAAAGTGCATAGCAAAGTATTGCCACATGCAACCCATACTACATGCTTATCCCTGTTCTTTCCAAGGAAGAGACTCTGCACTCAAGGGATAGGCCCAACTAACCCCTTCACCCAAAGGCCACTTCTTCCCTCCCAAGGGTGAGTGATGTCCATCCACACTCATAACATCATACTCTCAAAAATCAAAATTCAAATAAGGAAATTGAAATTCATCCACAGTCAACAATCGAATAGGGACAATGAACAACAAACATATGCATTTGTAGCAAACTTTACATATATTTTATTTAGAAAAACAATACAACACATAGTTTCCAAAACATGGAAAAAGCTCCAACCTTTCTCCAAGCTATGGTAAATGCACCAATTTGAGAAGAACCCTCTATCCTTAATCCAATCTCCAAAACTGAAAATCTCTAAAAATAGAGAGTGGGTGAATACCAACTCTATTTTCCAATTCACTTCTAAAAGGAAACATTCCTAACTTTTCTCCATCATGAAAGAGAACAAACACTTTAACTCAACCTAAGTTTCCCTATTTGGTTTGAATTATCAACTAACTGGAGATAAGGTGGGAATTTGCATAAGTCTTCTTCCATTTTCGTAATACTTAAGAAATGAGATATTAAAAGTGTTAGAAAAGATATTTTAACTCCAGTAAAGCCAAAATTAAAGCCCTAACATATAGTACTAACATGTAGGTAACTTAATTTCACTAAAAGAACGCTCTAAGACTCAAACAAAGCCCTCTAAAGTCACCCTAAAATTGAAATCTGAAATTTAATTAAATTAAAACCTTGATAAGATATTTTTATGCAAGGGGATTAAAACTTAAACATTTATAACTAGTTAGGAATAAGGTTGGGTGTCTTTTGCCAATATTTCATCCTGACTTGCCACTTGAACACATAACAACACAAGTGTCAAGTGACACTATAAAATATGCATTTAACAATACGAGTGGCAAATCAATTTTCACAATTTAAAAAAAATAAAAAAAATACATCTAATCTAAAACATCCATTCACATTACCTTCACAAACTAAAATACTTAACAACAAGGTTAAGATCTCTTCATTAGATCTAACCTTTGCATTCTCAATTAATACAAAAGTATGGTCTTGGTTCTCTGTTTACCATGGATATTTCCTGCACACTCAAGCCATATATTAGTATTCCAAGATAAATAAAACATATGCACATATAAATCCTCAATCAATTATATATTCATAATTGAATCAAAACATAAGGCATTTCTCAATTGAATAATTTTTTTCATTTCTAATTATTGTGCATATGTTATACTACCATTATCGAACTAAACATGATATGACTCTTTTGCAGCATTTCATGATTTTCATATATATATATATATATATATATATATATATATATAGAAAATCCATCTAACATTTATATTCAAACATAATTTCCCACTCATAAATAAAATAGCCAACCAAGTACATGAATGTAACTATTCATCAAGCATCATAAATAAGTTCTAATATCATAAATTATTACCATAAAATATAGTGTCCCATAGTATCAAATAGTTTGATTAACAGTCTAAAATAGTCCAACATATAACAAGGTCTCCAAATATAAAGTATCTGCAATGCAAAATACAAAGTATCTATAATGCAAATAAACTGCTATGATATGCTATGATGGGCCATGCTGAGCCCTCAAACAAAACACTTGATATTTGATAGGTCCTTTTTTTTCTCACTTTTCTAATTAGATCCTTTTCTAGACCCCTTCTTGGCTTTACCTTTTCCCACTAGGGCAACATTTTCTTCTTTTTCCTCACTTTGTTGAGCCTTATTGACCCCATTGACAAGACTTAGTCTAAACTCCTCCTCAGTGAAATTAGTCCATAGTCGATCCTGATTTAGTAAAGTGACTCATCCACTAAAAAATTGAACAAAGACTCCTCATTGCTTAGTAAAGTCATTTGGGGCTATTCTTACTACCTCATCATCACTAGGGCTATCTTCAATGGTTACTAACTCATCCTTGACAATTTTGATCCTAGTGAGGTAACTTGTCACATCTTCTCCCTTATTCATTCAGGTATTCTTCAACTTATCTCTGAGAATCATCTTCCTATTAGCGATAATATTCTAGTATAGATTTAGGATGGCATCCCACATCTTCTTCATTGTATCTAACTCTAAGATATGTGGAACAATATGATCCATGAAACCATCAAGGATAATCCTCCTCACCTTAGCATCATCCTTCTTGTATGCTACAAGATTTTTGCAATGGTTGGTACAGCTACACCAGTGGTAGCATAATCCTTGATACCATTCTCTTCCAACACTAAAGAGATCCTTGCCTTCTAGACACAAAAATTTGAGGCATTATCCAATCTGTCCTTATCTCTCAAACCACTTGAAGCCATTTCAAGGAATAAAAGGAATAATAATTCCAAAGTGATTGAACTAGGTTATATAAACCCTCAATACAAGTCTGATACTATGTGAAAAATAAACTATTGCAATCACTAATTATTAATATCCTATCTTTAATAGATTATTTAATTGTTGAATATAAATTCATAGCCAAATAATGAAAAATAATACAACTCCAACTTCAAAAAATAAAATGTAGAAACAAATTGAACTCGATGACACAATATTTTCAGACAAACTTACCCTAGGAAAATCCCATAAGGGAAAACCAGTTCTGGAGATAGAAAATATATTAATCTTCAACAATATAATATTTACAAAGAATTCCTTACCTCTTATTGGCTGAACTTCTAAGAAACTCCTAATATTTCTAACTAATATCCCCCCCTATTATCCCAACGCTATCACTATGCCCTTGCTACCATTGCAAGAATATTTGCTATCAGTGCAAATGATTTCTTCACAACTTGATGATTTCCAAATTCCCCCTAGCCCCCCTTTTATATAACACTAACTGAAAAATCAATGGCAGAGATTAAATTAAATCAATGGCTGAGATAAAAAGACACTCAACAACCAAAATAGAATTGGTTGATGGCAACTACCAATTAAATAAATATTCATTAACCTAAGCATTGTTTGAAATAAAATAAAAAATTAATTAGGGAAAATGGAAATCTTTATTGCTACAAAAAAACACATAGTTCTTCAAAAATCTTAAAATAGAGTAAGTAATGCAAATTATATTATTTAATTAAACATTTGGATAGATAAATTTATAACAGCTTGGTTCTTATTTAAACATAATCTAGAAAAACAACAACATAATTGAAAAATCCCCACCAAAAGGCAAAAATTATTGGCTAATTTGACACATTAAAATAAGAGCAAAGAAATTAATCCTTGGAAATGATAATTTTAAACCAAAAAATGAAACATTTATTTCATAGATATTATGAAATCACTAATGATATGGCTATCAGTGATGGAAATTTTAAGTAGTCATTTAAATATAAATGGTATTTAAAAGAAACAATAGGTTGTTAGAATGTATGAAGAATTATTGGCATTGGTTATCATTTATGAAAGAATCTCTACGTTAAGATTATAGTGTTACTGGGTGGTGGTAGAATAGTTTGAACACATTCTATTAGTTGTTGGTGAAATAGAAAGCTTTTTTCCTTGTGCACAAGGAAGGATCATAATGAATATGTCACATGCTTCCTAATGCATCAAGTTTATCATGCCTAGATCAATGAGTACCTTATTGGTCGTAACCATATTTTCCCTATATTCCTCCTTTAGAGATCTTTTTTTTTTTATGGACTCAAAATATCTAGCATCCATTGTAATATTTTAATTTTGACATATTTGTGGATCATATTGTAGCATGTTATTAAATTCTCTTGTGCAAGTCCTAGATTATGGATTGATTCTCTATATGAAATATTGTTTATCTCATAATGGATTTGACAACTAAGTGTCAACACACTTAAGATATTTTCTATGTTCTTGCCAAGCTAGCAATATATGTCGAGTATAATATATGTATAAGTGTCGAGTTCCAATAGGTGTCGAGTTAGAAAGTCAGTAGGTCTCGAGTCATTTAGGTGCTAAGAAAACAAATAGTGTTGAGCATTAGTAAATAGCAAGTGTCGAGTGACACAGTATTGACATAAGAGTTTGTGCCTTCATAGGCTCATATGTAAATCATGTTATATGATAGCTAATGGATAGATCTCGAAGCTTAGAGATAAGATCAAATTTATTATAATTTCCTATGTAATCATCATGCAACCAATCAAATAATTAGAATGCTAGAGAGGAAAAAAGGATGAATCCCAACTGTAGATTCATACCTAACCCTAAGTCATGAAAACCTTTTAAGGAGGAAAAAACCCCATAATTCATGGAGATGAAAGAGTGAAAGAGAGAAAAGAACAAAAGGTTAAGAGGACATTCAGGGTGACTTAGTAGAACAAAGGAATTGCAAGATCAGTTGATAGAATAGAGTATTAGCATTTCATACAATGTCACATCAGATCAGAAAGGATCAGATTAGAATGGATTGAATAGCGATCTAAAATCAACAATTGAAGACTGTAAGAAATAAAGTCAACACATTCTACTATGCTCTCTAACAATTGTATTAGTAGAATGAAAATCCTATGGAATTAGGTTGGTTTAATAGCCATTGTATAAATCCTTTAATAGAGTGACATTCCAACTAAATGTTTTGTAAATCCTTTAGATAGGTACACTTTAAAGAGGGTGTTAAAGCCTTTTATAAGGTATGCCTCTCATAGGGAAAACCATTGCTAATGGTCAAACATTGTAACCTTAACTACTTACACTATTGCTATAGTGATAATTTGTGGGTGTCATCCCCAACCCAGTTTTACCTTCTCATTTTGGAGGGTTTCTAGGTGATCAAATATTGTGTCATATATTTTCATGCATGTTTCTACTTTCATGTTATTTAGATATGTTACACGCATGTGTTGATTTAAGTTAAAAGTTTTATAGATTAAGGTTTGGAACTTCTGATTCACCCGCACCCCCCCCCAACAAGTGTTCTTCCCACTTGTAAATTCCAGCAATTGGTATCAGAGCTAAGTTATCACTAGGAGAAGCTTTATAGCTTGGAGAGAAGATCTAGAGATGGAGGTCTACAAGCTTGGGAAGATTATAGAGAACTAGGAGATTGAAATACATCTTATTCTACATTCTCTAGAAGAAGCTAGGGAGGAATTCAGGAAATCCCTAAAGAGAAGGAAAGACATCGCTATAGCTAAGAACGATACACAATACAAGGAGATTGACACCAAAAAAGTATTTGCAAATGGAGATTCAAAGGATTTTGATGTAGGAATTGCAGACCTAATGGAGAAGAATAGAGCTCAAGTAGAAGAGATCAGAACTCTAATGATTGAGAAAGAAGCACAAGTCATGATGCTATGTCAAGTGATTGAACAAAAGAAGAGATCCATTGAAGATAAGGCCATGATGGAAGATGACAAGAGAAACCTAGCCAATAGATTGAAAGAAAGATCAATTGAGTTAGCAAGAACATCCAACATTCAATTGGATACCTTAAGTCAGTTGATGAATGCTCATCCTGAGTTGAATGTCAAAGACATTGAGATCACTACACTAAGGTTGTAGAATGAACAATTGCAAAATAATTTGAGGAGAGAAAAGGAAGTTTTAGAGAGCTTCAACAAACCTAGTGAAGCCATCAAGTACTTTGAGCAACCACTAAAATCTCCAAGATCCAGCAATGACACATCAGAACTAGGCTATACCAGCATTGAAGAAGGAGAATCATCCAAGACTGTAAAAGAAAGAAGTGACAAAGGTAAGAACACAAAACCCACTTGTCATTTTTGTGGTAAGAAAGGATATACTGCTAATATGTGTAGGAGCAAGAATCTCAATCATCATGACAAACTTAAAAACTTGGGTCACTATCAAAAGTGTAATAAGAAAGGACATCAAGCACATGAATGAAGGAGTAAAACAATCAAAACACCAAGATTTGAAGGTCGCTGCTACAATAGTTAGAAGTATGGATATAGAGAATTTGAATGTAAATTCAAGCCTATGTGGTCACCAAACAAAAAAGAAAAGACAAAAAGTCATGGACACCACTACAATTGGGACTACAACACCAGGCAAAGCAATCACTATTTTCAAGAGTATGGATATATTCCTAAGAACTACATAAGAAAAAATTTTAGTGGTAACTACAATAGATGGTTGAGTCAAGCCACATGTTTTAGGTGCTTAAAGATAGGTCACATCAGCAAGTATTGCCCAACAAAGTCAAAGGCACCCAACTTTGAGTTCAACAAAGGAAAAGGAAAGTTGATGTTCAACACATCAGAGGAGAGATGAACAAGACATTGGAAGAAAAGAAATGGAAGCAAAAAATCCAATGGAGGGATCACTTCACCTAAAAGGAAGGTATGTGGGACTAATATATAATGCTTTATCATACATCAGTTCCAAAACAAGTTAGCACTAAAAAGGATAAAGTAGCATGAATCAAGATGCAATGTTAAAACTTCAAGTTTTCATCCTACTACTAAGCATGACAAGATAGCTTTAGCTTTCGAGTAAAAATCCTAGTGTGTGCTAAGTTTTTAGTCAAAACTAGTTGAAGCAGAGTAATTAGTCACTATTGAGATAAATTATATTAGTTGATGCTGAGAAAGTGTAAATCCTTCAGCTACCAAGTAAAGTAAAATTCATGTTGATGCCGAGTAAATCAAGAAAGTGCATGCAAGTCGAGTGTCTAGGTGTATATGCACTAAGAATTTAATGCTAGGTATTGAAGGGTATATGATTGAATTTTCAATCATTTTTCATTATGATGAACACAAAGTGGAGAGCGATTGAAGTAGAAAAGAAATTTTGAAGCGTAGACAAAGCATTCAAGTAGATTTAACCAGAGATTCAGAGTAAAATCATTGATTCAAGGTATTTATTTAGTTTTTGAGTCACATAGTCTTGAAATTATTAAACCTTAGTTTTTGAAAATGGCCTCTATCTCAAGAAACCCTAAGGATAAGGAGACTTTTGAGGTTCAATTGGTTAGTGGGGAGGTAAAACAACTTAAATTCAAGCCAATCCCTAAGATAGCATACAAAAATGACCCTACCAATGCACTATCTATCATTCCCCCAAAAGTGTTCATGGTGCAAGACATTCATAAATGCTACAATTGTAAAGTAGGAGGAATAGGAGACATGGAGATTAGGGAAGCCTACAAAAAACTATGTGACAATGGAGTATTAAAGGAAGAATATAACATAGTTGAGAAAAAGGGGCTTACTCATGCCCTAAATTTCCCTATAGTTTTCAAAATGGAATGCATCATATTGGTGCTAATAAGAATTCATGACAGTTGCTTATGGTTAGAAGGAGGACTAGTGACAATAACTAAGAGAATTATTCATAGAGTTACAAGGTATCCAACCCTAGATTGGCCCAAGACTCTAAGAAGTGACTCCAAGGAAGTTATAGAGAAAAATACCAGAACACAATGGAACAAAAGGGGTATGACCATAGAAACAATTAGAGACCCTCTCATAGAATTTGCTATCAGAGTAATCTCACACAAATTCTATCAATCAAGCAAATTGCATAGTGTGCCCTAGATTGCAGTTGAGGTGGGATATAACATTGTTAAGAAGGATCATACATATGATCTAGCTAAACTGCAATTGCAACAAATAATGGAGAACTTGGTAGTCATAACAAGGTCCAAGAGTACCCAATGCAAGTTTGGTTCAATCTGAATATGCACATTATTTTATGTACAAAATGAATTTTCATCTTTTGGTAAGATAGGTCGGAAGGATAATAGATCTATAGTAGTACAAATCAATGAGTTCAGAGAATAGATGAGAAACAATTTTGAAACTATTATGACAAGCTATTTTGAAGACTTCAAAAGTCTATGAAGCAAAGGCCTGGAATACATGTTTCCCTAGTGGAATGACATATCAATGATATATGCTTTTTGGTTGATATAGACTATACTTATATCCAAGTTGTAGTACCTAGAATAAGATAGCTAAGGCCACTTGGTTACATGATTAACATTGATGAGGCCTTAGCAACAATAACAACATTACTAGTAGAAGAGATAGATAAAAGTGAAAAACCATTTGGCACTTATGATGTTGTGAAGTCAAAGGTAGAAATAGAACTAAAAACTACTTCCATATTAAAGACAAAAGACAAGCTACTCAAGAAATTGAAAGCTAAATTTGGTGAAGGTACAACAAAGGGTGAAGAGGATGATGATGAAGAAGAAGATGACGAAGAAGAAGAGCAAGATCAAGGATCACTTTCCTTGACACAAGGCATGGGAGAAGATATAGAAGAAGAAGGTTCCAAGGAAGAGCAAGTCGAGGAAGCACCAAAAAAACCACAACTAAATAAGAGAAAAGAAAGCACAAAACCAACTATAAAACCTAAGAAAGTTGCCAAGCCGAGCCCTACTAAGCCCACTACAAGAGCAAGCAAAAGGGCAATCGGTCAAGGAGAACAAGAAGGAAATTGAGCAACAAGGTCGAGCAAAGAAGAGACTGAGAAGGAAATGCATTGCTCAACTTGACTCAGACGATGAAAAAATAAAGTCAGAAGATACTAGTCAATTCAGAGTGGTAAGTCATGCATTGAAATCTGATTTAGAGAACATTTGTGATAATGTTAAAGATAATGCTAGCTTAAGTGGCTTAAAGAATATTGAGTTTAATAAACTTAGTAGAGAAGAGCAGAACATGGTGGAAGAATTTGTCTACACCATGATGAACAAGTTCAAGACCACTCGACTTGAACTTGATAATTCAATTCCTAAATATTTATATTCAATTATTGAAAATAAATGGCATTACTGCTTCAATATGGAGAAAAAAATAAGATAGTCTACCTTATCCAGAGTAATGCCTGAGCTAACAAAACATTAGATCACCAAGGCTAGCAAGAAGCATGGGAGAAAATTCTCTCAAGACAATATAGAGCCTTCAACATTCTTCAAAATAAGATTGGAGATGTTGTAAATAAATCAACTAAAATATGGAAGTTGATATATGGTTTAACCATTGTGAAACTAGGAGAAGAGGATCCATTTGAGGGTAAAACCAATGAGGAAGAGGATGACAATGGAAAAGAAGAGGAAATAGAGAAAGAGACATGGGAAAAGGGAATGGAGGAGACACAAAAGACAGATATAGTGGCCAGTGATGAGGAGCAACAAACAAAACAAGGCATGCAAGACAGACAACTACAACCCTTGAACCCTCCACATGACACCTCCACACATGTAGACATCATTACTATGCAAGATATTCCTAACCAAAAAATTAATCCACTAACTATAGAGGATCTGAAAAAGATCCTTGATGAAACCACTCTACAAGCACAATTGTGCAACAATCTAGTTTTTGTCAGTGTGGAAGAATTGCAAAAAGAAGTAGCTAAATTGACAAGGGATAAGGTGAGTCCACAAGAACCACCTTCTCACATCCCTATAGCTACAAGTGGACAACCTATGGAGAAGACATCAATAGATACATCCACCAAGGTTGACTCCATAGTTCAAGTCTTGATGATTGAACATAAGACACAAAGTACTAAAAAGAAGGATCTTGAAAAAGATAAAACAAGGCAGATAGACACATCTATCTCTATAGCACAAGAACAAGGTGCACCCCCAAAAATAGTGGTGATTGACAAGATTAGATCAGAAGAGGACAAGGAAAGTCTTAAAGAAAAGAAGCAAGAGGCCATACAAACTTTGGTAAATTTTCCTACCACGGGTACTCCTACGATGCTTCAGAAGCCAAGCATTGATGCCATGCCACTGCAAATATCTACACTAGGCTTGAGCTCAACAAGAGTAGCAAAGGTATTTCACTATGGAGACCCTGCATTAGATGAAGACATAGTCATTCCCAAATATGACTATGATAATATTACTCTTGAGAAAATAAACCTAATGCAAGAGGCATTAGAGAGGAAAAAGAAGTAGGAGATACTCAGAAATGAGTACAATTAGAAGCAAGCTCTACATGAAATCAAGGACATCTTTCTAGATGCCTTTAGCTTGCAAACATCTAATGAAAAAAGGCCAATTATGGAATAACTTTTAAATATAGTGGACTAGGTGCAAAATTAAGACCTTGATACAAATGCTAAACTTCTAGAATGGTCAGAAAGAAAGCTTCAGGCAAAGGTAAATGAGAAAATATCAAGTGAGATAACACTTTCACAAGTTGAACTGGCTTAGAAAATTGAAAAAGTGAAGGAAGTACTTGAAAATATCTTCTCATTGTACCCAAAACTATGTGATCTTTCAATTTTCACTCAAGAAACTGGCCAGAGAATAATGAATTTGGAAAGAGACTTGAAGATATCTAGTATGAAATTACCAATAGATCTAGCTCAAAGTGAGAAGCATTTTCACACTATGCTTCACACTCAAAAGGAATTAACTATGTCGACAACATATGAGGCAAACATAAATGCCAAATTAGTCCAGATCCAATTTTCTATAACCCCTCACATGGAGATTTTGTAAAAATAACTAGCCTATGCTGAAAATGTGTTAAAGAAAGATCCCAATCTTTCTACATTAAATGTCTTTCTTCACCTTGCAGTAGAGACAACCATCCAGATTAAATCATTAGAAGTTGCACTACAGAACTAGGATGCTGATCTGAGGATTGTAATATAAGTGAATAGATCCTTTTTGGTAAAATACCCAGTTAGAGTATAGACCCTTTGACATAAGTGTCAAAAAGGGGCAGAAATTGTAAAGGGAGGTATAGTGAGGGGGAGAAATCAAAAGGCCAAAAGGAAACTTCAACTACAAGGGGAGAGATGTGAAAGGGGGAATTAGAACAAAAGAAGATAAAGGAAGAATGAAAAGCCAAAGGCATAGATAAAGAGTATCAGAATCAGCATGAGACAAATCCTTTATGAGAATTTTTGGATACAATAAAGGAAAATCAACTCAAGGGGAGTTACAAATTCTGAGGTATATAGTTCTTCACAAAATTTTGAACAAATTTTGAAGTTTTGTGTATATGCAAAGCAATAGTTGTATTTTACTTGAGGAAGTGAGATACATTACATATAGTTAAGTGTTTTTGACACTCATGTCAAAGAGGGAGATTTTTTATCTCAGAATGGTTTTGGCAATTGAGTGCCAATACACTTAAGTTATTTGCTAAGTCCATGCCAAGCTAGAAATATATGCTAAGTATAATATATGTGCAGGTGTCAAAGTGAAATAGTTGCTGAGTCAGAAAGTCATTAGGTGTTGAGTCATTCAAGTGTTGAGCAAACAAATAATGTCTAGTAAACAACAGGTGCCAAGGAAGACAAAATTATAGTTAGTGCTGAGCATCATTAAACAAGAAGTGTTGAGTGACATAGTATTTGTTGGCATTAAGTTAATATTGTCATTAGTGACAACACTTATCCATATCAGTATAGCTACCGAGCTCAACACTTAATTCTCTACTCTCAATGAGCATTCCAGTATTAACCAAGCTTTGAAGAGTTTAGCAGTTTATACCGAGCAGACAATGGCTACTCAGAGAACAAAAGAAATATGAAGATCAATAGTGTCTCCCAAGCTTCACAATGTCTACCGAGTAGTAAGCTTGTGCCATGTAGATTTTGTGTAAACCGAGCATTGGGAGAATTAGTGTTTACCAAGTGAAGCAAGGTAAACTCAGTATCTACCGAGTGACACTACATCTACAAATTCACTAGTGGTCACCAAGTGATTAGTACGGACTGAGCCTTCACTTCTACTGAGTGCATGATGATGTCGAGTAATGCAGTGAATGTTGTGTTTCAAAAGGTCACCGAGTCGGTTCAGTGAACCTGAGTTATTTACTATTGGGCTGACTTTGTAATTTATTTGTTCACTTATGTTTTGGCCGATCTTTTAGATTGGTAAATTTGAAAGGTATATATGTAAGGTGTATTGTAAGATATTATATATATGAAGAGATAACGAAGTAATGAGAAGTATATGTGAAAGATTATCAGTAGCAGTTCAAGGAATAGAGCAAGATCAATATAGAGGCAAAAAAATTATATCTATCACATGAGATGATCAGTGCACAAAGGATCTTATTAGTAATCAGTTGCAAGTAGATCTACTACTTCATCTTAATAGGTGAATCAATTTTCTAAATCCTTTAACAAGGTAGACTTAACAGTGTTTGTACAAATCTAATAACTGAGTGCATACTTCATTGTATGTTTGCAAATCCTCTAACAAGGTGCACCTAGCAGTCCTTTGTGCTCCTAACAAGGAAGATCACCAAAAGTGGTCAATGTAAGCCTTAACGGGATAACTTTATGCTATAGTATTGAAGTTTTGTGGGTATCATCCCCACCCCAGTTTTCCTTTCTATTTGGAAGGTTTCTGGGTCACCAAAATATTGTGTTCTTTTCTATGATGAATGTTTTAACTTTCAGTATTAATGCATACAATAGCATAGATTGGTCTTTGACTAATTCAAAAGAAGAATTTAAGGTTACTGATTCACTGCTTCACTCTCAATAACCTATCATATATTGAATATTTCAAACAATTGGTATCAGTGTTGTGGTTCTCAGGATAAAAGCTTGACAGCTTGAGCAAAGATCTAAGGACAAATGGAGATCTAAGGACAAATGGAGATATTCAGACTTGATAGGGAAATTGAAAATGAAAATCTAGATCTGGAGATAGCCATAGCTCAACTCAAAGAAGCAAAGGAGCACCTTTCCCAATCCCTAAAAAGAAGGAAGTAACTTGCAAGAAAAATGGATGACCATCAGTATGTTGAAGAAATGATTGAAGACATTTTCCCATCAAGCAGCTTGAATGAAGCTAATGAGGCAATCAAAGAACTCCTAGCAAAGAATGGCTCTCTACAAGAAGAAGTAAGAAAACTTAAAATAGAACAATAAATCCAATCAATCAGGCTATGTGAAATTTTGGAACACAGAAATAAGGAAAATGAAGACTTGGAGGCAAGAAACAATGAAGAATAGAATCAATCCAATTAGCATAAAGACCTCATTGATCAAATGACTAGAGAAAATGAATAAATCAATATTCTCAAAACACAGAATGAAAGAAAAAGAACTGACCTAAATTATGTAAGGGAAATTAATGAAAGAATAATGAGAGAACTAAGATGTGAAAAGAAAATCATTGAAAATTTGAAGAATGACCTAAATGCTGAAAAAAAAATCAATGAGAGAATGTTGAAATCACAAGAAGACATGAATCAATTGAATGAGCAAAATGAGTAGAATCTTCATAGGCAAAAGGGTAAAGTAGGACTAGGATACAATGAAGAACAAGGTGAATAATCCAAGCAAGGTACAAAAAGGAATCTAAAACCCTCATGCAAATATTGTGAGAAAATTGGTCATACATCAAATAAATGTTGGAACAATGGAAAAGGAAAATTCAATGGAAAGTGCTAAAACTGTAATCAACATGGTCACAAAGCCAATGAATGCAAGGAGAAACCAAAATTTGAAGATAAATGTCACAAATAAAAAAAAATGGTCATAAGGCATCTCAATGCAGATCCAAATCATTCAATCCAGCTGAACAATTAGTAAAGGCAATATTTGGATGTGACTACAATACCTAGTGCAGATGTCATTATTGTGGAGAATATGGACACACTGGCATAAATTGTGCAAGGCACCACCTAAGAAAGTAAGATACTACTATAAGGTGTTATGCATGCACTAAACTCAGTCATATAGCTAAAAACTGCATGAATATAGGTAAAGTTGAAGATGAAAAGAAAGTAAGGGCTGACAATATAAGGAAACAAATGAGGCAGGAATGGATTCCTAAATCTACTAAGGATACAAGCTCGAATCATGGTAGTGAAGTCACTCAAGAAGTGGGTGACCCCATCCCCTCAAACTAAATTCCTAAGAATGAGTTGGAGCTGTACTCAGTAAGAAAATCATTAGCAGTTCCAAGAAATATGAGGAATGCAAATGATCCAATCAGTATTCCAGATACACTAGGAATCATAGAAAGGCTATCCTTCCCCAAGCTACATCAGACTCCACTAAGTCTGTCATACACTATGTCATAATGGTGCCAAGCATTTATGAAAATTTCTCAACAAAAGCGGAAATTTTGACTTCATTTCTCACCGCATCCACAGCATTCAAAGAGCAAATTGATTTGAAAGAGAATTATAGTATTTACGAGTAATTGAATAGCAAGATCTTCACGAATTTCATCATCTACCAAATAGCGATGGTGTCTACCAGTGGAAGCAGCACTAAACAAAAGAAGGGTTCTGGAATGCTAGTTAAAGGTGTTGAATGGAAAGCACCAAACTTCAAAATTGTTTCAGTCGTTGCTGAGTCACTTGATCCATATGGAGCTTAGTCACAAATCCCTCCCAAGGTACTCCTAATTAACAAGATAAGAACTCACTTTAAATGTTTTGTTCAAGAATTAGGGACACTAGAAATGGATATTACCCTAGCTAAAATGTGTGTTGACAGAGTTTTGATACCTGAGCATAAATATTTGGAAGTCAAAGGCTTAACTCATATCCCTCACATGCCTCAAAATTTTCAAGTGAATTGGATAGGATACATATCGAGTCGATTTCACAATGGTCAATTATGGTTGGAAAAACCCATTCTGATTACAAAGAAGATGATACACAAGGTTACAAGTCTACCAATACTAAAAAAGGCCAAATCAACCAAAACCATAGGATGGGAGGAACTGTAGAAGAAAACCCTAGCCGAATGGGATGGTAGAGGTTTGAAACTAAATAATTTCACTGACATAGAGCTTAGGTTCGGCATCCATATCATTGCACATAGAATCTATATCTCAAGTCGATCAAATAGCATTCCTTGTGAGGAAGTTGACCTAGCATACAAGGTTATAAAGAAGAACCTTGAATTTGATTTGTCAAATGTACTTCTGAAGCAATTGAACAAAAACATTGAAAGTGTGAAGACTTCCAAGAACAATTCCTTCAAGTTTGGTTCATTTCTTACCTGTTTATTCTTTTATGTTCAAAAATCCTTTCCATCTAAGGGCACAATTGTATGGAGAAAAGACACCCCTGTTCTTTATCAAATAAATGAATTTATTGAACAAATGGGCGAAAACTTTGAAAGGGTGTTGTATAATTACTTTGAGGCATTCAAAAAGAAAATGAATAATAGATTCTGAATCCCACCCAAGCTTGTGGAAGACTACAAGGATGGCATATGCTTCATGGTGGATTGTGACAGAGTGTACATTCAAGTAGTCATACCAAGAGTGGCATGGGTAAAATCATTTCCTTATGAAATTAACATTGATGAAGCTAGAGACATCATTGAGGCTTTAATAAATGAGCCAGCCAATCCAAATCTTCCTACATTTGGCACTTATGAGGAAGCCAAGAAGAGGATAGAACTCAGTATCAAGATTCCTCAAGCTATCAATAGTGGCAAGAAGAGGATTGCAAAATTGATGAAAACTAAAGATCCTCTAATGCTTACCAAGGGTAAGGGTGAGGATGAACAAGAGGAATATGATGAAGGTGAAGAAGAAGAATCAGAGAAAGCGGAACCAACAAGGAAGAAAGGTAGAGTGATTATCACTAAACCTTAGAAGAAACCTACTGCAATATTATCCAAGGGAGGTAGGAAAGGTAAAAGTGAACTAGTATTCATTCACTCTCCACCTACATTTGAGGAATGGATAAAATAGCTAACAATTGGAGCAGGAATATGTAACTTCAAAGTTCTCAAGTATGAGACTTGGTCTCTAGCTGAACAGAAAGAAATTAAGGACTTAGTCATGGAGATTATGGGTATTTGGAAATACTCCCTTGCTTAGATGCAACCTCAAATCCATGCAGATCTTTTTGCCAGATGGGAGAACACGGTGCAAACTGTTAAAGACATCTTTGAACAATAGTTGAAGTAGTTAGTACCTAATCTGACTAATGATGAAGTAAAGAAGGCAATGAAACAACATGAAGACATAATGATTCTAAATCTTAAGTCATGCTTTCTATTAATGAATAACATAGAATCAGTAGTTAAGCATGCCTCAAACATATGGAGAGATGTATATCATCTTAGCAAGCCATTAGAAGAAACTGTTATAATTAAAGATGATGATAGAAATGATGATGATGAAAACACTCCTACCATCATGGTTACTGAAGGTGAATTGCATGCTCTAATGGAGGAAATTTAAGAAGTGAAGGAAGAAGAGGAGGAGGAAGTAGAAGAAATGGATGAACAAGGAGAGGAGGAAGAAGCACAAGAGGAAGAAAAGGATGAAAATGATCCAGTCAGAATTATAGTAGAAGCTATTGCATCTCTTCCTCACACTCTACCACACACTGTCACATTTATGGAGACAACTTCTACAATTGAAATTATGAGCACAAAAGCAACATCAATTGCTCAATCTTCACCAATCACCTCCCAGCTCCAAGTGTCTGCAATAGAAGTATCAAGCACTTCATCTACAGAGCTAACTGTTACCTCTTCAGCTACTAAGTTAGCTCCCTCTGTATCTGCATCTTCAATTTGTGCATCAATAAGTTCTACAATTTTTTCTTCATCAATTCTAGTAAGCTCTACAATTTTGTTTTCATCTATATTGTCTACATCTACTTCGATTCTAGTTAGTTCAAACACTTCTATAAGTATTCTACCAAGTGTGGCACCATTTTTGGGAAGTGTTTCAATTTTTGGTCCAGTTAGTATTTCTATTGGCATTCAATCCTTAACCCCTATTCCATTTTTCACTGCTAGCCCCTCTATCTCTACTATTGTGTCTATTCCAAAGGTCAAACCAGTCATCATTGAAGTAAAACTAAGGCAACCATTGAAACTTCTAATCACTGGAAAGGAAATTGAAGAAGACATTGACTTAGACACAGAGATAATAATACCTAAGATTGACTATGAGACTGCTACTATTGAAGAAATGAGATTAGCCAGTCAACTCATAGAGATCAAAGCTACGTAGAAGCAACTAAGGTCTGAAAGGGATAAGGAGTACATAATAATTGAAAATACCAAGAATATAATTACAAATGCTATAGGTATTGAACTAGATTCCACTCAACATATTTTGATTCAGTTAGAAGAGGTTGTACAGAAATATAATGAGGACTCCTTTGGACAAGAGAAGCTAATTGAAAAGGCTAAAAGGAAGTTTGATACCAAAGTGCTAAAGCATATTGCTCAATAGATTGCAATCAAACAAGTGGAGTTTTCCACATCTTTGGGCAATTTTGAAAATTCCTTTAATAATGTAGCATCATTTTTTGCAAAACTTTGTGATATGTCTGGTTTTACCAATGAAATAAAGGAGAAGCTAAACAAGATTGATGCTAACATGAAATCTAGTGCATCAGTGTTGTAGGCTAACCCCTCTTCTAGCTCCTCTCATTACACTAAGGTGAAATATCTAGCAGAAGTACAAGAAAAACTTCTAAGAGAAGAAGCAAGAATAAGAGCAACCTTAATTGATATTCAAAACATGATCTTGCAATAATGGATGCAATGCAGAAACATATTGCTCATTGCAAGGCATTGGTTCAAGATAAGAACTTCTTAGTGGCTAATCACATGATCAAATTATTAGCAGAAGTGCAGATTGCTCTCTTTACCTACAAAATTTTGC
The DNA here is from genome assembly GCA_028749045.1 of Cupressus sempervirens. NCBI lineage: Eukaryota > Viridiplantae > Streptophyta > Pinopsida > Cupressales > Cupressaceae > Cupressus > Cupressus sempervirens. The sequence continues at coordinate 499,508,409 of CM053789.1, forward strand.
AAAAGAATTGGGATACTTCATCTTCCCTCATTCTTAAGGTAGACCAAGAATTTCTCTCTCATTTTGGTGTAACTATATAGATAGTACATGTAGCCCTTTAGCATTACTATCAAAAAGGGGGAGAGATTATCAGCTTAGCAAAAAGGGAAATTCTGTATATAAGGAGAGATATCAGTATAAGTGAAAGGGGGGAGATAATACTCAATAGAGTCAACATGTATATATGTATAACTATGTACATAAGTATCTTTGTATATACATTATATGTCATCAACTCGGGGGGAGTTAGAAATTCTGAGGTATATAGTTCTTCACAAAATTTTTAACAAATTTTGAAGTTTTATGTATATGCCAAGAAATAGTTGTATTATACTTGAGGAAGTGAGATACATTACATATAGTGAAGTTTTTTTGACACTCATGTCAAAGAGGGAGATTTTTTAATCTCAGAATGGTTTTGAAAATTGTGTCAATACACTTAAGTTATTTGCTAAGTTCATGCCAAGCTAGAAATATATGCTAAGTATAATATATGTACAAGTGTCAATTTGCAATAGGTGCTGAGTCAGAAAGTTAGTAGCTATTGAGTCATTCAAGTGTTTAGCAAACAAACAGTGTCTAGTAAACAATAGTTGCCAAGGAAGACAGAATTACAGTTAATGCCGAGCATCATTAAACAAGAAGTGCTGAGTGACACAGTATTTGTTGGCATTAAGTTAATATTGCTATTAGTGAGAACACTTATCCATATTACTATAGCTATTGAGCTCAACACTTAATTCTCTACTCTCACCGAGAATTCCAGTATTAACCAAGCTTTGAAGAGTTTAGCAATTTATACCAACCAGGCAGTGGCTACCGAGTAAACATAGGCAATATGAAGATCAACAATGTCTACCAAGCTTTACAATGTTTATCGAGCAGTAAGACTGTGTCATGCAGATTTTGTGTAAATCGAGCATTGGAAGAATTAGTGTTTACTGAGTGAAGGAAGGTAAACTCAATATCTACCAAGTCACCAGTGGTCACTGAGTTCAGAACTCAATTGAGTGATTATTATGGATCGATCCTTCACTTCTACCAAGTGCATCACGATGCCGAGTAATGCAGTGAACACTATGTATCAAAAGCTCACCGAGTCAGTTCAGTAAACCCAAGTTATTTACTATTAAGTTGACTTTGTAATGTATTTGTTCACTTTTGTTTTGGTTGACCTTGTAGATTTGTAAATTTGAAAGGTATATATGTAAGGTGTATTGTAAGATATTATATCTATGAAGAGATAGTGAAGTAATGAGAAGTATATGCGAAAGATTATTAGCAGTAGTTCAAGGAACACAACAAGGTCAACACAGAGGTAGAAAAGTTATATCTATCACATGAGGTGATCAGTGCAAAAAGGATCTTATCAGCAATCAGTTGCAAGAAGATCCACTGCTTCATCTTAACTAGTGAATCGGTATTCTAAATCGTCTAACAAGGTAGACTTAACAGTCTTTCTACAAATCTCTTAACTGAGTGCATACTTCATTGTATGGTTGCAAATCCTCTAACAAGGTGGACCTAGTAGTCCTTTGTGCTCCTAATAGGGTAGATCACTAGAAGTGGTCAACGTAAGCCTTAACAGGCCAACTTTATGCTACAGTATTGAAGTTTTGTGGGTATCATCCCCACCCCAGTTTTACTTTCTATTTGGAAGGTTTCTAGGTCACCAAAATATTGTGTTCTTTTCTATGATGAATATTTTAACTTTTAGCATTCATGCATACAGTAGCATAGATTGGTCTATGACTAATTCAAAAGAAAAATCTAAGGTTACTCATTTACCCCTCCCCTCTCAATAACCTATCATATATTGAATATTTCCAACAGTATTGATTTAAGAGTTTGTGCCTTCACAAACTCAAAGGTAAATCATGTTGCATGATAGCTAATAGATAGATCTGGAAGCTTAGAGATAAGATTGAATCCATTGTGATTTCCTATGTAATCATCATGCAACCAACCAACTAAATAGAATGCTAAAGAGGCAAAAGGGATGAATCTTAGCCATAGATTCATACCTTACCCTAAGTCATGAAAACCTTTTAAGGAGGACAAAGCCCCATAATTCATAGAGATGAAAGAGTGAAAGAGAGAGAAGAAAAGAAGGTTAAGAGGACATTTAGGGTGACTTAGCAAACCAGAGCCATTAAATATCAGAATGGATCGAATAGAGATCTGAAATCAGCAATTAGAGATTATAAGTAATCAAGTTTACACATTCTACTATACTCTCTAACAATTGTATTTGTAGAATGAAAATCCTATGGAATTAGGTTGGTTTAACATCCATTGTATAAATCCTTTAACAGGGTGACATTCCAAGTGAATCTTTTGTAAATCTTTTAGACAAGTACACTTTGAATAGGGCATTAGAGCCTTTAACAAGGTAGGCCTCTCATAGGGCAGACCATTGCTGATGGTCAAACATTGTAACCTTAACCAGTTACACTATTATTGTAGCCATAAGTTGTGGGTGTCATCCTCAACACAATTTTACCTTCTCATTTTGGAGGGTTTCTAGGTGATCAAATATTGTGTCATCTATTTTCATGCATGCTTCTACTTTCATGTTATTTAGATATGTTACTTGCATGTGTCAATTTAAGTTAAAAGTTTTATAGCTTAAGGTTTGGAACTTCTGATTCATCCCCCTCTCTTAGAAGTGTACTTCCCACTTGTAAATTTACACAAATATAATTGTAATATCTATTGAATTCATAGTTTCACACATTTGATGTGAAAAATGATTAATATATGTAAGATTGGATGTGGGTATAAATAAGGATGAAGTTTTTAAATTAAAGTATGGTTACCATGAAAGAATATATCATGTAAGAAAAATCTACTATTATAGTTTATGTGAAAAATTGTAATAGTGGTATCAGTGATAGAGAATATGCTTACATGCTCATTAAAGTGGATCAATCACTAGTTGTTAGAACTACAAATATTTCAAATCTACTACTAGTTTTTATGGTGCGCAATAATTATTGAATTTTAAATGTATATTAAGATGTAATCCTGTCAATACATAATTTTCATATGCATTTTGATAAGTGTTATCTCAAGTGGCAATGTTTTATTTTGTACTAATAGTGAGCCAACCATGAGACAGCCTTATTGTTGTAAGGATAATAGGAGGCTATCCTTTGTATAAATAAAATTAACTGTTGTCATCATAATTTTTTATTTTTATTTCATGATAAATATGTTATGGATGGTTTTTCCCAATTTGGGCATTCCATAGAAAATATAACATGTTGTTTCTTGGTGTATCTTTGTATTCATGCTTATATTATGTTTGGATGTTTAATGCATTGAATCAACAAATGTTAAGGCATTGTTACTATTTGTTAAGTGTTAATTGGCAAGAAAATATTTTTGAAAGTTGTGTCGGAATGAATGGTTGGCCTCATCTCATTTCTTTGGCATATTGATATATTTGTATCTAAGCCCAATCCTTGTAGATATAACTTAACTACTTAGGGGAATATTAGATGACTAAATAGATAGAAGAGTGTGTTTATTCTTAAAAATATTGGTAGATCAAGTTGTCTTACAATAAAATTATGGAATCATAAAATAGAGATATGAAGAACAATATAAAAAATGAAAAATCATCCATTTCTAAGTTAAGGGATATGATTAATAATTTAAAAAAAAGGTATGAAGAAGACAACTTAGTGGATATATTATCAAAAATGGCATAAGAATCAACTAAAGTAAGAAAATAAAATTGATCTTGGCTTGAAACAAAAAATGAACATCGATAATTTGTAAAGACTACCCTTTCAAAACCAATGCCACATGAACAATCTCCTTAAAATGTAGAAAAGTCAATGAGGGTCAAACTCATTTGAATATTGACTAGTCAACATTCATTGATTAAATATCATTAACTTCAAAAAAAATGTTAAATATATGTATATGCTCAAATCTAAAAGAAACCATAATTTTGTTACCAGAATACCATGATGTACCAATTATGTTGACCATTTCAGAAAAAGCTCAAGAATTTGTCTAAAAAAACAAGGGAGAGTATATTGCAGGAGTGCTTTATCACCCTACCACAAAGCTATTAAGCTTCCACAAAAAATTTCCTGATATGAAAAATACCTAGCCCTGCATTGAAGGACACTAAATAGGAAAACCAAGAAAGTAATGGGATTGTGCAACATTGTCTACAATTCAACCAGACAAGTAACACATCTTTGCAAGACAATTAACAAAAAATTTTGTAGGCAAATGGAAGATGATATATTTCAATCAATTACATAGGAAAATTAATTAAGCTCTATAGGTTTGTTCTCATATATCCATCAGGAAGGCATACACACCTTAAGGAAAACTCTTTCCACTAATAAAAAACTTCACCTCATAATAGTAAGGTAGTACAATCCCTCTCTTAATGACTCGTAGTTCATTTCAATTAAATCATGTCAAATAAATCTAAATATTGACCACTATCAATACTTAGTTGTTTCTATGTTCAATACTTCTAGATATCTGATCCAATGTAGGAAATCCTCTTAATCCAATTATTTATTCCACATGAAAAAAGTTAGGTACCTAATATAATTATGCATCCATAATGCTCATGGTGCACCCATTATAAAATATTCTCAAGTTATAAGAAAAGGAATTATAATACTTTCTATCTAGGTGGACTTTTGACCATACATAGAAAATAGACATGTAACAACAACTTATCTCTAAGCAGCTTAATGACCATATTACTAGATGAAGCAAAATACATCTACCAACATATCATTTCATCCTAACTTCTCCTACAATAATACCATAGTTTCTCATGCATCATCAAGGATAATTATTGCAAGATAATATAAACTTCCACATATTACATTGTCATGGAAACCATATCATGACACAATCGCAACGTATTAAGTAAAAAACATAACAAATTCTTCTTACACATACTAAGATAATTTTAATATTCATTTACGTTTAAGGAAATACTCAACTTTCTCATTGAAATGTGACTAATTTTAAAAAAATTCCTCTTCGACTCCTTGAAAGACAAAAGACCACACTTTTTCAAAACTACAATCAATCACCTCAAATTTGGATTACATCTACAACCCTCATAGCTCTTGCTAACTCCTTTTACTTCAATGTTGTTTCAATTTATAGTCTAATGCCTCTAAAATTTTACACTCAAGACACGAACTATGAACATTTCAATCCTTGTCCCAACTTTAGCAACCAAATAAGACTAGTATAGTTCAAACTTGTTGTTTAATTATATACCTCTTGGTTTAAAAATAAAATGTCATCACTATCCTTTTTTCTAACATAAGTTATTTGTTTTGTATGCAAAAATAAAATAAAAAATCCAAAAAATGTACAAAATTTGAGGGGCAACAGTAGTTAGGGAGGAACTCTAGGATAGGAAGATTTACAATGTCATTCTGTACTATATGCAGGCATAATCAATCCACTTCCCTATGCACTATACTACAAAAATTCATTCATCACATACATTCTAATTCAAAAAGATAGTGTGGTGTATTAGGTTAGTTTCGATAGAAGATTATACAATTAATGCCACATTTGAGAAGATGTGTTTCCTAGTTAAAAAGGAGGCTTAATCCTAGTCATATCAACTCTTGATAGTTTTCCAAATGAAAAACTTTGTTATCCCAACTCATATTACACAACATCTTTCCTAATCGCATTAACAATCATGAACTTGTTTGACAGGAAGAGTGTTATTTAAGGTAGTTGTCTTGGAGAGTTATTGGTCAATAAATGGTTTTCCTACAAAATTTTGTGTTACAACTAAATACAACACAACTTTGATAGTGTGGACATCTTAACATCTCACACTTACTACATAATGTAAAATCAATTGATGGATGTACCTAAGAATAATAAGCTCACTCTAGTTTCGGTCATTTTCATTTTCTTCAAGTTTCAATGAAAAATAGCATTTATAAATGATAAAAACAAAAGAAAAGAATTAAGAACCTCATAAAACTATTGTTATCCCATTTCCTTGCTAAAATTGTAGAAAATTTTTCTTCCTCTAGTCTTATCCATCCAAGTTTCCTTACGAGAAAGCTTTTTCTTTTTGGGTGACAATTTTCTCTCTTCCCCATATACCAACAATCAACCATTCACCTCTATTATCATCTACTTTGAGCACCTTTATCATGTCCTTTGTATGAGCTTTAAGTCCCATAGGGCATTTTGCCACATTTAATATAGTAACATTCAATGTCTTGAGAACATCTATAACTATATCATTCACAAGCCTCCTTGAGTACATTTCTCATTTCTGTTGAATGGAGAATAATGGTAGCTCTATTAAGGGAACTAGTTAAAACTGGTTGTCAATTTGAGGATGTTTCTAGCAATCTATCTTCTAACCCTTTGTGTTACTAATCATCCCCTCTCCTCATCCCTTAATTGGCATGTTTGTTGAGATTTTATATCAATAACAATGATGAATGGTAAATTCTATTTAGAGCTGGTAGTTACATAGAAATCTTTCTTTTTTGGAGATTGAACCCACAAGAGTGATAATGAGGCATGTCTAGCTAACACAACTATTTTTTATACAAAAAGGTAAAACATATTTAGTTAAATTCTAAATGGTATTCCACTACCGAATCATTCGGTAGTGGATGGAGTGGGTTGTGACATCCTCTTCTCCTTAGAAAATGCATCATCCTCGATGCTAATATGTTAAAGCTTACAATCATATTCATAAAATTAAAAAACTTTCATATTTGCAATGATCAATAATGTAATGTAATTCTAGCAACAATATTGACTTCCATGTACTCAAATAAAGTCAAATTTTGGTTTTCTTAAATGAAACCTACATTTCATTAACACATTAACTCACTAACTTTTATATTTCTTAAATGAGAATTGAAAAAATTCAAGTTATAAAGATGGTGGTTGAATAGAGCAAGAAAGAACGAGTAGGTGCAACAGACAAATGGAAGCAAAGAACCAAAGTTTGGGAGAAGCTTGAAAAGAGTGGAATTGCAAACTATATCACCAAGCTTCATGGATATGACCCATTGATTACCAATCTTATGGTAAATTCATGGAAGGACGGTAGGGTCCAAGTGGATGGGGTGTCATGTCAAGTTAATGTGGAGGCCATTGCCCATGTCACTGAGATTCTAGATGAGGTATTAAAGTTCCATAGAGACAAAAAGGTGTCTGTGAATGTAGTTAAGGATTTTGTCGAGCATACAGAAGAGAAAAAGGAACTGGTGAAATGTGAGAGGTATGTGCTAAGGGCCATTATTGAGTATATATCTCTCAATACTAGACTTGATAGGGTTAGAACCCATCATTTTGTTTTTCTTAATCATTTTCATTATGGGGTTAAGGTTTTCTTTCCTTTTTATTTGTATCCTTCCATGAACAAGAAGATTTATGGGCACAAGAAAAAACCTACTTCTAACCCAACCCTACATGAGGGTTTACTTCTCTTGATCTATGAGAATTTTAAGACTCAATCTAGGAGTAAATCCCTGTCTCATGCAATGGATACTTCTGAGGAGATGGGAGCTTTAACTTCTCCTAAGATATGGAAGATGTTTAGAGTATAAGCTTGAAGGAGGAGGAAGATTATCTCTTTTCTGAAAAGAAGGCAAGGGGAAAAGAAAAGGAAATGCCTACTTTAACTAAAGTTTCATGTAGGAAAAGCCCTAGGGGCAATAGGCCCAAAAATTTTGGTTAGTGTGAAGAAGAGTATAATGAGGAAGGAGATGATATGGATACAGATAAGGAGAATAAGGGTGAGGAAGATGAAGATAGAGAGTAGCCAGTTGAAAACTCTAGAAAGAAGAAAAGGAGGATGAAAGAGGAGATATTGTTAAAGGGAAAAACTAATTCTGGTCTAGAGATTTCAATGCCTCCTCCCTCTCCAACCCCACAGGAGCATGAAAAGGAGAAAATAGAGGAAGGAAGTGGGGAGGTGGTTATTAAAGATAGGTGTATGGCTTGGAAAAATTTCAATGTCAAAAACTCAAAGATGAGGATTGTGAGAAAAGTCATGAATCCTCACATCCTTGCAGAAAAAGAGGGAAAGCTCCAGATGGAGGAAATAATTGATCTAGCACTGGTGGCCATCACTAACAATGTGAGGGAAGTGGGAATGAACCTACTTAACAATGCAAAAAATAACATGATAGATATTTCCATATCAATTAAATGGTTGTTTCATGAATTGGAGGATGCTAAAGAAGGAATAAGACAGTTGGAAAGGCAAGGGAAGAAGTTTGAGAAAGGGAATCTGATAGATTAGGGGGATGGTATCAGGTTGGTCAAAAAAATGATGAAAATTTTGGAGACTTACGACCACAACATAGCTGGCCAGATGATCTCTATACTAAACTCTCTTAATGAAGATATTGCTACTCTTATTGGAAGGCTAAAAGATAGGGGATTTCTAGAGGATAATAAGGAAAATGATAAAGTTGAAGACATGATGGACAAGGAAATTATAATGAACATAACCCATAGCCAGTTGGATCAAACCTACTTTAAGAACTAGGAGAAAATGGTTGAGGATTTTCAGAAAGCCTATGAAGTAGCAAAAACTATGCAGGACCTTGAAAGGAAGGCACAGGAGTAAATAAAGGATTAACAATTTCTATCTTCAGGTTTTTTTGGTTTCTGTAGGTTTTTATGTTTGGATTTTTGCCTTTCTTTTTATCTATCCTTTCTGTTGTTCATAGTTGTATTTCTAGACTTTTGTGGTTCTATTTATAGCCCTCTGGTATGCAACAACTTTTCAATTTCAAGATCCCTACAGAACTTATTTTTCTTATAAAAAACACATTAACTCTTATGAAACTATCTTTTTGTGACAATATTAACATACAGTTGAAGTAACAAGTTGAGTAAAATAAGACACATTTAATATAAGAAAATGTATAAGTAATCATATTTTAGAAACCTTTTCTACGTGTGAGTGTGTGAATTTTATTATGTCTCTATAGTATTACAAGGTTAGACTACCTCTCTCTGACAATATTCCCCCTTTCTTATGATGTGACATACCCTCTGTTGCATTACAGGAACAAAATCAAAATATTAGTCCATAATATATCACAAATCAATCAAATACCCAAGTACTATCAAATCAATTGCTTCCTTATCTCAAGAAGTCTCAAAATTAAGTAGCATATTACCTTAACATCACATGATACCAGACACATACCTTGGCATCAACTAGATTTGACCCCACCATTAGGTACCTCATAGCCACTTCTTGTCATATGTATACATGTATACTTACAATACCTTTAGCTCATTCCTAAGATCAATAGCTCAAAAATGTAAGTGTTCAATATAAATCTCAAGAGTCAATATTTTCCTTTAAACCCATCTTTAGGCACACCTTGATCACGAGTGACAAAACTAATCAACTATATATAGAATCCACATGTTGTTCTTGCTAAGGGAGTAAGTGGCCACATCAATAGCATCCACATAATATAAGAATTTAATGTAATCATATTTCATCATTTTTTGATTCATCATGAAATATCATTAATGTACTCATTAACATTTAATCATCATTATGCATCTAAATATTTGAAAAGGTTGACATCCTAATGTATTTACATCATAATGTGCATAATTTATCATAATCATAATATAACTAATTATGATAAGTAAATGGATGATACAAAGCAACACAATCATTTGTGACAAAGTAACATTGAGCAAGAGTTCTAGATCAATAGATAATCAAACCAAATTCCAAACACACACGTGTCGACCAAGGGTTCTAAGTCGAGTGTATAATAACTAAGATTATGTCGAACAACATATCAACTAGGAGTCCAAAACAAACAACTAAAGATGACCAAATCATCTTTCATCATTCATCAACTATGTTGACTAAATAAAATGAGTCAACAACTTTCTATAAAGTAGAAGTCACATACATGGTGGATCATCACATCTATATCACAATTGCAATATATTTCCATAAATAAATAGAGAAGGATCTATACATACCCTTTTGCATTCTCATAGGAAGACCGCATTTCCATACACTTGCCACATAGGCCAAAAAGTCAAGTTAGGTCAGTTAAAATTTTACTATACATAGTTGAATCAAAACATAGATAAAATATCTTCAAATTAATTATAAAACTTCATTCTACTTCCATCTTACATGTCAAAATGATAGGTCCAATAATCATTACATTTCATAAGCCAATTATCAACCAAATTGTTGAGGACAACATATCATCACATGAATATGACATACATGAATATACTAAAGAAGTTGACCTACATGTCAAACTTTATTTCATCGTATGTAATAACCATGTCCCACTGAACAATTTCCAAATCAACAATTGCAAGAGACACGAAAATAATCAAGAAAATCCATAGTTTGAATAGTCAACATCTATTTCATTACCATAATCAAGGGTTAACAAATAATTATCCACTTAAGAATGTAACAAATGACATTATCCAAGGATGTTGACCTGCACGTCATCGATCCATCAAAATGCATGATTTAATAAATACATAAAGTATAATTCAATGCATCATACCTTGATGGGCATCATAGAAAATGTTGACCTACATGTCGGACATGGAACAATAAGAACATCATACAAGTGCAATGTCATCTACCATATGATCAACACCATTAAGTTACTCATCTAGGTATACTCACCAATCACCTGCAAGGACTATTAAATCTATTTTTTATCAATTTAGTGACCTTAGGCCCTCAAGCCCATCTCATCACTATAGTGTGCTTAACTAACATATAAGCACAAGTTGTGATCTATGGCCTTCATGCCATTGAATCATCACATAAAATATGGTTGAAGTGCTTTCCTTCCCAACCATGAAGCCTTACACTTGGGATCCTACCTAACACGTAGAATACCCAACCCTATAATGCCCAATTATTACCAATAAGCATTTTCTTGGGATTCTACCTAACTCATAGAGCTATCCAACCCATAAATGCCCTAGTAATACAAAAGGTATTTTCTTGGAATCCTACCTAACACGTGGAAGTCCCAACTATGGAATGTCCCTACAGTACCGAAGATAGGAGGTATCTAGAGCAGCCATGAAATATACGACTTCCCACGTATGTCCAAGTAGTCCTAATCATGGATGTGGCAAGGAGATGAAACATGGGCAAGCATATCAAATAAACATATGCACATAGCTTTGGCCAAAGCATTTTGTAGTACCAGTATTACACTAGCAGGTAGAGTGGAAAATGAAAGCATCACTTCTATCCTTCCTTGTTTGTCCACATTCAACACCCACACCCAAAGGTAAGCTTTCCAAAATAAAACAAAAATGAGAAAGGAAGACTGAAATGTTCTTCACAATCTAGTCCCTTATACATCCTATTATTTCTCCACACTGAATAGAATAGATGACATCACTTCAAAACACAAGACTAGCAGCATAGAAGTACACATCCTAGTCACCACAAGATCAAGAAATCTTGAAATTAGGATTCACAATTCTCAAATCAAGGTCCAAGAAGGAGGCACAAAAAAAAAAAGAAAAGAAAGTGAGCAAGAGTCATAGAAGATATGTCACATAAGAAATTGGTGGCTGGGTGGTCACAAGAAAAAATTTCAAGCTAGCCCCTCATCACATTGAAGTTCATGAAAACTAAACATAATCAAATGAAAACCCAATTCATATAAAGCACAACGAATCTCACTAGTCACTAAGAGGGATTCGATGCTTAATGACACCTTGTCTCCAAGGGCCATTAAGAACATAACCAAGCTTCACACGCATCACATGCAATTTATCTTGATAATCAAATATTCCTAAATGCACAATGGAACATGCAATACTTTTTCAAATAAAATCCATGTTCTTCCTATTTATCATACTATGTTACTAGATGAACCACATAAGTTAGGCATAAACATAATTCTTGCACCACATGTCATTTACATAATAAAAAGGCATTTTTTTCATTGCTATCACAAGCCAAATCTTCATTTCATAGGCTCTTATAGCCTAGTGCAAAAGTCAACCATCCTTTGACTATCTCAATAGTTCAAATTTAATACTCCAATATGCATATTATACCATCACATTTTTTAAAGTAAATATGATTATAAACATATGATGTACACAATTTACCATTGATTCCATAAACTTTTCATTTTGGCAATCTTTAAAGGAATGCAATTTTAACTCAAATCATGACATGCATAAGGAGCATCATATCCTTCTATGTAAAAAATTATCATAGCGAAGAGACACAACATGCAATTCATGTCATAATCTCATACAACATAAAGTAAACTAGTTAACCTACAGTTGTGTGTCTAGTATAGTGAACTCAAGGCCTGAGTGTAGAACCAAGAGCTCTAATACCATATGTAAAGGCCACCCCTGCAAAACCAATGCCACATCAACAATCTCCTTAAATGTGAAAAAATCATCGAGGGTCAAACTCATTTGAATATTGACCAGTCAACATTAGTTTATTAACTATTATTAACTTTAACAAAAATGTTAAATATATGTACATACTCAAATCTAGAAGAAATTGTAATTTCATTACCAAAATACCATGATGTACCAATTATGTTGACCATTTCAACAGAAGCTCTAGAACTTGTCTAAAACACAAGGGCGAGAATATTGTAGGAGTGCTTTATCACCTACCACGGAGCTGTTAAGCTTCCCCAAAATCACTCTTGAAATGAAAGATACCCAGCCTAGCACCAAGGGAGATTAAATAGGTAAAACCAAGAAATTAATGGAATTGTGCAACACTATCTACAATTCAACCAGAAAAGAAACACATCTTTACAAGACAAGTAACACAAATTTTTGTAACCAAATGCAAGATGATATATTTCAATCAGTTACATAGGAAAATTAATGAAGCTCTATAGGTTTCTTCTCATATATCCATCAGGAAGGCATATCAAACTTTAAGAAAAACTCTTTCAAAAAATAAAGGACTTCACCTCATAATAGTAAGGTAGTACAATCCCTCTCCTAATGACTTGTAGTTCATTTCAATTAAATCATGTCACAATAAATCTAAATATTTACCACTATGAATACTTAGTTATCTCTATGTGCAATATTTCTAGATATCAAATCCAATCTATGAAATCCTCTTGATCCAATTATTTATTCCACATGAAACAAGTCAACTACGTAATATAATTCTTCATCCATAATGCTCATGGTGCACCCATTATAAAATATTTTCAACCACAAAAGATCACATTCGTCTTACATATTTTCCTATAAATTAAATGTCTACTCATTGGCCAAAATCATGTTATAAGAAAGGGAATTACAATACTTTCTATCTTGGTGGACTTTTGATCAAGCATATAAAATAGCTATGCAACAATAACTTAGCTCAAAGCAACTTAATGACCACATTACTGGCAGGTAGTGAAATATATCTACCAACATATTACTTCATCCTAACTTCTCCTACAATAATACCATAGTTGTTCACACATCATCAAGGATAACTATTTCAAGATAATATAAACTTCCCCATATTACATTGTCATGGAAAGCATATCATGACACACTCACATCGTATTAAGTAGACAATATAAGACATTCTTCTTAAACATACTAAGATAATTTTAATATTCATTTAAGTTTAAGGAAATACACAACTTTCTCACTAAACTGTGACTAATTTAATAAAATTTCCTCTTCATCTCCTTGGAAGACAAAAGACCACACTTTTCAAAATTACAATCAATCACTTCAAAGCTAGCTCTTGCTAACTCCTTGTACTTCAATGTTGTTTCAATTTATAGTCTAACGTCTCTAAAAGTTTACACTCACGACACTAACTATGAACATTTCCATCTTTGACCCAACTTTAACAACCGAATAAGACTAGCACAATTCAAACTTGTTGTTCAATTATATACCCCTTGGTTTAAAAAGAAAACATCACCAATGTGCATTCTTCTACCATAAGCTATGTGTTTTCTATGCAAGAAAAAAACTAACAAATGTACAAAATTTAAGGAGCATCAGTAGTCACGGAAGAACTCTAGTTTAGGAAGAGTTACAATGTCAATCTGTACTACATGCATTCATAATCAATCCACTTCCCTATGCACTATAGTACAAACATTCATTCATCTCATACATTCTAATTCAAAAAGATAGTGGGGGTATTAGGTTAGTTTTGATAGCAGATTATACAACTAATGCCACATCTGAGAAACTAAGTTTCCTAGTTAAGAAGGCTTAACCCTAGCCATATCAACTCTTGATAGTTATCCAAATGAAAAACTCTGTTAGCCCAACTCAGATTACACAACATCTTTCCTAATCATATTAACAATCATGAACCCGTTTGACAAGAAGAGTGTTATTTAAGGTAGTTGTCTTGGATAGCTACTGGTCCATAAATGGTTTTCCTACAGAATTTTGTGTTACAACTAGATACAACAGAACTTTCATAGTGTGCACATCTTAACATCTTGCACTTAGTGCATAAGGTAAAATCAGTTGATGGATGTACCTAAGAATAACAAGCTCACTCTAGTTCCGGTCATTTTTATTTTCTTCAAGTTTCAATGAAAACATAGCATTCAGAAATTATAAAAATAAGAGAAAAGAATGAGAACCTAGTAAAACTATTGTTATCCCATTTCCCTGTTAAAATCGTAGCACAATCTTCTTCCGCTAGCCTCAGCCATCCAAGTTTCATTAGGAGAAAGCTATTTCTTTTGGGCGACAATTTTCTCTCTTCCCGATATACCAACAATCAACCGATCAGCTCTATTGTCATCTACTTTGAGCAGCTTTATCACCTCCTCGGTACGAGCTTTCAGTCCAATAGGGCGTTTTGCCACATCTAATACAGTAGCGTTCAATTTCTTGAGAACATCTGTAACCATCTGCTTCACAAGCCCCCCTTCGTATGTTTCTCATTTCCCTTGAACGGGGAACAATGGTGGGTCAGTTCGGGTAACTGGTTAAAACTAGTTGTCAATTTGGGGATCTGCCTAGCAATCTGTCTTATAACCATTTGCGTTACTATCATCCCCCCTCCCTTAATTGGCACGTTTGTTCAGATTTTATATCAATCATAATGACGAACGGTAAATGCTATTTAGAGTTTGTAGTTACGTAGAAACAAATTGAACCCACAAGAGTGATTATGAGGATGTCTAACTAACAGAAGTATTTTTATACGTAGTAAAATGATTCGGTAGTGGATGGAGTGGATTGTGACATAATTGAAAAAGTCTAAAGGAATGTTTCATCTAAGATAGAACAAAGTACAATTTGGAGAATGCTTGGATCACTACATTAGAATTAGAGATAACATTAGAAGAATATAAAGTCGATGGAATTATTTCAAGCAAATATATAAGAAGATTTCAAATAGAAAGGATAAATTAGAGATAGATTTGAATAAGATGGAATGGAAAATCAAAGGCATGTAAAATTAATGCTATCTTAAATCAATTACTAGACACAAATAAAAAGAAAAAGAAATATAAAGGTGTATGATTATATCATGGAATACTCAAAATAGAATGATAAAGGTAAAGACATGATGGTTTAGGATGATGCAAATATTTAGGAAACAAATGAGATCGTATAGTAGAGTGAATCTATAGGAAACCTACATGCAAGATAACCAAATAGTCAAAGTTGTTTATTAGTTCCCATTATGCAAGAAACTATTGCCTAGGGGTGAACGTGTCAAAACCAACCTCGCCGTCCTTTCTTCCATCTTATATGTCTATTCATATTAATTAATCTTCCCAAATTGGTTGAATATGGTCACCTATTATTTGTTGCATGATCAGCTTAACACGTTCACAATTTTCAGAGCAAGAGACCTCAAGCTAGTGATTATTTCACACTTTTTTCCTTATATCAACGTCTTGAACTAGGATAAAAAAAACTACAGCTCAATCTTATTAGATTTCCACAATCCATTAGACATGATTTTTGCTTTTGGATTTGATTGTGTTTGATTTTTTAACATCAACATTTCAGATCATACTCTGTGATCCATCATTAGGATGAGAGAATGCAAGAATGAAATGGTATGCAGATCAAGCCAGACCAAGGGGGATTAAAGGGGAAAAGGGCACCGAAAGCAAGGTGGACTAAAGAAAATAAGAATAAAAAACCTACAGGGGTAGGAACAAAGAAAGAATAAATACAAATGAAATTAAAAAATAAGAGCAAAAAACATAATTCCACATCTTGAAAATAAAACTAAGCAAGAGATAGAATTAAAATTAAAACAATAAATAATCTATATGCGAGCAAGAGTAAAAGTATCTAAATTTAAAAACCTATGAGTAGTAAAAGGTTTACGATGTAATCAATGTGAATAAATAAACAAGTTAGTAAAAGAGTGATGAAGATATAATGATTATAACAAAACACAACTAGGTACATAAATTTAAGAGAGCAAGATAATGAGTTAATAAAATAAAATGAGGGGCAATAAAAAGAAATCAATACCTTAGTCCTATGTATAACTATTAAAGCATGTAGATATCTAAATATATATACGCATGCATATATAAAGTATACCCATATATATATATATATATATATATATATATATATATATATATATATATATATATATATATATATATATATATATATATATATATATATATATATATATATATATATATATATATATACGTGTATGCATCTATACACGACGTACCCAGTCATATGTATGTGCACAAACATGCACTTATATACACGAGTTGATATATATGTGAATGAGCGAATAACTACCTGTATATATATGTATTTGTGTACATATATACCTCACAATATTACATATATATATATATATATATATATATATATATATATCACCGGAATAAACAGTCTGTTTGCTTCAAACCCTACCCTCCTTTGGTAACTGATGTTCAGACCACATAGAAGATTATTAAGAAGTAAATATGCTCGTCCACATGAAACAACTACATAAAAGTTGTCAAACACATTTAATTTTTCAGAGCTTCTGTTTAATAGTGAACGTAGGATTATTCTCAACTAACTCAAAATGTTCAGAACTAGGTACAGACGATAATTCCTTACACAATTACCATTTTCATTACAAATGACCAATTCCAGCAGATTTACATGGGTTGTCTTTATAATACAGATAAAAGAAAGGTTAGAACAAAACTTTCATAACCGATACAACCCAAAATGAACAGCTATTTACACAAAATATGTTATTGACAAGTCAGTATACTTTCACTTGAAAAATGAGTGAAAAATATTTATCTTTCACGCTATGCAGGTGGACGCGATTTGAATAAAAATAATAAATTTGCTAAAGTTATACAGCATATGAATGCATTTAGTTTGGGAACGATAAACTTGGAGATCGGTTAACCGGGTAAAATTTCCAAGAAACATGTTGGGTATGCAAACTAAACAGTTCCGACAAAGTGAAAGTCACCTGTTCATTTAATAGAAAATTGAAAAAAAAAACAGAAGAGAAACTAGAGGACAAACATAAATATGGGTTATGCTGATCATTAATAAACCAGTCTATTCATTTAGAAAATTACACATTAGATTCATTCTTGACTCTAGATCACAATTAGGTGCAATATTTATCAAGGAGAGCCAATGTGGAGTTTATGTGAGAAATATAAATTAATTTTAAATTCACAACCCTAAACCTAAAATTTTGCTCGGCACTTAAAAACTGCTCGGCACTTGAAGGTGTTGAGTCATAGATTGCTCGGCACTTGATGGTGCCAAGTGATAGGCAACAGGTGCCGAGTTGGCTCGGCACAAGAAGAGCTTGGCACACAAGAATGCTCGGCACCAATGGAAGCTGAGTGAGCTCGGCTCCAACTGAGAAAGAGGATGCTGAGTGTTCTGTTCAACTGAAAAATTATAACTTAGAGAAATTCTAACGTGAACGCTTTCACCATTAAAACTAGAGAGCCAAGCTTTAACCTTTCAAACAAGTTTCTCAAAAACAATGGATAGAAGAGGAAGAACAATAGATTCAAGTATGCGTGCTTGCTTTTCTATTCAACTAAGATTTAAACTATTACAAAATGTGGGAGCATTCGCTTCAACTAGAAAAAATCTTATGTAACAACTGCCCCTGCAAAACTAGTGCCACATCAGCCATCTCCATAAATTGTGGAAAAAATCAACAAGAGTCAAAGTCTTTTGAATATTGACTCGTCAACATGAGTTAATTAACTATCATTAAATTTAATTAAAATGATACATACACGTATATTCTCAAATTAAAAGAAAATTGTAAATTCGTTACCAGATTTACCAGTACCGAATACCAGATACTAGGTGGTCTAACCATGATGACCAAGTTGTAAGGAGCTCCAGAACTTGTATAAGAAACAAGGGCAAGAATACTGCAGGAGTGCTTTTACCACCCTACCACGAAGCTGTTAAGCTTCCCTGGAATCCTTCCTGACATGAAAGATACCCAGCCCGGCAACGAGAGAGTCTAAATAAGTAAAACTTAGAAGAGTAATGGAATGTGCTACACAAATAATGTAGGAACATTCATTGGTCAACAAGATAACAAATCAACATTTTCTTAGTTATCACTTTAGCATTTCAATCCCATCTCCATCATTTATAAAGAAAATAAAACATAACATGGTTTATTCAACCTTGAATTCCATATACTCATCAACATACAAGGATTACCAACAATTCTCTATTGACATATGTTATAAATATGCTTATATTAAGTCATTCACATAGCTAACAATGGACTCTTTTTGTGTCATTAATATGCCTAGCATGTTATCCCCAAAAAAAATGGACAAGATTGGATTGCTAATATCCACAATTATATCAAGTAAATCACATTTGCATTACGGTGTTGTAACTAGCATTCAAGAATCTTTGTTAAGCAAGAACAGGTCAAAAAATCCACCAAGAAATTCTATATAAATTTAAGGCTATCTACCACTGATTTAAAATCAACATCAAGCAGAAGGGAAAAGCTATCTAGTGCTGAGGCTCATAGATCCACAGAGAATAATTTATACAGAACTTGTGCTCATCTACACTATGAAAATATTATTATCAATGCACAAAGTGCCACAGAGATTAACTTGGGCAGCCAGACCTCAACATTGGATTTAAAGTAACAAAGCCTAATGAGGAAATTCATGCAACATGTGGATAATTAGCAATGTGCTTTACAAAAGGACTAAAGAAATGTTCGACTAACCTTTGCTAGCAGTCAGTAGCAATGAAAGACTAAAAGTCTTCACCTACTGAAGCATCTCATCTCTAAGAAACTCACAGTACACAATTTAGAGAGTTGAAAGATATGCTTAAGCCAACGTTCCATTTCCTCTTAATAATGAAGAAGATGAAAGCATACATAAAACTCCTAAATCATTATGAGCTTTCATCCATAAAATAGCATTATTCCAAGGTAAAAACAACTATAAACACACCACACAAGAAGAAAACTAAAGAACGGAGCTTAGTTTGCAATCTCTATAGTCATAAAGGTGTAGACTATCCCATACAATGTTTCTAACGAAATTGGCACAGCTTAAGGAAAGTTACACCTATTGAGACTTGATCTAAGGAAACCAATTTAATGGTCCAACTCAAAACAAAACTTAGACAAAACGTATGCAAAGCAGTGCAATAAAAGACTTATCACTAAAGTTCTACAAACTTGCAAACAAGAAAGGTGCATAATCAGTAGAGAGAGAGCTTCTTCAGATCAAGTTATGTTGACTTGTAAATGGACTTTCCTTTTTATTGTTCCAATTGGTAGTATTTATATCACAATCCTTATAGTATTATAGAAACAGATATTCACCGAGTTGCAGTGGTAATGTATGGATTCAAACAATGCATGTGAGTAAATGAAAGGCACCAACGTTAAATGTATTTCAACCCAATGATCATGCAACTCACAATAAATTTCCAAAAGAATAGCGAGAGATCGCACATTAAAGAACTTGGGATCTATAGGTATGGTTCATGTAGTTGGTATATAATCCTAATTTGGATGCTTTCCTAAAGAGTCAAGAATTTACAAGTATAGCCTCCCTCATAAGAATCTGGGAACTTCAAAAGTATGTGAAGGTGTAATTAGACAAGTTTTTATTTTTTTATTTTAATCTTAATACAAATCCTAACCATGGAACTACTATGATATGTTTTCAACCATTGTACAATACCTTATGACAAGGGTTCCTAATGATGGTTAAAATAGATATTCTACAGAGCAATTTATACGAATGAAACAATGCTTGACAAGCAGTCCATTTCAAATTCAATAATGCTAATATAATATAATCAAAGACCATATCTAGTATACCTAATATAATCTTTTTCATTTAATCGCACTTAAAGAATTTAGATTAGTGAATAGTGCGAATACAGGAAAACCTGGTAAATAATGCTATTCCTTTCTTGAATGTCATTTTCTCCTCTAGCTCCTTCCTGTGCCTCAAGTTCCCTTCAACACCAAGTGAGAAAAGTTCAAAATCAATGTAAACTTCTCCAGTTGCAAGAATGATCATTGTCTCAAAGGCCTCCTGAGATAAATCCATTGCACTACCATGACATCCATCATTGCGATGATCAACAATCTTGATGAAAATCATTGCATTTTGCAGTAAATGGTAGTGGAACCTTGTATTCCACTAGTCATCGTTTCAGTGCATCTCACAAAAAAAAAATTCTTCCCCAATTGCCTTCGTTATCCCAGATTAAATTTCTATTGTCATAATTCGATTCCCTCTCTGAAGTCTTCATGTTCTTCTCCATCCGTTGGAGCGTTTGTAAGATTCTTTTCTCAGTTATGTAACTAATTCTTTTTATAGCAACTGACTCATTATCTCCAATACATAATTAAATTAGTTAACATAATTTCATAGTTCAAGAAAATGAATCCACGTAGGAGAGAATTTTTGATTTATTTGGAATTCAGATGGAGTGGGTTGTGACACCTTAAAATAAGCCTAAATTGGTAAAATTTCAAACAACTTCAATAAACTTTAAACCTGCAACTCTGATGGTTGCATACAAGGTGCCTGGAGCAATCACTACTTCAACAAGACAAGTTCAAGAATAAAAAACTTACAGAGAGAACAGAGGAAACATGTGCAACTGCAGACACAAACTTCTTTTCTTCTTCCTTCTTCTGCTCTCCTCTGCAACTACTAATTTTCTTAATCTCCTTGAACTCACAGAATGAACGAATGAAACATTCTTTTTGTCTTTTAACCTAAAATGTTTTTCCCTCTCAATTCAAAATTTGAAAAATCTCACCTACCCCTATTAATTTTTTCTGGCTGTTGTTGCTCATTTTCGCACCACGCCAATATTCAAATTTTAAATGCTTACCCGCCAACGGCTAGTTCCTAGAGTTAATATTATTTTAATGCCTAAGAAACATTGAAAAAATAATAATCAAACTTATGATATGTTTCTGTGGACCTGCAAGTTCCTCATCGTTGGATCAATCTGCATCAAAGGTTGGCGTTGTGTCACTTTTGAAAGTTGCACGATGTTTTGCATTAGCGGCATAGCGCCCTTCTACCATGTGTCAAGTGTGTCCCTATTTGCGTGGTTGTTTCTCCAGCGTCGATTTTGGATAAATCAACAAAGGCCGCTATGGCGCTATCGAAAAATTCATGCTTCTTGCCATTAGCAACATAGCGCCCAAATTGAAAGTGATCTTGCAGCAAGGTTTGGAAATACGGTGGGTCCCAAGTGTGCCCCATCAGATATCATGATGTGATTTTTCAGACACATTGGTAGTTGGTCAATTTTCATTGGCTAAAGATAACTAGGTAGAATGTGGGTCCTGTTTCACTTGGTGGGCTACAAACGAGGGTTGTCAGATAGGTTGGCATGTGGCCAATTTCTATTAGTCAATATATTGGTAGGACAGATCCATCTTGCTCACCGCCAGATTAAGGATCATCCATGGTAGGCGTTATCGTGCTATGGAAAGTTGCACAATATATACCCATAGCGACATAATGTCTCGGTGATGCGTGACACAGTTGACGTCATGGGCCCACTTTCTCAAAAGGTATCAACAAGTGGCTTGTCTTCCATGGCAGCTGTTAGGCAAGTCAGAATATGAAGGCAGATCTCATTGACCCATCCAGTTGACTAGGTATGCAGTCCTGCAAAGAGTTTGAGCACCGTAGATGTGAATTTGATCCACGATTGGCGTTATGTCGCTATTGAAAGTTGCATGTTGTTTTGTCATAGTGACATAACGCTTTGACACCACGTGTCTCTATAGGAACAATTTCTCTGTGAATTGCCAGTTCGGGCTGAGTCAGATGCCAGGTTGTGCTTGGTGTGCTGATAGTGGTTCGTGGGCCCAGAAGTCTTAAAGGCAAGTGCAGGAAACGATGAGTCTTCACGATCGTCAAATTAAGGAAGATCTACGGTGGGCGCTATCTCACTATGAGAAAGCACTCAAAAGATAATCATAGCGACATAGGGCCTAAGTGACACGTGTCCCGGTGAGTCCAGTGTAGACACTAACAGTTAAGTGCTGGCGGTTTTGTTGTAAGCAATCGCAGTCAAGTTTTAAAGGGTTGGCGCAGTTAGTAAAGAAAGAGAGTGGTCAACATGGGAAGACCTTGCGAGGTGGCAAAAAGAAAGGAGGTTATTGGCCCATGTGGCCCGTTCTAGATGCAAAGTTTGGTTGACTTGCTAACTTGCTGATTCATGCACCAAAAATGATAAGAGATTGGATTTTCTACATGATTTTATATCTATGATCAGTCCCAACCACCCAGAAGTAAATGCTGAATGCAGAAGAACACTCTACCACCTCGATCCAATCTATCTACTGGTCAGAATGGCTTAATGGCACTGTTTCTGTCTTTTCAAGGCATTATTTGACACAAAAGATCAAATTTCTTCAGATCCCCATGATTGTCCTTCACAGAGCCTTAATAGCAGGTGGTTGTAGGATGGTTTTGGGGGGAAAATCTCAGTTACGCTTGCACTATAAAGGAAAATTTTGTAGATTTTGTAAAGGTCGACCTTTCTCTGACTTTTCTCTGTTGTTGCTCTGCAATTCCAGTGTAAATTCCCCTATGCCTCTGAACTATATGATTCTCTATTTTATCTCCTTCAGTAATTGGTATGAAAGTGCAACAACTCTTTGCCTTCACCATTGTTTTGTGAAAGTCTATAATTTGCATGACTGTATCTCTGTTGGCCTGTGAATGATATATAAGTGAATCTCTTTTCCCTTGTGTCATTCATCTTGGTTTTTTGATCTGCATGTGGTTATTTGATTAAAGAAAGTCTGGATATGTATATCCTTAGATTCATTTTGGTTCAATAGTGCATATATGGGCGGAGAGTGGTCTAAACACTCTATTTTGGTGCATGACCTCTTTAAATTAGATTAGGTAGATTTTCTTTCATGCTCTCCTTCTCCCTTTTCCTCTCCAAAAGTAGTTAGGTGCATCTTGATAGTAAGAGGAAGTCGGCCTTCTTCGAAGACTCAACCTCATAGTTCAAGTCCCACAGCTTGGAGGTTGTTTCCATGTTTCACTAGGTTGTCCTCATGCACAGGCTTTGGACAAGGGTGCAAACCTAAGTGACAATAGTTTTTGGCATGCCCGATGGGATAAAATTTCAAAAAGTTTCAAGCCTACTAGTGTCAAAAGAGAAGATTTCAAGATTAATACTGAAGAGATAGTACTGGCTTCAGTGTTCAAGCCTTCCAGAGGCTCATTCTTCAAGTACTTGGCAACTCTAAGCTTCAAATACATATATGGTTCCAGACCAAAGTTGCAGTGATTCATGCCCAGAGCTGAAACAAGGGCATCTTCTAGAGGTAAGTTTCAGTATCAAGAGCTTTCATTTTCAAACCCTAGAAGAAGGAAGACTAGAATATCTTTATCACCAGTTAGGAGTGCAATAGTAACAAATACACCTATAAGATCTATCTCTACTCCTCCTGCTGTTAGATCTCAGCCTAGACTGCCATCAATACATATTAATAGATCACTTGTCTATATGGTGTTGCCTAGAGCTCATACTTTTGCCACCTTTAATGGTGGGAGCCCTCTCTTATTAGCCCAAAGACATGAAATACCAGTAGCTGCACTCAAAAGTATACCAGAGTTTACTGGTAAACTTCTATCTCTCCCTCAGAACACATTCAAGAAGTTACAAATGTCTACAATATCCATTGTATTACAGAGGATGATGTTGCAGTTAGGCTCCTAGCCTCATCCTTGAAAAGTAAAGCACTACAATGGTATAGAGGTTTAGGTCATGGTTCTATAATAGATTGGGATGGATTAGAAGCAAGATTGTGTCAACATTTTGACGATAAGAGTGACTATTTGTCACTTTTAGAACACTTGACCACTATAGAAAGAGCCCCCCATGAATGTATGACTAATTTCAATTATAGATTTCAAAAGACATGGGATAGAATACCTACTTCAGTGAAGCCTACCCCTGGTAATGCTTTCTTGCATTACCTTAGAGCTTTTAACAGTGATATTGCCACTACAATCCAAATTATGGGAGGAGATACCTTGCCCAATTCTTATGACATAGCAATAAGGGCAGAAAATATATTGATACAAGGAGTAAGTTAGCTCCAAGGCCTCCTATGCCTTTCTTCCCTGATGTTCCAAATCATCAACCAACGATGGCCCCTCTTCCCACAGCTTCCACCTCACAATCCCTTGTCCCAGTCCCTCAAGCTTCGACATCTTCAAATGGGATAGATGAAATCAAAGAAATGATGCACTCTCTGATGTAGAACATGGAAAAAAGAGAGAAGAACCTTGATAAAAAATTGCAAGATCAAGGGAAGGAGTTAGAAGATCAAGGAAAGAGGCTGGAGGATAATTTCTCTATGATGCAGAAAATCAGCAACAAAGTGGTGACTTTAGAAAGACAACAAGCTCAAGGTAGTAAGCCTCATCAATTGCAATATCAAACTCCAAGTAGTGGTAGGCCTCAAAATCCTAGTCATTGGAAAAATTCTTTTGATTAGAGTAGGTAAGGTAGCCATGCTGCAACCTCAAGTGTAAACCAAAGTAGGGCTATAGTCCCTCAAAACAATATGGCTCAAGATCAAGATTTTTGTCCATCCTGCAATTACTCCTATGCCTATTGTATGTGTTAGAAGGCCAAATCTTATTTGGCCTTAGCCGTCCAAGAGCCTGCAACACAACAATCATACAAGAAGGACCAATTTAAAGATGCCTCGAATATACAAAGACAGGGTGATTGCTCTTTTATGAATCATCAAATGGAGGAGCATTGTAATGTAAACTAGGATTCCATTGCTCATAACACTAGAAGAAAAACAAGAGCTATGGAAGATGTTGTCCCTCCTCCTCCCAATCAGGCCTCAACTTCAAGTGTTGTATCTCATGAGCAAGCAGCAAATAATCAATGAAGTACCTTTCAGCAGCAAAGGCAAAACCATGGCAAAAAAGATACAAGTGATCCTTAGGTTATTCCATCTCAATCTCATACAAATGCAGCTCCCAAAGTTTCTACCAAAACACCTACTATGCCATTCAGCGTGGTAGAGAAAATGAAGAAGAAAAATGTGAATATCTCCATGTGGGATGCTGTTGCTACTATACCTATGCAAAAGAGGTTGTTGTAGCAAGAATTGGAAAGAATTGAACCAAAGGATCAGACACCTAGCATGGAAAGTGCCACAAGCCTAGTACAACCATCAAGGGTGGTAGAAACACACAAAAAGGTTATACCTCCTTCATTCTATGTTTCTCTAATTATAGGGGGAAAACTAGTCCACAATTGCATGATTGATTCAGGGGCTAGTAGTTCAGTGATGCCTAGGTGTGTTGCTGATGCTTTGGAGATGAAATATGAGCCCATTGTTAAGGATGTGTTACAGTTGGATGGTAGTACTGTCAAGACTGTAGGGATCCTTAAGAATGTAGAGATGGCCTTACATGCATGCCCTAGTTTTACTCTAACCCAAGATATATCAGTTGCTAAGGTCAAGCCATATTTTACCATCTGTCTGTCAAGAGATTTCACTGCCCAAATAGGTGGTTACATATCTTCTGATTGGTCATATATGTCTTTTAAGATGAGATATGGAGCCAATGCTTAAATAAGAGTAGAGCCTCAAGCCCTCCATCATACTGAACCCTACACTCCTAATCTCATCAACATGAATTGCCCTATTCTAGAAATGGATGAGAATGACATAGTGAAGGAGCCCACCACTCCCCTGGCAGAGATATCTGATTTCTTCCTGGATGAGTGGGCTAATGCATATCAATTTGGCCCTATGCCAGAGATCCTTGAGATAGGTCTCAGTACATATTATATATTAGAAAAGGATGATCTAGTCCCCAATCTTGTGGAGACTAAAGAAGATATGAATGGGATATGGAGTATGTACTTTGATGGATCAAGGAATAAAAATGGATCAAGAGCTGGTGTGATGTTAGTTTCTCCTGCACAAGTAAGGTAGTATTTCTCCTTTAGGCTCCAATTCAGTTGCACTAATAATGTAGCTAAGTATGAATTCTTGATTCAAGGTCTCCTACTTGCTCAAAAGAGAGGAATCCAAGCCTTAAGGGTGTATGGAGATAGTGAGTTGGTGGTTAACCACGTGAAAAATCAGAATATCACCAAAAATGGTTTGCTCAAGTCTTATAAACATAGAGTATGGGATTTTCTTAAAGGTTTCAATGCATTTAATATTCACAGCATCCCTAGAAAGGAAAAAAGGTATGCTGATAGACTCACAACAATAGGTGCATCTTATGATGTGCCAGGGAATCTTGAGGAGGAGAAGAAGCAACAAATCAGAGTGGTAGTAAGGCCTGCCATCCTTGATAACAACATCCATTGGCAGGTGTTTGAATCTGATGAGAAAATTGTCAGCTTCTTGTAGAATGGGGCAGAATTTTTAGAAAGAAATCAGTCAACTCTGCAGGATCAGTATGGTGATCAGATCATTAACCTTAGCTCCAACAAGCTACCTAGAGGTCTCATTACCCTAGAGAGTGTTTTTAATCTTGATGACCAAGCAAGAGGTAGAGGCACGAACCTAGCTACTGATGGAAAGTCCTTAAACATGGGTAAGGTATGTTCTAAAATTGAACAAGAAAATTTTATTCATCTATATCAAGAATTTAATGATGTATTTGCTTGGACATATGATGATTTAAAGGGTTTTGACCCAAGGTTATTTCAGTATACCATAGATCTAGTTGATGATGTAAAACCAATAAGACAAAAATAGAGACCAATGAATCCTAAAATTGAACCCTTAATGAGAAAGGAGTTATCCAAATAGATTGAGGCCAACATAATTTTTCCCATCAAACACTCATCATGGGTAGCAAAGCTTGTCCCTATTAGGAAGAAGAATGGAGAAATTAGATTGTGTGTGGACTTTAGGGACCTTAACCAAGCTTCCCTTAAAGATCACCATCCTCTCCCTTCTATGGAGCAAATTTTGTCCAAGGTCAGTGGTTCAAAGAGGTTTCCATTTTTTGATGGATTTTCTAGTTACAATCAAGTGCTAGTTAAGGAGTCTGATAGATACAAGACTACATTTACCACCAAGTGGCATATGTATGCTTATTGTAAGATGCCATTTGGGCTAACCAATGCAGGTGCTACATTTCAGAAGGCAATGGAGATGGCCTTCAAAAGATTGATTGACAAGTTTGTCTTAGTTTACCTTGATGATATCACTGTGTATTCAAGGGATGTAAAGGATCATTTTGATAATCTAAGATAGTTATTCCTAAGATGCAGAGAGTTTGGGGTTTCCCTTAACCCAAGCAAGTGTGTCTTTGCTACTAACCAAGGAAAATTATTAGGACACATTGTATCTAAAGATGGCTTAACCATTGATCCAGAGATAACAAAAGCAATACTTTCCCTCACTCTTCCTAAACACAAAAAAGGGCTGCAAAGTTTCCTAGGCAGGATAAATTTTGTGAGAAGATTTATCCCAAATCTTGCTACCATGGTGAAACCTCTTACAACTATACGTAATAAAGGTATGATCTTTGCATGGACCAAGGAAGGGAAGGAAAGTTTTGAAGAGATCAAGACAGCCATAGCCTCAGGCCCTACTCTCATGAATCCAAATTTTGAGAAGTATTTCATTCTTTATACCTTAGGTGGTGAGTCAAGTATCTCTACTGTCTTGACTCAAAAAAATGACAAGAATGAAGAGCAGCCCATAGCCTTCTTTAGTGAAGGGCTCAAGGAGTATGAAGATAGGTACAATTATGTAGAGAAGCAAGCCCTTGCAGTCATCAGAGCTTTAAAGAAATTCAGACACCTCATGTCCCATAACAAGATTCATTTGTTAGTACCCCACACCAGTGTGAAGGAGTTTCTTTTAAGCAAGGATATTAGTGAGAAAAGAGCTGGTTGGATTATGAGAGTGATGGAATATGATGTTGACATCCAAGTCACTAGGCTGGTAGGAGAGAAAGGATTGAGTAAACAAAGGTTATCATCTCAAGAATCATATGAAGAAGTTTTCATGGTATTAAAAAAAGAACAAGAAGCAAGAAATGATGGCCCAAGGAATTGGATGGATGATATGGAGAACTTCTTGCTAGGAAATGGATACCCTCAAGGATTAGATAGAACTAAAAGGAGATAGTATAGATTACAGTCAATCCCTTACGTCATAGTTGATGGTATCCTTTTTAGAAAAGATTTTAATGGAGCCCTATTAAGATGCCTTGGTACAGACCAGGCTGAAACAATGATCAAAGAGTTTCATGATGGTCCTGATGGTGACCACTTCTCAGCTAGAACAACTACAATGAAGATCATGAGGGCTGGTTATTGTTGGCCATCTCTGTTTCATGATTGTCATAAGTATGTGAGAAAGTTTGAAAGATGTACCTTCTTCTCTAGCAAACAAAGACTTGTAGCTCTTCCACTTCATCCTATCCAGGTGGATCAACCTTTTTCTTAGTGGGGGTTGGATTTCATAGGCTCTATCAATCCTCCTTCTAGTTTAGGTCACAAATGGATTTTAGCTACTACAGATTACTTCACCAGATGGACAGAGGTAGTTGCATTGAAGGATGCCACTAAATCTTCAGTTGTTGAATTCCTTGATGGAATTGTGACCAGGTTTGGTGTCCCTTCAACCATTATTTTAGATAATGCAAAATCTTTTGTTGGAACTCAGATTTGTGCATGGGTAGTGGACCATAATATCTACTTAAGCACATCCTCAAATTATTATCCTCAGGGTAATGGTCTGGCTAAGTCCTCCAACAAGAATCTAATCAGAATCATTAAAAGGACATTTGAGGATAACCATATGTGTTGGCATAAAAAGTTAAGGACTGCACTGTGGGCTAATAGGATAACACCTAAAAGGTCAATAGGGAATTCATCATTTGTGTTGGTACATGGCAGAGAAGTAAGGCTTCCAATTTTGTTGGAATTTCCATCCCTAGAACTACCTCATTAGCTAGAGCTGATTGAAGATGATGCCATGACAGTGAGAATGACAGAGCTGGAAGAAAAGAGGAATAAAGCTATGCAGACCCTAGAGACACACCAATAGCAGGTGAAAAGGAACTTTGATAGGAAGGCTAGGGTCAGAATCTTTAGGGAGTTAGATTTGGTTTTAAAGTGGGATGCAGATAGGGAAAAACTAGGAAGACAATCAAAGTTTGATGCATTATGGAGTGGCCCCTATCTAATTATTAGTTGCAAACAGGCCAATGCTTTCCAGTTAAGCAAGCCTGATGGTGAGATTTTTCCCATCCCAGTCAATGGGATTTATCTTAAGCCATGTTTCTGATAGGGTTTGAGGTTCCATGTACATAGTTAGTTTAGTTCTATTCCTTGTTTGTTTCCTATTTTCCAAGAAGTGCACGAGCACAGGGTTGTCTCTTTGTGAGATAGCAAATCCTGAATTTTTGAAGGTTGTAGAGACAAGGTTTTTTTAGTGTTTTCCTATCTCAGGGGTAGGGTTAGTGTTTCATAGTGCTTAGGATCCACATCTTTTCAACTCTGTGACCCAATGGATGCTTCAGGCCACTAATCTTGTGCGTAGCAGGCTAGCATCCCCTATGAGTCGCGAAAAATGTTGCTCATTTTTGCACCTCGCCAATATTCAAATTTTAATTGCTTACCTGCCAATGGCTAGTTCCTAGAGTTAATATTATTTTAATGCTTGAGAAACATCAAAAAAATTAAAAAATCAAACATATGATATGTTTCTGCAGACCCGCAAGTTCCTCATTGTTGGATCAATCTAGATCAATGGTTGGCGCTATGTCACTTTTGAAAGTTGCACAATGTTTTGCATTAGCGACATAGCGCCCTTCTGTCGCGTGTCTGATGGGTCCCTCTTTGCTTGATTGTTTCTTCGATGCCAGTTTTGGATAAATCAACAAAGGGTGCTATGGCGCTATCGAAAAATTCATGCTTCTTGCCATTAGTGACATAATGCCCAGACAGAAAGTGATCTTGCAACAAGGTTTGGAAATATGGTGGGTCCCAAGTGTGCCCATCAGATATCATGATGTGATTTGTCAGATGTGTTGGCAGTTGGTCAGTTTTCATTGGCTAAAGATAACTGTGCAGAATGTGGGTCCTATTTCACTTGGTGGGCTGCAAACGAGGGTTGTCAGACAGGTTGGCACATGGCCAGTTTCTATTAGTTAGTATATTGGTAGGATAGACCCATCTTGCTTGCCGTTAGATTAAGGATCATCCATAGTAGGCATTATCGCACTATGGGAAGTTGCACGATATATACCCATAGCGACATAATGCCTCAGCAACATGTGGCACAGTTGACGTCATGGGCCCACTTTCTCAGAAGGTATCAATAGGTGGCTTGTCTTCTATGGTAGCTATCAAGCAGGTTAGAGTACGAAGGCAGACCTCATTGGCCCATCTAGTTGACTAGGTATGTAGTCCTACAAAGAGTTTGAGCACCATAGATGTGAATTTGATCCACGATTGGCATTATGTTGCTATTGAAAGTTGCACATTGTTTGGCCATAATGACATAACGCTTTGACGCCACATGTCTCTATAGGAACAATTTCTTTTTGAATTGCCAGTTTGGGCTGAGTCAGATGCTAGGTTGTGCCAGGTGTGCTAATAGTGGTTCGTGGGCCCAGAAGTCTTAAAGGCAAGTGCAAGAAACGACAAGTCTTTACGATCGTCAGATTAAGGAAGATCTATGATGGGCACTATCTCGCTATAAGAAAGTGCTCAGAAGATCACCATAGCGACATAGCACCTAAGTGACACGTGTCCTAGTGAGTCCAATGTAGGTAGTAACAGTTAAGTTCTAGTGGTTATATTGTAAGCTGTCACGGTCTAGTTTTAAAGGGTTGGCGCAGTTAGTAAAGAAAGAGAGTGTTCAGCACAAGAAGAGTTTGAGAGGTGGTAGAAAGAAAGGAGGTTATTGGCCCACGTGGCCCATTTTGGATGCAGAGTTTGGTTGACTTGTTGACTCTGCTAATTCATGCACCAAAAATAATAAGAGATCAATTTTTCTGCATGATTTGATATCTATGATCGGTCCCAACCACCCAAAAGTAAATGCTAAATGCGGAGAACACTCTACCACCCTGATCCAATCTATCTACCTGGTCAGAATGGCTTAATGGCACCGTTTCTATCTACTCAAGGCATTCTTTGACACAGAAGATCATATTTCTTCAGATCCCCATGATTGTCCTTGGCAGAGCCTTAATAGAAGGTGGTTTCGAGATGGTTTTGGGGGGAAAATCTCAGTTATGCCTGCACTATAAAGGCAAATTTTGTAGATTTTGTAAAGGTCAACTTGTCTCTGATTTTTCTTTGTTGTTGCTCTACAATTCTAGTGTAAATTCCCCTCTGCCTCTGAACTATATGATTCTTTATTTTATCTCTTTCAGCCATTGGTACGAAAGTGCAACAACTCTTTGCCTTCGCCATTGTTTTGTGAAAGTTTGTAATCTGCATGACTGCATCTCTGCTGACCTGTGAATGATATATAAGTGAATCTCTCTTTCCTTATGTCATTCATCTTGGTTTTTTGATCTACATGTGGTTATTTGATTAAAGCAAGTCTGGATGTGTATATCCTTAGTTTCATTCTGGTTCAATAGTGCATATATGGGTGAAGATTGGTCTGAACACTCTATTTTGGTGCATCACCTCTTTAGATTAGATTAGGTAGATTTTCTTTCATGCTCTCATTCTCCCTTTTCCTATCCAAGATTAGTTAGGTGCATCCTAATAGTAAGAGGAAGCCAGCCTTCTTCGGAGACTCAACCTCATAGTTCAAGTCCCAAAGCTTGGAGGTTGTTTCCATGTTTCACTAGGTTGTCCTCATGCATATTCTTTTGACAAGGGTGCAAACCTAAGTGACAATAGTTGTTTTGCTGGTCGTTAGGTGGTAGGTGGGCGTTTGGCTCCAAGGGCAAGACAACTATCACATTAAATATTTCAACACTCCCCCTTTGTCCCAAGCCAAACAAAAAGTAAGGATCATAGTTGATCCACATCAAGTACACCAACACACTTTCTTATGTGTACAAAAGTTCCAATGCCTAATGGCTTTGTGAATATGTCTGCTAGCTACTACTCAGACTTAAAAAATTCCATCTTAATATCCCCATTCTTCACCAACTCTCTGATGAAGTGATATATGATTTCTATGTGTTTTCTTCTCCCATGGAAGACTGGATTCTTGGACAATGCAATTGATGAGATGTTGTCACAATAAATTGTGGTTCCATCCTCTTGCCTTTCATTCAAACCTGTCAAGATCCTCCTATATAAATAGCCTGACATGTTGTTGCATTTGCTGCTATGTATTCAGCCTCTGCTGTAGATTGACCAACAATAGGTTGCTTCTTGGATGCCCATGAAATTGTATCCAATCTCATATGAAATTGTATCCAGAAGTGCTCTTCCTATCATCTAAACTTTCAGCCCAATCACTATCAGTGTAACCAACCAAGTTGAAATCATCATTTGCAGTATACAAAATCCCAAATCCCTTAGTATCTTTCACATACCTTAGGATCCTTTGGTGTTTCCATAAATCTAAAAATTAGACTTTCTGCATGCATTAGGTCTAAACGAGTTGCAGTCAAATACATTAAACTTCCAACCATACTCTTGTATAGTGTTGCATCCACTCTCTTGCTAGAGTCTTCCTTGCTCAATTTCAAACCTATTGCTATTGGTGTGGGGGTTGCTTTACTATTCTGCATTTTGAATCTCTCCAAGATCTGTGCTGCATACTTTTCTTGAGAGATGAAGATGTCATTATGCATTTGTTTTACTTCTATGCCTAGAAAGTATTTCAAGAGACCTAGGTCTGTCATTTCAAATTAACCTTTCATGGCCTCTTTAAACTCACCAATTAGAGCCTTGTCATTTCCAGTAAAAATTAAGTCATCTACATACAAGAGAACAATCAATACATTACCATTTGCTGCCTTGATGTAAAGAGTGGGCTCACCATTGCTTTTGCTAACGCCATTGCTCATCAAATATGAGTTAATCCTATTGTACCATGCTCTTGGAGCTTGCTTGAGCCCATAAAGAGCTCTCTTCAATCTATATACTTTGTTCTCTTCACCTGCAACTTCATAACCAGGTGGCTACTCCACATATACTTCTTCTTTCAATACACTAGTAAGGAAGGTGGACTGCACATCCATTTGAAATACCTTTCATTTGTAATGAGCTGCAATTGCTATCACAACATGCACAATTTCCATTCTTGTAACTGAGGCATATATTTCATCATAATCTCTGCCATACTGCTGTTTGTAGTCCTTTACTACTAGCCTTGCCTTATGCCTATCAATTTTGCCTTCAGCATTGCATTTGGTCTTATAGACCCATTTCACTCCAATCCCTTGCTTCTTGGGAGGCAATTCAATTAGCTCTCATGTCTCATTGCTCTCTATAGCATCTATCTCCACATCCATGGCTTTACACCATTTCTTCTCTTTGATTGCTTCTTCAAAATATATATTCGATCACTATGAGAAAATAATGCAAAATTAACACTCTCATCATAATCTTCATACCTTTCATCTTGGTATAACTCCCTAAGACTCTTAGTCTTTCTTGGTAATAGGGAGGAAAGTGTGGGATCAAAATCTTCACTGCTGCTGCATTGCCAACTAGCTCGGTCTTCACTAGTACTTGGCACTGACACTTCGTCATGCCTAAAGGAGCTCGACAATGTCTGAATCTTCTTGCCTTTTCTTCTACTTACTCCTTCTTCTTGCTGTTCATCAGCCTCTTCTTCACTCATAATTGGCACTTTACTTGAAGTGCTCAGTGACTCATCAACTGAACCATACCAAGATTGATTTTCAAGAAATTCCACATCTCCTGAAAGTCATCTTGTTGTTCAATGGGTCATACAATTTGTATGCCTTGATTATGGGCTGTACCCTATGAAAATGCATTTCACACCTTTGTCATCAAATTTATGCATTTGCTCTTTAGGCACATGTGCATATGCAATGCATCCAAACACCCTTAGATGTTCAACTGTCCATCTTCTTTGTGACCATGCTTCCATTGGAATTCTGTTACGGACTGCCTTTATAGGACACCTATTAATTAGATAAACTGCTATTGCGATAGCCTCTCCCCAAAATTTAGTTGGGAGACCTTTCTCTTTCATCATGCTCCTTGCCATTTCAACAATGGTCCTGTTCTTTCTTTCAGCCACTCCATTTTGCTATGGTGTATAGCTGGCTGTGAGCTCTTTCTTTATGCCATGCTTTTTGCAAAAATTTACAAAAGAATTGAAGGTATACTCCCCTCCTCTATCTGATCTTAGGACCTTCATATAATGTCCACATTCTCTTTTAGCCTGGGCTTTAAATTTACAAATTTATCAAATGCTTCGCATTTATTCTTTAAGAAATACACCCATGTCCTACGACTGAAATCAAATATGAATGTCATAAAATAAGTACTCCCCTCAATGGAAGTAACTTGCATAGGACCGACTAGGTCAGTATGCACTAACTCTAATGGATATCTAGCCCTCCTAAAATTTCCAGAATTAAAGGGAAGCCTATGTTGCTTACCCAAAATACAAGCCTCACACTTGTCATATGAATTTCCTGTACATGGCAAACCTTCTACCATTCTTTTATTTGACAACAAATTTAAACCAGCATAGCCTAGATGACTATACCTAAGGTGCCATAGCTGCGAGGTGTCTTCAATCACACTCCTTAGAGCTCATTGTATGGGAGGTGCAACACCAACTTGAGATGAGAAACATGTCTCTATCTTCAAGAGAAACATTCTATTCTTTGTCATTTGAACTGCTCCAAGTAAGTTCTTGCTCCCATCCTTTTCATGAATGACACATATGTCATTCTCCATCAGCACTTTGTATCTATTTGGAATGAGCTGACCAATGCTCATCAAATTGTGCTTCATACTAGGGGGAAAATACACATTTTGTATTTCCTTCTTCTCACTTTTCTTGGTTCAGACCATAATAGATCCTTTTCCCACAACTAGTAGGGTTCCATTGTTACCCATTTTAATATCAAATTTGAAACTGTTGTCAATAAATGAAAACAAGGTTTCATTACCACTCATGTGGTTGCTACATCCACTGTCAAGGTACCAAACCTCAGGGCTTCCTTCTTCACCAACATTACACATGATGAAGGCAATGGCATTGTTTCCACTTCCCATATTCACATCAGCCACATTTGCTTGTCCTGACTAATCATTTTTCTTTTTCCAACATTCATTTGCATAATGCCCATATTTATGATAGTAGTAGCATTCTACATTACTCTTATTTGAGTTGTATTTTTTCTTACCTCCTCTTGAAGTATTTTGTGAGCTACTTGCTCCATCTGCTCTTCCTAAGCTTTTTGCTGCAGCATTTCTTTATCCTCCATTACCTCGGCCTCTACCTTTGGAGTTTCTGCTTGAGCCATTTCTTCCTCTCCCCCTTCCTCTTAGATTTGACTAAGCCTTGAATGCTTGCTCTTGGGAAGATGAAGAAGTAGATCTGTTGATTCTATGCTCATGGGTTTGAAGTGTACCCATCAACTCATCCATTTGTCAAAATAGTGAGGTATTTTGCCTCTTCTATGGTCATGAACAAATTGTCATATTTATGAGGTAAACTCCTCAATATCTTTTCCACTATCCTTTGCTCTTGATAGTCTTCTCCATTTGACTTCAGTTGGTTAATCACATTGAAGGTCCTTGAACTGAAGTCTACAACTGATTCATTTTTCTTCATCTGAAGGTTCTCAAACTCCCTCCATATGTTCTATAGCTTTACAGTATGGACTTTATCAGTCCCCTTGAAGTTTGTATCAAGGACATCTCATGCTTCCTTTGCATAATTTACTGCTACAATCTTTGGGAATACTGTCTCTGTCATTGTTGCTTCAATAAGACTTAATGCCTTTGCATATTTCCTCCTTGACCCTTTCAAATGAGTCTTCTATGCATTTGTGAGAGCAACATACTGAGTTGGGTCAATCACATCATTGAACCCGTTAACTACAAACTCCCACAAATCATTTGCAACCATTATGGTCTTCATCTTTTTTGCCTATGTATCATAATTTTGTCCATTAAATGGTGGTGGCTACTACCATATCTTTCCTGCATCTCCTGCCATATCAAATATCCCAAGAAAACAAATGCCCTAAGTCACTATGGATGTGGGGTCTCAATGCTCTAATATCATGTGAGAAATATAAATTAATTTTAAACTCACAACCCTAAACCTAAAATTTTGCTCGGCACTTAAAAACTGCTTAGCACATGAAGATGCTGAGTGCTAGTTATTCTTGGCACTTGATGGAGTCGAGTGACAAGTTGCTCGACACTTGATGGTGCCGAGTGACAGGCAACAGGTGTCGAGTTGGCTTGACACAAGAAGAGCTCGACACACAAGAATGTTCAACAGCAATGGAAGCCGAGTGAGCTTGGCTCTAACTGAGAAAGAGGATGCCGAGTGTTCTGTTCAACTAAAAATTTATAACTTAGAAAAATTCTAATGTGAATGCTTTCACCATTAAAACAAGAGAGTCAAGCTTTAACCTTTCAAAAAAGTTTCTAAAAAACAATGGATAGAAGAGGAAGAACAATAGATTCAAGTATGCCTGCTTGCTTTTCTATTCAATTGAGATTTAAACTATTACAAAATCTGGGAGCATTCGCTTCAATCAGAAAAAACTTTAAAATAACCCTAAACTGGTAAAACTTCGAACAACTTCAATAAACTTTAGACTTGCAACTCTGATGGCTGTTTACAAGGTGCCTGGAGCAATCACTGCTTCAACAGGACAAGTTCAACAATAACAAACTTACAGAGAGAACAAAGGAAACACGTGCAACTGCAGGCACAAACTTCTTTTCTTCTTCCTTTTTCTGCTCTCCTTTGCAACTACTGATCTGCTTGATCTCCTTGAACTCACAGAATGAATGAATGAAACATTCTTTTTGTCTTTTGACGTAAAACGTTTTCCCCTGTCATTTCCAAATTTGAAAAATCTCACCTACCCGTGTTAATTTTTTCTGGCTGTTCTGCTGGTTGTCAGGTGGTAGGTGGGCGTTTGGCTCCAGGGGCAAGACAACCACCGTATTAAATATTCCAACAGTTTATAGATCACAATTAGGTGCAATATTAATGAAGGAGAGGTGACCGTGGGGGATTTTAGAAATTGGATGTGCAGTTCAGGATAGTTCTTGGTCAGCAATTTGGTATGTGTCGACATTACTAGGCAAAAGATAATTAGATTGTATTTCTAATAGAAGCACCAACTTTATCTGTTTGAAAACTGATAAAGCTATTTTGAACAATCTACTTTCTGTGAGCCTGCGATAATTGCATATTGTGAGGTGACATATCTTTGTGGCATTCAGCCTGATAACCCAGCGCCTTTTGTCTTGCATCCATTTCTTGGAGAGTGTGTCAAACACATCAATGTAACAAATCTACTTAGAGCATATTTTGCAGTCATTGAATCCTTTATCTGCTTGAATATCCTGTCAAATACTTTGCCTGCAATCAATCTTTTCCAAAGAAGTTCAGGCGTAGCGTTCTCATGAATTGGCTCTATCGATGAAAGTTATGTCGCTTTCACAAATCAGAAGTTTTGTGATCCAACCAATTTATCTCATGAAGCGGAATTTGTACATGCATTTTGTCAAGCATGAACACTTGAAAATTCATTTCCTCTTGTTCCTCCATACCTACAATTCATTATGAAACCTCTCCACTCAATCTTCGCACTACTACAATTGGCAGGAACTTCGTTGTCTTGCACGTCTTACTATTTAATGGTTAGTGTTAAATATACAAGACTTGTGGTTATAAGGACATACATTGCAATATGAGAGATTTCAAAGAGCTCAATTTTATGTGTAATAATTTCGTCATGAGAGAAATGAGGGCAAATGTCGTGTTTCAAACCAAGAGAATGAGAACTCTATGAAAATCAGTTCACACCAATTTATGTACGTCCTAACTTTCATTAAAATGATAATCTATTTAGATCCAAATCAAAGATATCAGAGACGAGAAAAATGACTATTTTAAGTGTGGAAACACATGGAACTATTCTTAATCATAAATGTTTAATAGTATACCCATAAGTACTAGATGTGAGAATCATGCTCAAGAATCAAGTGGGTTTCAGAAAAAGAACATGAAATGGAGAAAGAAAAATGATGGTTAAAAAGGTTTGGTAGAAATTGATCTTAATACAAGTCCTATGGACAAAAAAGATTATATTTATGGCTCGTGTAGAATACTGTATAATTTAAATATTATACCTCCCTTATTCTAGATAGGTATTGGTTTCAACTAGGTCATTATCGAGAAAATTGATAAAACATTGATTATAAGAAGATGGTTTTCAAGGACTGATGAAAGGAATACATTACTTACATCACAAATAATTTATTCATGTGAGACTTTTAATGATGGTTATTCATGAATCTGATATGGTGGATATCTCAAATCTTTTGGTAATATAACATAAATAAACTTATTTTATAAAGTTGTAGATAAATGGAACAAAATGTAATTAAGAGAAGTAATGATACTAAAATATGTTTTTCATGTCAATGTAAAAGAAAAGGAGAAGAAAATAATAGAACTAAATTAATTCAATTAGAGTCAAATAAATTAACTAGAGTTTGGATTTCTTGAAGAAGAAATGGGAAAAGGGATAAATCTAGAGTTTGTTGTTTGTAGAGATTTACATTGTGCGGTTACAAGGAATTTATCTTTTTCATGTTCAAATAATTTGATGGAAACATTTGATGTTGGATAGACCATACATTATAATAAAGGACTTGATGAAAAAAATGAATAGTCTCTTTGATACTAGGAAGGCACTAATAAAGGAAAAAAATTCTGATTAAGAGATGGATTCCCCAGAAATGTGATTGGAAAGTATCAATGAAAAATTTCAATTTTTCAACATTGAAGATCTAATTGTGAGATATATTACACACATTATGTCTTACAACATACAATTTTGAATATTCGAGTATTCAAATTTTGCATTATTTTTATACATTACATGCAAGATATTAGATGAGAAAGTTGAAATAGAGTTGGAAAAAATTATTACAAAATTTGTATTTTTTGTAAAGATGTCATAAAATGATAATTATGGTTTGTATTTTTGTTCAATGGTAATATTCTTAGTGTTCTACTGTAAGACTCATTTTCTTAGAAAAGAGAATATTGTGTGGAGAAATAGCATTCATCTTTGTAAAAGAATTTAAAAATAAAATTCATGCGCATAAGGCATACTTCTTATCCCTTTAATAGAGAGTTAGCTCTTGTCTAGTCATAACTAGTACTAGACTAGTAATGCAGTTAGATATAGTTTACCCAAAAGAGTAGAATAGGTTGGTCTTAGCAACTTTACTCAAAAGAGTAGAATAGATTGGTCTTAGTAATCAATGGTTGATATTTTTAACATTGGAGAATAAAATGTGACAAATGAAAATAAATTGCTATAGTTTCAATATGTTGGAGTTAAGAGGAATATGGTACAAGTAGAAATAGTTTATAGTTTTGAAGGAGAGATATAAAAATGTATTTATAGTTAAGATTATAGTTTTAAACAAGATTAGCCTTTTTTAATTTATTCATAGTCCATGTCTATTGTTTAAAATAAAGGATGTTTAAAATAAAGGATTTTTTAAGAGAAGTAAACCAAAAGATAATACTTGCTTAGGGGGACTATTTTTGGAAATTTATGAATAAAATTAGTTTTTCTTCACAAAGTCTCTCGATTAATTCCAAACTATGATATTGATATAATGTTTATGAAATTACTGCATTTCCTTTTATCATCTTAGTTTCGTTAGACAAACATCAAAGAGGTTAGAGATGGCAACCTAAAAGGTTAGGTTTTTTGGTGAATTATTTACGAGCATCCCAAAACACTAGCGAAAATAGGATAAGGTGGGGAAATTCTTAGATCTCTACCCTCCCTTCGTTAAGGATCTATCAATGTATTTCAACAACCAAGATCTCAATCCTTATTAATGGAACCTTTGAGGGTTTCTTTGATACTTCAAGAGGAATAAGAGAAGCAGATCCGCTATCTCCATTTCTATATATTATTATGGAAGAAACTTTTGGGAGAGCATTTACCAAAGCCAATACTAAACAAAAAATAACTAGAATTAAACTAACTGAAAATCTTCATAATACTACCCACCAACAGTATGTAGATGACACCATTCTACCAAGTGAAAGCTCAAAAAATGAGGCCTTGAATATCAAATCTATTATCCAATAGTATATGGAAGCTTCTAGTCAAAAAGTGAATGCTGCAAAATATTTAAAAGAAATCATTAACACCAAGCTTGAAAAGGAAACACAGATTTGTAACATCATGGATTACAAAAATGGCACATTTCCATGCAAATAATTAGTAATAGAGTTAGAAAAATATAGTAACTCTAACAAGGCATGGCACAATATTCTTGATAAATTGGATGCTCAGATAGGAAATTGGAAAGATAAATGGCGTACTAAAGTAGGTAAAGTTACCAAGATTAGAGTAGTGCTATCTACCCTCCCAGTGTATCCACTCTCCTTCCTTTCTTTAGCTAAACATATCAAAAAGAAATTTGAGGAAAATTTTAGAAGTTTTCTTTGGAATGACTCTCTTGATTCTAAAAAGTTGGTCCTCATTAAATGGGACAATGTATGTAAACCCAAGGACTTAGGAGGCTTAGGTTTTAATAACTTGAGTTGGAAAAATGAAGCACTTGAG
Organism: Cupressus sempervirens; assembly: GCA_028749045.1. NCBI lineage: Eukaryota > Viridiplantae > Streptophyta > Pinopsida > Cupressales > Cupressaceae > Cupressus > Cupressus sempervirens. The sequence goes on from CM053789.1 coordinate 499,549,763, forward strand.
GCTAAACTTACTTGGCATCCTTTTGTAGAAAGAGAACACAAATGGGAAAAAATCATGTATAAAAAATACCTTAATGCAACTAACCCCTATTCCATTTTTAGAATGAGGTCACTCCCTAAAGGATCCAAAAGTTTAAACTTTATAGTTAAAATTTGAGCCATCATTAGTAAACATCTCACGTGCGATGTTGAAAAGGGGCATTAGAATTTTTTTTTGGAAGGTTCTTGGGATGAGTACCCCCCAATAGACAATATGGGGATCCCAAAAAGTTTTAAAAAGAATTTAGTAAAACTCTGGGCGTGTAAGATCAGTGATTATAAAACCAAAATATTAATTGATGGAATTATAAAATGGGAATGAAAATCAATGAAGAATATAGATATAGGTCCAATAGAAAAGAAGGTATTTGAAAAACTAATCCATAATAGGAAAATCAAACAATTAGATAGGAATAATAAACTCATTTGGGTTGCATCAAAAGATGGCAGGTATAGTGTAAAAAATGGATACAAAGCTATCACTCATTCCGAAGAATGGGAAGAACTAGACTTTCCTCTTAATCTATGTTGGGACCCATCTTATTTACTAAAGGCAGGTTTCTTTTTATGGTTAGCATCTCATAATAGGATCCTTACGGCCAACAAACTATGTAAGTTAGGTGTAGAGGGTCCATCAAAATGTGTGCTCTATAGGTAAGATAGGGAAGATACTAATCACATCCTATATAAATGCTCATATATTCAACTATGTTGGTAATGGATCAGACAAATGTTGGGTTGGACTACTCCCATGCCAGTATCCCTTATTGATTTCCTTAAGGGTTCACAATAGAGAGTTGTAAAGATATTTACAGTAAAATTTTGAATATATGCCCATCTATCCTTATGTGGGAGATTTGGAAAGAAAGGAACATAATAATTTTTTGTAATCAGAATTTGCAGTCAGATGAGATTCTTCAAAAAATTATTGTTTAGATGAGACCTTAAATTCTCATCTAAGGAAAACCTAGAAAGGGGAAGGCTCATTTTTTAGATGGGATGGATTAATGAAAAAAATTTGGAAAAACCTAATCAACCCCGTGCTCATTTACAAAAAGAAGAATAAAGAAGCAAGGGAGAACTGTAGTTGGACATCCCCACCATTGGGGTGGTCCAAATTAAAATTTTGACAAGGCCTCAGAAAGCAACCCTAGTATTGTTCGAATCAGATGTATCATTAATAATCTGTTAGACAAGTGGATCACTAGAAGGACTAAACCCATAGTCCCCACAACTAACAACCTCGTAAAACTAGAAACTCTAGAAGAAGGTCTCAAAATTTTCCTAGATTTAGGTTTATCAAATATTATTATTGAAGGTGATTCTCAGATTGTCCTTATTGCCATCGGGAAAGGATCTATGCCAAACTAGGTCCTAAATTCAAAACCAGAAGAAGTTCTTAATATTATGGATCATTTCATAGATACTCGGTTCCTCCATATTTTTTAGGAAGGTTACAAAAAGGTAGATCAACTAGCTAATAAGGGAGATGATGGTGAAGATTTTTAAATCTTTAATGTTTAATATTTTTTTATAGAAACTTTGGGTACACAAGTATAGATCTTAATCTGTAATCTTATGCAATCCAATCGGGATACAAATGTAGTTCCAAATATATCTAGATATTCCAACTAAATTAG